>JACEEU010000721.1:35064834-35077334 GCA_016630915.1 Callionymus lyra | reverse complement strand
TACTGTTGTTTACTCTTATTTACTGTTGTTTACTCTTATTTACTGTTGTTTATTCTTATTTAATGTTATTTATTCTTATTTAATGTTGTTTATTCTTATTTACTGTTGTTTACTCTTATTTAATGTTGTTTATTCTTATTTAATGTTATTTATTCTTATTTAATGTTGTTTATTCTTATTTACTTTTGTTTACTCTTATTTAATGTTATTTATTCTTATTTAATGTTGTTTATTCTTATTTAATGTTATTTACTTTTGTTTACTCTTATTTAATGTTGTTTATTCTCATTTACTGTTGTTTATTCTTATTTACTGTTGTTTATTCTTATTTAATGTTGTTTATTTTTATTTAATGTTGTTTATTCTTATTTATTGTTATTTACTGTTATTTAATTTAATATTATTTCATGTTATTTCATGTTATTTATTATTGTGTTTTCACTAGAACTGTTTCTTCAAACCGTTGATTCATTCTCGTCACAATAAGACTCTTCTGGGAACTGAACCCGTGAACAGAACTTCCCAATGCACTCTGGGTAATAGAGTCCTGGTGACACTTTGAACCTGATGGTTTGGAAACACTTGTGATTTGATCATTATTTAGTCTTTTTTTTACTAGTTATTACTCTTTATTTTAATTGACTCGTGAGAATAAATATGATTTAGATTCGTACGTATTCATGGAACTTTAATATTGGATTAAATAATATTAACGATGTTTAAATACAAATAATACAAATGAAGGAGAATTGAATTGATCAGTTTAGCTGACGCTGTTACAAACATATCCAGTGATCGTGTCGTCATGGTGTCGTCATGGTGACGTGAACCTCACATAGATCTCGACCGTGACCTCGATAAAGAGGTCGACCAGGTCAGAAGAACAAACCTGTGGAATGGGAGGAAGCTCTGGGTCAGACGCAGAAGAACGACGAAGAACATTAACGTCTCGTCTAAAGTAACCGTCTGCTTGTTGAACGTGAAGGTTCCACTCATGACGGGCTGAAGGTTCCACTCATGACGGGCTGAAGGTTCCACTGATGACGGGCTGAAGGTTCCACTCATGACGGGCTGAAGGTTCCACTGATGACGGGCTGAAGGTTCCACTGATGACGGGCTGAAGGTTCCACTCATGACGGGCTGAAGGTTCCACTGATGACGGGCTGAAGGTTCCACTCATGACGGGCTGAAGGTTCCACTCTACGGGCTGAAGGTTCCACTCATGACGGGCTGAAGGTTCCACTACTTGGGAAGGTTCCACTGATGACGGGCTGAAGGTTCCACTCATGACGGGCTGAAGGTTCCACTCATGACGGGCTGAAGGTTCCACTGATGACGGGCTGAAGGTTCCACTCTACGGGCTGAAGGTTCCACTGATGACGGGCTGAAGGTCCCATCCGACGCGCTGATGACGGGCTGAAGGTTCCACTGATGACGGGCTGAAGGTTCCACTGATGACGGGCTGAAGGTTCCACTGATGACGGGCTGAAGGTTCCACTGATGACGGGCTGAAGGTTCCCCCGCTGCGGGGGGGGGGGGCCCCCCCCCCCCGGGCGGCGGGCCTTCCCCCCCCCCCCCCCCCTCCTTTTTCTCCTCCCCCTCCCCCCCCCCCCCCCCCCCCGGCTGAAGGTTCCACTGATGACGGGCTGAAGGTTCCACTGATGACGGGCTGAAGGTTCCACTGATGACGGGCTGAAGGTTCCACTGATGACGGGCTGAAGGTTCCACTGAACGGGAGGGGTTCCACTGATGACGGGCTGAAGGTTCCACTGATGACGGGCTGAAGGTTCCACTCGTGACGGGCTGAAGGTTCCACTCATGACGGGCTGAAGGTTCCACTCATGATGGGCTGAAGGTTCCACTGAGGACGGGCTGAAGGTTCCACTGATGACGGGCTGAAGGTTCCACTCATGATGGGCTGAAGGTTCCACTGATGACGGGCTGAAGGTTCCACTGAGGACGGGCTGAAGGTTCCACTGAGGACGGGCTGAAGGTTCCACTCATGACGGGCTGAAGGTTCCACTGATGACGGGCTGAAGGTTCTACTGGTTCTTGTCGACTCATGATTGACAGCAGCGTCTCGAGCTCTGGCAGGAAACGGTTGAAAAGCCTTGAGTGTCTCCAGCATCAAAGCCTCATTTAGCCCCAAATCTGTGGCGTCGGGGGGGGCAGCGGCGGCGGAGGCTGCGACCTGTGACGTGGAATCTAATGCGGCTCGACGGCCTCCAGCGTCAGAACCCGTGAGACACTCAGACCGGAGCGTTTATGAAGCGTCGCCGCTTTGATGTCGTGTTCACACACTTTAGATGAGGATTAAGATGAGGGTGTGTGTGTGAGTGTGTGTGTGTGTGTGTGTGTTAGTGGGTGTGTGGGTGAACTCTGGTTTCCTCCCTCAGACCCTAAACATACACTGACAGTGGTCTTCTGCCTCTGGTCCTGGCTAGCTGGGACAGGCTGTTCATGAAAACAAGTGTTTTCAGGTGGACTCGTGACGAACAAGTGTGTGAGATCAGAACCAACAACCTCTGGCCCGTGTTGTTATCTAGAGATTAAAGAAGGGATGATCAGACGGCTGGATGGAGGAGTGGAGGAGGAGGAGGAGAAGAGGAGGAAGGGAGGGAGGAGGAGAGGAAGAGGGGGAGGAGGAGGAGGGGGCGCCATGCAAGCGTTGGTTCACCACTTATTGATAAAGTGCTTAGCTGCATGAAAATTAATGAATCTGGACTGAGTGGGAAAGAGGGTTTAGTGGTTGAGGGGCCGGGGGGCGGGGGCGGGGGGCGGGGGGCGGGGGGGTAATCCCGTTCCAGATAAATGGCTGATCCTCTCATTCCTTCGATATCAAATGTCAAAAGTTAAATGAGCCAATTTCAAGTTCACCGTTTGACACTCGTGGAGGACGAGAGGTTTTTTTCTTTGTGGCGAGTTTGTTTCTACAGGTGTTTGTTCTTCTCACTTCCTTTGGCTTCGTTTCTGCTCCTCCTTCTCCTCCTTCTCCTCCTTCTCCTCCTTCTCCTCGTAACACTTTCTAATCTCACGGCCACAGACTCGACTCACTTCGGTGTCAGAAGTTGGACTAGTTGGTGCCTCGGATCAGTGGAGAAAGTTCTGGTCGGTCGGGCCTCGAGCCCAGATGTTGATTCATACGTGGTGACGGAGACTCACAGGTTACAGTCGTGGCGACACTAATGCGGCGCTGAATGAGATCCTTCTCTTTGAAGCTCCATCAGATTCCGAGTCGCCCTTTGTGTGGAGACCCTTAAAATGACCCTTAAAATGACCCTTAAAATGACCCTTAAGAGCTGCAACTATCGTGGTCAGAGACGCATCAGCGAGCATTTTTGGAATCTTGAACGTTTCAGCTGGATCTGGCTCCGCCGCCTCACAATGTGGCTCTGATGAAGTGCTCGCGGGTCTCGTCTGAGGGGAGCCCGTGAGGGGTGAGCGGGGGGGAGCTGGGGGCGCAGGCCTGGCACGACCCCCGCGGTGAGGCTGATTTGAGGTGAGTGTCGGGAAGAAGAAGAAGCCAAAAGCGGGCTTTGATTCGCTGCTTCTCAGCCCTGGAGCCTGAAGGCTGGGACCGCGAGATGCCGAGCCCTGGGTGCGTCCCAGAAGACCCCCGGCGGCACCGACAACCAGGGCCTCAGAACCGGGGTCTGGGGAAGGAGCAGAGACGCAGGAGTGTTTAATACTTGTGGATGAATATTCAGAGGTTTGCAGGACTAAACTCTTCAGGACCATCTAGACCTGGACTCGCTCGCACCTCAGTCACGAGTCACTCTTTAATAATTCACTCTGTTCGACTCACAGATGTTCAGTTTAAAAGTGAGAACTGGTTCTTCTGAGCCTTGTTTTCATAGACTTCACCAGGTCCTGGTCGTGTCTCCACCAGAACCGGACCTCGATGCAGACTCTGTTTAAAAAGACTTCCCGGCCCATGAGTCATTATAGGTGATGTCGAGTCCCAGAGTCTCGTCGCTCAGGAGGGACTCGCCAAGACTCACCTGGACCCAGAGCCCTTATTTGTGGATCAGATCCAGCGGGAGTCGCACGAAGCGAACCCTCATAAAGAGGTTCAGCTCGGATCAGGACCAGTGGGGGAGCAGAACTAACACAGGCGAGTAGGAGTGAACATCTTAGTTTGTTTGTCAAAGACTTTGAATCCGAAGCATCTTTAAAATAATCTGAAGCAGCTTCTCTGGTCCAGCAGACCAAGTTCATCAGAGACAAACACCCCTCAGACAATGGTCCTAATCCTGCGAGCTCTTGTTTCGGGGCTCGCCAGTCTTCGCTCGCCACCTTTTCTCTCGCTAATCGCGGCTGATTTCCTGCGTCTGCGGCGCCGGTGAATCAGGTGCTGAGCCTAAGCTGCTCTTATTAAACTGCAGCCAGATGCTGGAATCTCTTCCCCCTCATTGTTAATTGACTCGAGTCTTTGGAGTCGATTTGCAAGAGAAGAAGAAGCGATTACTGCTCAGGAGGAGAGGAGCTTTGAAGTGTTTTGTTGTTCGACTGTATCCTCGACTCTCTCGGCCAAAAACCTCTGTTCGTGCCACTGACGACGGGCTTTGAGAAGTTGGAAGGTGAAGCACGTCTGGCTGTGGCTCAGAGGAACATCACGCCTCTGATGTCTCTCAGAAGAAGGAGGTAATAGGCTGTTTAGAGGGGGCACCGGGGCCTTTGTGCGCCCCACAAACATCTCCAGCCCGGGAGACTGACAGCAGTCGGCGCTGGAGGGCGAATCAGAAAAAGGCTGATCGTCAGAGACAGATTGTCGAGGGTCGTAATCCTGCTTCTCTACCTTCCACCTCAGGATCTTTTTATTTGCTGTTTTCAAGTGTTCTGGCACCGTTGACTTCAGCCTCTGATCTCCAGGAGACTCTGATCCATATCTCGTGATCTCTTTTAACATCTAGCGACTCTGTCCTCGTGTCCAAGACGTCCTTTTCTCTCGGCCCATCAAAGGATCTGGTCCGGCAGCTCCGTCTGGAGGTATTTAGGAGTGAAGACCTCAGAGAGGAAACTTAAAGGTTTAATGAAGACGGCGAGAAGAACGGTGGAGCAGCAGGTACCATTATCGGGCGAGAGAGCAGCTCCTGACATACGAGCGCCGGGGCGTGTTCTCTGATCAGGAAGCACTCGCACAATTACCTTCTTTTCAAATCCTTCAGTGACACTGCAGGAGGAAGGAGGACTTTGAAAGTTGAAAGGCAGGAGCTTCGCTTTCAACCTCAAACGCGAGCAGGAAAGGCCTCTGAAATTTGTTCAGTGCTCCCCGTCCACCATTAGCTTGTTTCTTCCTCTCGCCTCCAGGCATTTAAGCGCCTTTTTGAAAAGATGTTAAGAAATTCAATCACCATAGAGAGTGAGCGGGATAGTTCTTTTTTCTCTCTGTCGAGAGGTTGCTCGGCTGCGGTCCGCTGAGGACTGGCCTGATGCTTTTGTGTTGGGCTGAATAGAACCTGCAGACGCCGGACGGATGCAGCAACCCTGGGAAAAGAGAGGGAAAGAAAAGAGGAATGAAAAATGAGGGTGTGCTGGGCGAGCGAGCGGAAGTTTGGAGTCGTAACGTTTGAAAGTTTGTAGTTTCTGACAGAAGCGTGAAGCTTCTTCACTCCTCGACATCCATCGAGCCCGGAGTGTTTGTTTAGGGTTCACCACGCAGTAATGAAGCCCCCGTAGATCCAGACCCTCCCTGATGAACCCCGTAGATCCAGACTCTCCCTGATGAAGCCTCTAGGGTTGGGGGAGGCTTCGGTGACACGGCCTTGATTGAACCATTTGCTGCTTGACCTCTCGTGGAGTCGCGGCGTTACGAGGGTCACCGAGGAACACTTATGTGACGCTCTGTGGTTCGATCGCTCCTCAGGATTCAAGTCTCACTCCATAGTTTCCCTTTTCCTGACCTGATGATGACCAGAGCTTAACTACAATTAAACATGTTTGTCTTTTTTTTTTCTTTATTTGAATGACTTACAATTATGTTTTAACAAATACAAATGTTGGTCAATAACATATATTTTCAACGAATATGTACTTTATGTCCACAATTATCAACCAAATATTGTCATCTCGGGTCGCACAGGGATTCGTTGAGAGAAGTTCTGACCCAATAAAACCCACAGACTCTTGTGGAGTTCCTCAAGGGTCAGTTCTTGGACCCTTTTTATTATCACTTTGAATCGTCGTCCACGAGTCGACAGCCTCGCGGCTGGATTCATGTTGAATGTTGTGAGTTCAAAGGTTGATGGTTCACTTGTCAAACTAAGAGAGAGAAGGATGAAGGTCATCACAGTAAAGTACTGATAGAAGCGTCTTCTACTCGAGCTGCTCCTGATGTCACTTGAATATGAAGCAAATATAACAGTTTTTAACTTCAACACAGAAGTCGAGATAATTATATTATAAACGTCTCAATGTTGATGGACCGGATGTTGATGGACCTGATGTTGATGGACCTGATGTTGATGGACCTGATGTTGATGGACCTGATGTTGATGGACCTGATGTTGATGGACCTGATGTTGATGGACCTGATGTTGATGGACCTGATGTTGATGGACCTGATGTTGATGGACCTGATGTTGATGGACCTGATGTTGATGGACCTGATGTTGATGGACATGATGTTGATGGACCTGATGTTGATGGACCTGATGTTGATGGACATGATGTTGATGGACATGATGTTGATGGACCTGATGTTGATGGACCTGATGTTGATGGACATTGATGATGTTGATGGACCATAAAGTTGATGGACCTGATGTTGATGGATCCTGATGTTTGATGGACCTGATGTTGATGGACCCGAGCCTCTGGGTCCATGATGTTGATGGACCTGATTTATGGTTTGGGATGGACCTGATGTCTGACGGACCTGATAATATGATGGAACTGATGTTGATGGACTTGGTGTTGATGGAGATGATGTTGATGGACATGATGTTGATGGACCTGGTGTTGATGGACCTGAGGTTCTTGTGTCACTGCAGTAGACATAAACCATCTGAGCTAGAGAATAAAGTTGATATCTGGGAAGCATCATCTTAAAGGACTCTTTAATGGAGTCAGACCGAGATGGACCGCTTCTCAAATCCCGTATATGTTAAGCTGAAAACATCTCCGGGCCAGCGCCCCCAAAAAATTTTTTTTTTTTTTTTTTTTTTATGTGGAAACCCCCCCCAAAAAGGCCAAAATATCCCCGCCCCCCCCCCCCCCCCCCCCCCTAGCTTCCTTGACTTTCAATCCATGTCGGAGATGAACCCGCTTCTCAAATCCCTTTATGTTAATATTGCGCTTTGCTCGGGCAGACCTATTAATCCGGCTCTAAGCGTATAAGTGCCATTATTCCCTTAATAAGATCACGGGCTGTGCAGTATAGGATTAAATACTTATATCATAACTGACACTGTCATTCTGCGAGGATGAGCTGCCCTCGCTCTGCCTGTCACGTTCAGATCCGAGGACGAGTCCAGGTAATAGATGTGGGAGAGTGAAGGGATGAAACCCTGTGGGTCTCTTCGCCTCCAACCATTTGATTCTTTCTGCCTCTTCACCTCCCCCTCTCGCCGCTCATTGTGTCTCTAATCTGAGCCTTTAATTGGTGCAGAGTCGTCGTTCTGAGCAACTTTCTTCTTGACGAAGGTTGAAGAACATCTGATGTTTCTCATGATTCAACAGCAGCTTTGATTCTGACGTTCACGCTGTAGATCCTGCTTCACACGTGCTCACGAGCGACGAGGGTCGCAGGGGCAGCAGCCGAAGCAGAGACGTCTGGTTCCTCCTCACACTCACCCCAGTCAGTGCTGCAGGAAAACTTCTAAATATAGTTTATATTCTATTGATATTCAATCAGTTCTAATGAACATTCTTTCTTATTATGGTTGAAATTTAACTCCCCGCCTCTGGGTGGCAGCACTCATAACCTCCTTAAAGGAAGAATAAATGTAGATGACGACTGAGGATGAGAAGATACAGTCAGTTCTATTCATTCAACCAGAGTCTGTCGTTACCCACAATGCTTCACTCAGACACCCTGACAACATATTCCAGCCTCAGCTTCTTTCGTGTTTCCTTGAACATCTCACCATCAACAACTGGTTATTGTTAGTGTCTGTAATGGTTACACTGGTTATTGTTAGTGTCTGTAATGGTTACACTGGTTATTGTTAGTGTCTGTGATGGTTACACTGGTTATTGTTAGTGTCTGTGAAGGTTAAACTGGTTATTGTTATTGTCTGTTAAGGGTAAACTGGTTATTGTTAGTGTCTGTGATGGTTAAACTGTTTTTTGTTAGTGTCTGTGATGGTTAAACTGGTTATTGTTAGTGTCTGTGATGGTTACACTGGTTATTGTTAGTGTCTGTGATGGTTAAACTGGTTATTGTTAGTGTCTGTGATGGTTAAACTGGTTTTTGTTAGTGTCTGTGATGGTTAAACTGGTTATTGTTAGTGTCTGTGATGGTTACACTGGTTATTGTTAGTGTCTGTGATGGTTAAACTGGTTATTGTTAGTGTCTGTGAAGGTTAAACTGGTTATTGTTAGTGTCTGTGATGGTTACACTGGTTATTGTTAGTGTCTGTGATGGTTAAACTGGTTATTGTTATTGTCTGTTAAGGGTAAACTGGTTATTGTTAGTGTCTGTAATGGTTACACTGGTTATTGTTAGTGTCTGTGATGGTTAAACTGTTTTTTGTTAGTGTCTGTGATGGTTAAACTGGTTATTGTTAGTGTCTGTGATGGTTAAACTGGTTATTGTTAGTGTCTGTGATGGTTAAACTGGTTATTGTTAGTGTCTGTGATGGTTACACTGGTTATTGTTAGTGTCTGTGATGGTTAAACTGGTTATTGTTTGAGTCTGTGAGGGTTAAACTGGTTATTGTTAGTGTCTGTGATGGTTAAACTGGTTATTGTTAGTGTCTGTGATGGTTAAACTGGTTATTGTTAGTGTCTGTAATGGTTACACTGGTTATTGTTAGTGTCTGTGATGGTTAAACTGGTTATTGTTTGAGTCTGTGAGGGTTAAACTGGTTATTGTTAGTGTCTGTGATGGTTAAACTGGTTATTGTTAGTGTCTGTGATGGTTAAACTGGTTATTGTTAGTGTCTGTGATGGTTAAACTGGTTATTGTTAGTGTCTGTGATGGTTAAACTGGTTATTGTTAGTGTCTGTGATGGTTAAACTGGTTATTGTTAGTGTCTGTGATGGTTAAACTGGTTATTGTTAGTGTCTGTGATGGTTAAACTGGTTATTGTTAGTGTCTGTGATGGTTAAACTGGTTATTGTTAGTGTCTGTGATGGTTAAACTGGTTATTGTTAGTGTCTGTGATGGTTAAACTGGTTATTGTTAGTGTCTGTGATGGTTAAACTGGTTATTGTTAGTGTCTGTGATGGTTAAACTGGTTATTGTTAGTGTCTGTGATGGTTAAACTGGTTATTGTTAGTGTCTGTGATGGTTAAACTGGTTATTGTTAGTGTCTGTGATGGTTAAACTGGTTATTGTTAGTGTCTGTGATGGTTAAACTGGTTATTGTTAGTGTCTGTGATGGTTAAACTGGTTATTGTTAGTGTCTGTGATGGTTAAACTGGTTATTGTTAGTGTCTGTGATGGTTAAACTGGTTATTGTTAGTGTCTGTGATGGTTAAACTGGTTATTGTTAGTGTCTGTGATGGTTAAACTGGTTATTGTTAGTGTCTGTGATGGTTAAACTGGTTATTGTTAGTGTCTGTGATGGTTAAACTGGTTATTGTTAGTGTCTGTGATGGTTACACTGGTTATTGTTAGTGTCTGTGAAGGTTAAACTGGTTATTGTTAGTGTCTGTGATGGTTAAACTGGTTATTGTTAGTGTCTGTGATGGTTAAACTGGTTATTGTTAGTGTCTGTGATGGTTAAACTGGTTATTGTTAGTGTCTGTGATGGTTAAACTGGTTATTGTTAGTGTCTGTGATGGTTAAACTGGTTATTGTTAGTGTCTGTGATGGTTAAACTGGTTATTGTTAGTGTCTGTGATGGTTAAACTGGTTATTGTTAGTGTCTGTGATGGTTAAACTGGTTATTGTTAGTGTCTGTGATGGTTACACTGGTTATTGTTAGTGTCTGTGATGGTTAAACTGGTTATTGTTAGTGTCTGTGATGGTTAAACTGGTTATTGTTAGTGTCTGTGATGGTTAAACTGGTTATTGTTAGTGTCTGTGATGGTTAAACTGGTTATTGTTATTGTCTGTGATGGTTAAACTGGTTATTGTTAGTGTCTGTGATGGTTAAACTGGTTATTGTTAGTGTCTGTGATGGTTACACTGGTTATTGTTAGTGTCTGTGATGGTTAAACTGGTTATTGTTAGTGTCTGTGATGGTTACACTGGTTATTGTTATTGTCTGTGATGGTTAAACTGGTTATTGTTAGTGTCTGTGATGGTTAAACTGGTTATTGTTATTGTCTGTGATGGTTACACTGGTTATTGTTATTGTCTGTGATGGTTAAACTGGTTATTGTTATTGTCTGTGATGGTTAAACTGGTTATTGTTATTGTCTGTGATGGTTAAACTGGTCAAATGTTATTATTTAAACAGTGATTTTAAATCATTCATGCCGACCCCCCCCCGCTGCAGGTTCAGAGGTCACGGTGTGAGTCCAGGTTCTTCCCAGTCCTTGAACTCAACTCCACATTTATCCTTTAGCTTCTCCCCCGGAGACCCTCCCCCCATCTGGCCCTCAGTCCGAGGGAGGTTTAGTGGGAGAAGAGGGCCCGGGTTGAGGGGGATCATGACGGTTGAGGGGGGGCAGGAGGTGGATCATGACAGTAATGTAGACCTTGTTGCTTCCTCTGTGGGATTCTCTGTGAAAGAACAGAATCTTGTGGGAGCCGCTGTGAGGAATGAAGGGTGTATTTGTTGAACCCCCACATCTGGCCGAGGTAAAGCCGCTCTCGAGCCTGATCCTGCCGACGTGACGCGACTCTGAGGCTTCACAGATGCGTGTGAAGAACCACACGCGTGTCTTTCACTCATTCTGTCCACGTGTCTCCGCAGAAGACGACAACACGCCGTACGTCCGCGAGCGCCGCAATGCTCTCGGCGCCCAGACCCCCGGGGACCGGACCCGGAGCGAGGAGCCGTCCACGTCCACCGAGGACCGACCGTCGCCGCTGAAGAAGGAGCTCCACGGGTCGCTGCCCCACCTGACGGACCACCACCTGCCCTACAGGGGCGCCCTGTTCGCCATGGACCCTCGGAACGGATACCTGGACCCGCACTATCGTAAGTGGTGACGACACACCTGAACCTTCTGAGGTCACTCTCCACACACCTGAACCTTCTGAGGTCACTCTCAACACACCTGAACCTTCTGAGGTCACTCTCCACACACCTGAACCTTCTAGGTCACTCCCCACACACCTGAACCTTCTGAGGTCACTACACAAACACATACCTTCTGAGGTCACTCTCAACACACCTGTTCTGAGGTCACTCTCAACACACCTGAACCTTCTGAGGTCACTCTCCCTGAACCTTCTGAGGTCACTCTCAACACACCTGAACCTTCTGAGGTCACTCTCAACACACCTGAACCTTCTGAGGTCACTCTCCACACACATGAACCTTCTGAGGTCACTCTCCACACACCTGAACCTTCTGAGGTCACTCTCAACACACCTGAACCTTCTGAGGTCACTCTCCACACACCTGAACCTTCTGAGGTCACTCTCCACACACCTGAACCTTCTGAGGTCACTCTCCACACACCTGAACCTTCTGAGGTCACTCTCAACACACCTGAACCTTCTGAGGTCACTCTCAACACACCTGAACCTTCTGAGGTCACTCTCCACACACATGAACCTTCTGAGGTCACTCTCAACACACCTGAACCTTCTGAGGTCACTCTCAACACACCTGAACCTTCTGAGGTCACTCTCAACACACCTGAACCTTCTGAGGTCACTCTCCACACACCTGAACCTTCTGAGGTCACTCTCAACACACCTGAACCTTCTGAGGTCACTCTAGTCACACCTGAACCTTCTGAGGTCACTCTCAACACACCTGAACCTTCTGAGGTCACTCTCAACACACCTGAACCTTCTGACAGGTGTGTAGTTCACAGGTATCATCACAGGTGTGTAGTTCACAGGTATCATGACAGGTGTGTAGTTCACAGGTATCATGACAGGTGTGTAGTTCACAGGTATCATCACAGGTGTGTAGTTCACAGGTAACATGACAGGTGTGTAGTTCACAGGTAACATGACAGGTGTGTAGTTCACAGGTATCATGACAGGTGTGTAGTTCACAGGTAACATGACAGGTGTGTAGTTCACAGGTATCATGACAGGTGTGTAGTTCACAGGTATCATGACAGGTGTGTAGTTCACAGGTATCATGACAGGTGTGTAGTTCACAGGTATCATGACAGGTGTGTAGTTCACAGGTATCATGACAGGTGTGTAGTTCACAGGTATCATGACAGGTGTGTAGTTCACAGGTATCATGACAGGTGTG
>JACEEU010000721.1:35052179-35062234 GCA_016630915.1 Callionymus lyra | reverse complement strand
AACAAGTATATGTGTGTAGTATTGTCCAGTACTTGACTCTGGTGTTGTGATAGTGTAGTAACAAGTTTATATGTGTAGTATTGTCCAGTACTTGACTCTGGTGTTGTGATAGTGTAGTAACAAGTTATATGTGTAGTATTGTCCAGTACTTGACTCTGGTGTTGTGATAGTGTAGTAACAAGTTTATATGTGTAGTATTGTCTAGTACTTGACTCTGGTGTTGTGATAGTGTAGTAACAAGTTTATATGTGTAGTATTGTCTAGTACTTGACTCTGGTGTTGTGATAGTGTAGTAACAAGTTTATATGTGTAGTATTGTCTAGTACTTGACTCTGGTGTTGTGATAGTGTAGTAACAAGTTTATATGTGTAGTATTGTCTAGTACTTGACTCTGGTGTTGTGATAGTGTAGTAACAAGTTTATATGTGTAGTATTGTCTAGTACTTGACTCTGGTGTTGTGATAGTGTAGTAACAAGTTTATATGTGTAGTATTGTCTAGTACTTGACTCTGGTGTTGTGATAGTGTAGTAACAAGTTTATATGTGTAGTATTGTCTAGTACTTGACTCTGGTGTTGTGATAGTGTAGTAACAAGTATATATGTGTAGTATTGTCCAGTACTTGACTCTGGTGTTGTGATAGTGTAGTAACAAGTTTATATGTGTAGTATTGTCTAGTACTTCACTCTGGTGTTGTGATAGTGTAGTAACAAGTATATATGTGTAGTATTGTCCAGTACTTGACTCTGGTGTTGTGATAGTGTAGTAACAAGTATATATGTGTAGTATTGTCCAGTACTTGACTCTGGTGTTGTGATAGTGTAGTAACAAGTATATATGTGTAGTATTGTCCAGTACTTGACTCTGGTGTTGTGATAGTGTAGTAACAAGTATATATGTGTAGTATTGTCCAGTACTTGACTCTGGTGTTGTGATAGTGTAGTAACAAGTATATATGTGTAGTATTGTCCAGTAATTGACCAAAAAACAAAATATGTCCAAACATCAGCTTTAAAAGCTGCTGGACTCACTGTATCCTCTCGTCCTCAGTCCTCATTCTTCCTTGAGCCGTGGGCGACGTAACCACTGCTGCCATCTAGAGGCCAGAAGTTTAAATGCAACACAAACATGTTAATTGTACCTCCAGAGGGATCAATGAAGTTTATCTAATGAAAATAACGATTTCATTTTAAACGTAATTTCTTAAAATATAAATCAGGAAAGGACTTTTATAAAAAAATGATTTAAAAACATTTTAAAATATCTACATAAGTTTGCTGTAGAATATGGTCTAGAGGGCGAAGGTTAAATTGCAACACAAAAATGAACAAACAGCTGGAATATTGTTAACAGTAAAAATATTTTTTAATGTTTAAGTGATATTTGGTTCTAGTGTGTAGATCAGTGTTTGACCTTCAGAATAAAGTGAAATACATTTTCACAAAATAAAAGACATAATTACACATGAATTTACAGTTAAGAGTAAAGTATTTCTCAACCTGTTCGTACTTTAAGTAAAAAATGAGGCTTTAATGTAAATAAAACTAGATCATGATCTAAATCATAAATGGTTGATGTTTCTTAAATGTTTTCATGTAATAAAGTAAGATAAGTGTCGTCATCTAGAGTCTAATAATAATATTAAATAATAAGAACATTTGATCCTAAAAAGAGACAAACATATGTGTAAAGTTCCTGATTGTGTTGTTGTTGTGTTGAGGTCACGTGACGACAAACCAACGCAGGAAAAGAAAAAGGTTTCAGTTCTTTCTTAAGTCTGAGGATCAGAGACTCGTGAAGGAAACACAAGATTCTCCGTGAGAAACGACGACAGTAACAAGTGTTGCTGCTTCAGCTTCACTGAAGCCTTGAAGGCTCTCAGTGTGGCTGTGGTTCCAGTGATCCGGTCACAGGGGCTAAACACCAAAGTGCTGATCCGGGTCCACCGGGCCGTGGCCGCGTCCGTCTTAATATCGCGGCAGTCGAGCGGCGAAGTCTCCGGCTGGACGTGACCTGCACGTCGATGCTTCAATCACACATGGACTTCCTGCGCCGCCCGTCCACGACTGGTGCCGCGACCCGAAGTGTGAGGCTTGCAGAAAAAAGCGCCGATCAATTCCGGAGCGAAGTTAAGAACTGAAGCCAATCAAAGGCGAGGAAGTCAGTGGCGAAGGCGGCGGCGAGAAGTCGTCCCCGGACGTGGCGCCTGAACAAAGACGCCTCGGGCAGGACCGCGGGCGACGGCGAGGGACCACTTCCTGCCTTTCATCGCAGTCAACAACATGGTGCCGCGGCCCGGGAACGTCACATGATCCTTCTGCTTATTAGAGCGTCTCACGTGCACGTCTTAGAGCGTCTCACGTGCACGTCTTAGAGCGTCTCACGTGCACGTCTTAGAGCGTCTCACGTGCACGTCTTAGAGCGTCTCACGTGCACGTCTTTGTCCGACGAGTCCGAGGTTCACCAGCATCTCAGAGACAGTGATGCTCGTTAACAATGACCTGATTAAACACCAAGAGCGTTAATTTCCAGGGATCTTAAGAAAGTCCAACAATGGCGTGTTTCTTGGTATCGCTGTAGCAACATCTGTTTGTGTGTTTTTACACATTTGTGTAATCGTTTGTGTGTTTTTACACATTTGTGTAATCGTTTGTGTGTTTTTACACATTGGTCTAATCGTGGATCCTCTCGGCGCCGCTTGTTTCCAGAGCTTAGGCCCAAGATTGGCTGCTTCTTAAGGAGGCGCGGCGACAATAACAAGCAAACGATGCTAAAGCAACTCCACGCTTTAAGCTGCAGCATCAGGAGCCGTTTCTCCTGCGACGTCTCCAGCAGGATAATCACCTCTGGAGCTCTGGGACGTCATTGTCTTATCACTGCAGATAACACCGTCATCCACAGACACCAGCGTCCCTCGTCCTCACCTTCATCTCTCTTTACAAACCTGTGACTCGTTGAGCAGAAGATACACAACTGAGTGCACACACACATGATGCCGTTCTACACACTGACCCGGATGATGGTTGTTTGTTTGGCTGGGCGGCAAAGCGGGAGCTGTCGCCGTCACTGAGACGTTCTTTAAACTGATGGAAGATATTGTTTATGGAGAAGCTCGTCCGTGACCTTCGCCATAATCAGGGTCGATGTCGTGCAAGTCTCGGGGTCAGAGGTCGACGAGAGGGAGGTGAGGAGCGAGAGGGAGGTGAGGAGCAAAGAGAGAGGGAGGTGAGGAGCGAAGAGAGAGGGAGGTGAGGAGCGAGGGAGAGGTGAGGAGCGAAGAGAGAGGGAGGTGAGGAGCGAGAGGGAGGTGAGGAGCGAGAGGGAGGTGAGGAGCGAGGGAGAGGTGAGGAGCAAAGAGAGAGGGAGGTGAGGAGCGAAGAGAGAGGGAGGTGAGGAGCGAAGAGAGAGGGAGGTGAGGAGCGAGGGAGAGGTGAGGAGCGAAGAGAGAGGGAGGTGAGGAGCGAGAGGAAGGTGAGGAGCGAGAGGGAGGTGAGGAGCGAGAGGGAGGTGAGGAGCGAGAGGGAGGTGAGGAGCAAGAGGAGGAGGAGGCAAGGGAGAGGTGAGGAGCGAAGAGAGAGGGAGGTGAGGAGCGAGAGGGAGGGAGGTGAGGAGCGAAGAGAGAGGGAGGTGAGGAGCGAAGAGAGAGGGAGGTGAGGAGCGAGGGAGAGGTGAGGAGCGAAGAGAGAGGGAGGTGAGGAGCGAAGAGAGAGGGAGGTGAGGAGCGAAGAGAGAGGGAGGTGAGGAGCGAAGAGAGAGGGAGGTGAGGAGCAAGGGAGAGGTGAGGAGCGAAGAGAGAGGGAGGTGAGGAGCGAAGAGAGAGGGAGGTGAGGAGCGAGAGGGAGGTGAGGAGCGAGAGGGAGGTGAGGAGCAAAGAGAGAGGGAGGTGAGGAGCGAAGAGAGAGGGAGGTGAGGAGCGAAGAGAGAGGGAGGTGAGGAGCGAGGGAGAGGTGAGGAGGTGAGGGAGAGAGAGGGAGAGAGAGGAGTGAGGAGCGAGAGAGGGAGGTGGAGGAGAGAGAGGGAGGTGAGGAGCGAGAGAGAGGAAGGTGAGGAGCGAGAGGGGAGGTGAGGAGCGAGAGGGAGGTGAGGAGCGAGAGGGAGGTGAGGAGCGAGAGGGAGGTGAGGAGCGAGGGAGAGGTGAGGAGCAAAGAGAGAGGGAGGTGAGGAGTGAGGGAGAGGTGAGGAGCAAAGAGAGAGGGAGGTGAGGAGCGAGAGGGAGGAGCGAGGTGAGGAGCAGGAGAGGTGAGGAGCGAGAGGTGAGGAGCAGGAGAGGTGAGGAGCAGGAGAGGTGAGGAGCAGGAGAGGTGAGGAGCAGGAGAGGTGAGGAGCAGGAGAGGCGAGGAGCGAGAGGTGAGGAGCAGGAGAGGCGAGGAGTGAGAGGTGAGGAGCAGGAGAGGTGAGGAGCAGGAGAGGCGAGGAGCAGGAGAGAGACATAAAAGATCTGAAGGAGGTCAGAGCCATCACAGTTCAAAGACAGGTGGCAGCTCCAGACAATCTCGCGGAGCAGCTTCTCTCAGGAGGAGATAAGAGATTCCTCCATCCCTGCACCTCCCCCCGTCTCCGCGCCTCCCTCCTGACTCCTCGCGGCTCAGGTTCTCCCCGACAGGCAGCTTTGATGTGGCTCCGCAGCCACGGGCCTGCAGCGCCGCGGGGCCGACGGACCGGATCACGCTCGGGTCTCATTAACGCTGCGAGGGTTAATCCTGTTCCAGGTCCCTCTGCCCCGACCCTTGAGCAGCACCTGCCTGACTCACAACTGTGACGCCTCCTCGTGTTCTCCACACTTTTCATTTGTCTCCTCGTCTCCCCCTCGTCTCCCCCGCGACCTCCTCGTCCTCCTCGTCCCCCGCGGTACCTTTGAGGATTATAGTGCATCTGTTGACGCAGTAACTGGATTACAAGTGACTCCTTGTTTAGTGAAGCTCTGAGGAGGAGATCAACATACTTGGAGAGGGAGAGGAGGAGGTGAGGGAGGAGGTGAGAGACGGGAGGAGGTGAAAGACGGGAGGAGGTGAGGGACGGGAGGAGCTGAGGGACGGGAGGAGCTGAGGGACGGGAGGAGGTGAGGGACGGGAGGAGGTGAGAGACGGGAGGAGGTGAAGGGACGGGAGGAGGTGAGGGGGACGGGGAGGAGGTGAGAGACGGGAGGAGGTGAAAGACGGGAGGAGGTGAGGGACGGGAGGAGGTGAGAGACGGGAGGAGGTGAGAGACGGGAGGAGGGTGAGAGAGACGGGAGGAGGTGAGGGACGGGAGGAGGTGAGGGACGGGAGGAGGTGAGGGACGGGAGGAGGTGAGGGACGGGAGGAGGTGAGAGACGGGAGGAGGTGAGGGACGGGAGGAGGTGAGGGACGGGAGGAGGGGGAGGAGGTGAGGAGACGGGAGGAGGTGAGAGGGAGGAGGAGGTGAGGGACGGGAGGAGGTGAGGGACGGGAGGAGGTGAGAGACGGGAGGAGGTGAGGGACGGGAGGAGGTGAGGGACGGGAGGAGGTGAGGGACGGGAGGAGGTGAGAGACGGGAGGAGGTGAGGGACGGGAGGAGGTGAGAGACGGGAGGAGGTGAGAGACAGGAGGAGGTGAGGGACGGGAGGAGGAGACAGACAGGAGGAGGAGACAGACAGGAGGAGGTGAGGGACAGGAGGAGGAGACAGACAGGAGGAGGAGACAGACAGGAGGAGGTGAGGGACAGGAGGAGGAGACAGACAGGAGGAGGAGACAGACAGGAGGAGGAGACAGACAGGAGGAGGTGATGCCGAGAAACTTCTGGCTGGGTTTGAGAAGTCATGTGATCAGAGGGTCAACACAGGTGCACTTTTGACACGTCAGTCAGCAGGTGGAGTCTGCTGTGGATGTTTGTGTTTGGGCCGACCACACAACAACCACACAACAACCACACAACAACCACACAACAACCACACAACAACCACACAACAACCACACAACAACCACACAACAACCACACAACAACCACACAACGACCACATAACGACCACACGACAACTACACAACGACCACACACCGACCACACAACAACGACACAACGACCACACAACAACTACACAACGACCAAACAACGACCACACACCGACCACACAACAACCACACAACAACCACACAACGACCACACACCGACCACACAACAACCACACAACGACCACACAACAACTACACAACAACCACACAACGACCACACACCGACCACACAACAACCACACAACAACCACACAACGACCACACAACGACCACACGACAACTACACAACGACCACACACCGACCACACAACAACCACACAACGACCACACAACAACCACACAACAACCACACAACAACCACACAACAACCACACAACAACCACACAACAACCACACAACAACCACACAACAACCACACGACAACTACACAACGACCACACACCGACCACACAACAACGACACAACGACCACACAACAACTACACAACAACCACACAACAACCACACAACAACCACACGACAACAACAACGACCACACAACGACCACACAACAACCACACAACGACCACACAACAACTACACAACGACCACACAACAACCACACAACGAACACACAACAACCACACACCGACCACACAACGACCACACAACAGCCACACAACAACGGCACACCGACCACACAACAACCACACAACAACCACACAACAACCACACAACGACCACACAACAACCACACACCGACCACACAACAACCACACAACAACCACACAACGACCACACACCGACCACACAACAACCACACACCGACCACACAACAACCACACACCGACCACACAACAACCACACAACGACCACACAACAACCACACAACAAATAACGACCACACACCGACCACACAACAACCACACAACAACCACACAACGACCACACAATCAACGACGACACACACAACAACCACACACCATGATGACACACAACAACAACCACACAATCAATGATGACACAAACAACAACCACACAATCAATGACGACACAACCAACAACCACACAATCAATGATGACACAAACAACAACCACACAATCAATGATGACACAAACAACAACCACACAATCAATGATGACACAAACAACAACCACACAATCAATGATGACACAAACAACAACCACACAATCAATGATGACACAAACAACAACCACACAATCAATGATGACACAAACAACAACCACACAATCAATGATGACACAAACAACAACCACACAATCAATGATGACACAAACAACAACCACACAATCAATGATGACACAAACAACAACCACACAATCAATGATGACACAAACAACAACCACACAACACACAATGATGACACAAACAACAACCACACAATCAATGATGACACAAACAACAACCACACAATCAATGATGACACAAACAACAACCACACAATCAATGATGACACAAACAACAATCACACAATCAATGATGACACAAACAACAACCACACAATCAATGATGACACAAACAACAATCACACAATCAATGATGACACAAACAACAACCACACAATCAATGATGACACAAACAACAACCACACAATCAATGATGACACACACAACAACCACACAATCAATGATGACACACACAACAACCACACAATCAATGATGACACAAACAACAACCACACAATCAATGATGACACAAACAACAACCACACAATCAATGATGACACAAACAACAACCACACAATCAATGATGACACAAACAACAACACCACACAATCAATGATGACACAAACAACAATCACACAATCAATGATGACACAAACAACAATCACACAATCAATGATGACACAAACAACAACCACACAATCAATGATGACACAAACAACAATCACACAATCAATGATGACACAAACAACAATCACACAATCAATGATGACACAAACAACAATCACACAATCAATGATGACACAAACAACAACCACACAATCAATGATGACACAAACAACAACCACACAATCAATGATGACACAAACAACAATCAATGATGACACAAACAACAATCACACAATCAATGATGACACAAACAACAATCACACAATCAATGATGACACAAACAACAATCACACAATCAATGATGACACAAACAACAATCACACAATCAATGATGACACAAACAACAACCACACAATCAATGATGACACAAACAACAATCACACAATCAATGATGACACAAACAACAATCACACAATCAATGATGACAACAAACAACAAGACACACACAACAACCAACAATGACACAAACAACAATCACACAATCAATGATGACACAAACAACAACCACACACAACACACACAATCAATGATGACACAAACAACAATCACACAATCAATGATGACACAAACAACAATCACACAATCAATGATGACACAAACAACAACCACACAATCAATGATGACACAAACAACAACCACACAATCAATGATGACACAAAACAACAATCACACAATCAATGATGACACAAACAACAATCACACAATCAATGATGACACAAACAACAACCACACAATCAATGATGACACAAACAACAACCACACAATCAATGATGACACAAACAACAACACACACAATCAATGATGACACAAACAACAATCACACAATCAATGATGACACAAACAACAATCACACAAACAATGATGACACAAACAACAATCACACAATCAATGATGACACAAACAACAATCACACAATCAATGATGACACAAACAACAACCACACAATCAATGATGACACAAACAACAACCACACCGACCACACACAATCAATGATGACACAAACAACAATCACACAATCAATGATGACACAAACAACAATCACACAATCAATGATGACACAAACAACAACCACACAATCAATGATGACACAAACAACAATCACACAATCAATGATGACACAAACAACAACCACACAATCAACGATGACACAAACAACAATCACACAATCAATGATGACACAAACAACAATCACACAATCAATGATGACACAAACAACAATCACACAATCAATGATGACACAAACAACAACCACACAATCAATGATGACACAAACAACAATCACACAATCAATGATGACACAAACAACAACCACACAATCAATGATGACACAAACAACAATCACACAATCAATGATGACACAAACAACAATCACACAATCAATGATGACACAAACAACAATCACACAATCAATGATGACACAAACAACAATCACACAATCAATGATGACACAAACAACAACCACACAATCAATGATGACACAAACAACAATACCACACAATCAATCAGGATCACAAAACAACAATCAACAATCAGATCACACACAACAACACACACAATCAATGATGACACAAACAACAATCAACACAATCAATGATGACACAAACAACAATCACACAATCAATGATGACACAAACAACAATCACACAATCAATGATGACACAAACAACAATCACACAATCAATGATGACACAAACAACAATCACACAATCAATGATGACACAAACAACAACCACACAATCAATGATGACACAAACAACAATCACACAATCAATGATGACACAAACAACAATCACACAATCAATGATGACACAAACAACAATCACACAATCAATGATGACACAAACAACAATCACACAATCAATGATGACACAAACAACAATCACACAATCAATGATGACACAAACAACAATCACACAATCAATGATGACACAAACAACAATCACACAATCAATGATGACACAAACAACAATCACACAATCAATGATGACACACACAACAACACACAATCAATGATGACAACAACACAACAACCACACAATCATATGACACAAACAACAATCACACAATCAATGATGACACAAACAACAATCACACAATCAATGATGACACAAACAACAATCACACAATCAATGACGACACAAACAACAATCACACAATCAACGATGACACAAACAACAATCACACAATCAATGATGACACAAACAACAATCACACAATCAATGATGACACAAACAACAATCACACAATCAATGATGACA
>JACEEU010000721.1:35004679-35042179 GCA_016630915.1 Callionymus lyra | reverse complement strand
CAGTGTCATTATCTTCAGAGTCCACTAGATGGTAGTGATGTGTTGATGAAGCTTCATGAAACAGTGTCATGATCTTCAGAGAGTCCACTAGATGGTAGTGATGTGTTGATGAAGCTTCATGAAACAGTGTCATTATCTTCAGAGTCCACTAGATGGTAGTGATGTGTTGATGAAGCTTCATGAAACAGTGTCATGATCTTCAGAGTCCACTAGATGGTAGTGATGTGTTGATGAAGCTTCATGAAACAGTGTCATTATCTTCAGAGTCCACTAGATGGTAGTGATGTGTTGATGAAGCTTCATGAAACAGTGTCATTATCTTCAGAGTCCACTAGATGGTAGTGATGTGTTGATGAAGCTTCATGAAACAGTGTCATGATCTTCAGAGTCCACTAGATGGTAGTGATGTGTTGATGAAGCTTCATGAAACAGTGTCATTATCTTCAGAGTCCACTAGATGGTAGTGATGTGTTGATGAAGCTTCATGAAACAGTGTCATTATCTTCAGAGTCCACTAGATGGTAGTGATGTGTTGATGAAGCTTCATGAAACAGTGTCATTATCTTCAGAGTCCACTAGATGGTAGTGATGTGTTGATGAAGCTTCATGAAACAGTGTCATTATCTTCAGAGGCCACTAGATGATAGTGATGTGTTGATGAAGCTTCATGAAACAGTGTCATTATCTTCAGAGTCCACTAGATGGTAGTGATGTGTTGATGAAGCTTCATGAAACAGTGTCATTATCTTCAGAGTCCACTAGATGGTAGTGATGTGTTGATGAAGCTTCATGAAACTGTGTCATTATCTTCAGAGTCCACTAGATGGTAGTGATGTGTCGATGAAGCTTCATGAAACTGTGTCATTATCTTCAGAGTCCACTAGATGGTAGTGATGTGTCGATGAAGCTTCATGAAACAGTGTCACTATCTTCAGAGTCCACTAGATGGTAGTGATGTGTTGATGAAGCTTCATGAAACAGTGTCATTATCTTCAGAGTCCACTAGATGGTAGTGATGTGTTGATGAAGCTTCATGAAACAGTGTCATTATCTTCAGAGTCCACTAGATGGTAGTGATGTGTTGATGAAGCTTCATGAAACAGTGTCATTATCTTCAGAGTCCACTAGATGGTAGTGATGTGTTGATGAAGCTTCAAGAAACAGTGTCATGATCTTCAGAGTCCACTAGATGGTAGTGATGTGTTGATGAAGCTTCATGAAACAGTGTCATTATCTTCAGAGTCCACTAGATGGTAGTGATGTGTTGATGAAGCTTCATGAAACAGTGTCATGTTGTTCAGAGGTCAGAAGGTGGCGCAGTTTATAAATGATGTTTCATTAGAACAATGAAACTCTGAAGATAATGACATCATCTCCACCAATGAACACTTTGGATCCACAACTGCTGTGAAAACACTTGAGTTTCCAGCAGAGACGTCAGGTTTCATCATGTGAGGATCAGGAGGTCAGAAGTTTGACTGATGCAGGAAGTGGAGCTTGTGGAACATTTACTCATGAAGTGTGTGGATATTAGTGTGTGTGTGGATATTAGTGTGTGTGTGGATATTAGTGTGTGTGTGGATATTAGTGTGTGTGTGGATATTAGTTGTTGTGTGTGATATTAGTGTGTGTGGATATTAGTGTGTGTGTGGATATTAGTCTGTGTGTGGATATTAGTGTGTGTGGATATTAGTGTTTGTGTGGATATTAGTGTGTGTGTTGATATTAGTGTGTGTGTGGATATTAGTGTGTGTGTGTGTTGATATTAGTGTGTGTGTGGATATTAGTGTGTGTGTGGATATTAGTGTGTGTGTGGATATTAGTGTGTGTGTTGATATTAGTGTGTGTGTTGATATTAGTGTGTGTGTTGATATTAGTGTGTGTGTGTGTGTGTTGATATTAGTGTGTGTGGATATTAGTGTGTGTGTGGATATTAGTGTGTGTGTGTATTGATATTAGTGTGTGTGTGAATATTAGTGTGTGTATTGATATTAGTGTGTGTGTTGATATTAGTGTGTGTGTGTGTTGATATTAGTGTGTGTGTGGATATTAGTGTGTGTGTGGATATTAGTGTGTGTGTTGATATTTGTGTGTCTTTGATTAGTCATGTCTTCTTCTAAAGTACATTATTACACAAACTCTCTTCACAACATGAGTAACAACATGAGTAACAACATGAGTAACAACATGAGTAACAACATGAGTAACAACATGAGTAACAACATGAATAACAACATGAGTAACAACATGAGTAACAACATGAGTAACAACATGAGTAACAACATGAGTAACAACATGAGTAACAACATGAGTAACAAAATGAGTAACAACATGAGTAACAACATGAGTAACAACATGAGTAACAACATGAGTAACAACATGAGTACAAACAACATGAGTAACAACATGAGTAACAACATGAGTAACAACATGAGTAACAACATGAGTAACAACATGAGTAACAACATGAATAACAACATGAGTAACAACATGAGTAACAACATGAGTAACAACATGAGTAACAACATGAGTAACAACATGAGTAACAACATGAGTAACAACATGAGTAACAACATGGTAACAACATGAGTAACAACATGAGTAACAACATGAGTAACAACATGAGTAACAACATGAATAACAACATGAATAACAACATGAGTAACAACATGAATAACAACATGAGTAACAACATGAGTAACAACATGAGTAACAACATGAGTAACAACATGAGTAACAACATGAGTAACAACATGAGTAACAACATGAGTAACAACATGAGTAACAACATGAATAACAACATGAATAACAACATGAGTAACAACATGAGTAACAACATGAGTAACAACATGAGTAACAACATGAGTAACAACATGAGTAACAACATGAGTAACAACATGAGTAACAACATGAATAACAACATGAATAACAACATGAGTAACAACATGAGTAACAACATGAGTAACAACATGAGTAACAACATGAGTAACAACATGAATAACAACATGATAACAACATGAGTAACAACATGAATAACAACATGAGTAACAACATGAGTAACAACATGAGTAACAACATGAGTAACAACATGAGTAACAACATGAGTAACAACATGAGTAACAACATGAATAACAACATGAATAACAACATGAGTAACAACATGAGTAACAACATGGAGTAACAACATGAGTAACAACATGAGTAACAACATGAGTAACAACATGAGTAACAACATGAGTAACAACATGAGTAACAACATGAGTAACAACATGAGTAACAACATGAGTAACAACATGAGTAACAACATGAATAACAACATGAGTAACAACATGAGTAACAACATGAATAACAACATGAGTAACAACATGAGTAACAACATGAGTAACAACATGAGTAACAACATGAGTAACAACATGAGTAACAACATGAGTAACAACATGAATAACAACATGAATAACAACATGAGTAACAACATGAGTAACAACATGAGTAACAACATGAGTAACAACCTCCAGGTCCTGAAAACATTTTCTCATTAAAACATGAAACATTTCCTGACATGACATCGAAGATGATTTGATTGATGTTCACTGAAGTGTAGTTTCTTCACTTTCTTCAAGTATTGTTGTCATAAAGTATTTGAAGTAACTGTTGATGTTTCTCTGCAGCGACGCCTCAGTTCTTCTCAACCTTCCATCCTCCGGTGCCCATCGATGACCGTCACACTCAGGGACGATACATGTATGAACCCTCGCCGGTGACCCCACTGCACGTGTGAGTACTGATGACCCTTGACCTCTGGACAGGATGATGGATGATGGATGGATGGATGATGGATGATGGATGATGGATGGATGGATGATGGATGGATGGATGGATGGATGATGGATGGATAGATGGATGGATAGATGGATAAGGATGATGGATGATGGATGGATGGATGATATGGATGATGGATGGATGGATGATGGATGATGGATGATGGATGATGGATGATGGATGATGGATGATGGATGATGGATGATGGATGATGGATGATGGATGATGGATGATGGATGGATGATGGATGATGGATGGATGATGGATGGATGGATGGATGGATGATGGATGATGGATGGATGATGGATGATGGATGATGGATGGATGGATGATGGATGGATGGATGGATGGATGATGGATGATGGATGGATGGATGATATGGATGATGGATGGATGGATGATGGATGATGGATGATGGATGATGGATGATGGATGATGGATGATGGATGATGGATGATGGATGGATGATGGATGATGGATGGATGATGGATGGATGATGGATGATGGATGATGGATGATGGATGGATGATGGATGATGGATGGATGGATGATGGATGGATGGATGGATGATGGATGGATGGATGATGGATGATGGATGATGGATGGATGGATGATGGATGATGGATGGATGGATGATGGATGGATGATGGATGATGGATGATGGATGATGGATGATGGATGATGGATGGATGGATGATGGATGATGGATGGATGGATGATGGATGGATGGATGGATGATGAATGATGGATGGATGATGGATGGAAGGATGGATGGATGGATGGATGGATGGATGGATGATGGATGATGGATGATGGATGATGGATGGATGGATGATGGATGGATGATGGCTGATGGATGGATGGATGATGAATGATGGATGATGGATGGATGGAAAATCAAACAATTTTCAACTATAATCCAACAATTTTCAACTATAATCAAACAATTTTCAACTATAATCCAACAATTTTCAACTATAATCCAACAATTTTCAACTATAATCCAACAATTTTCACCTATAATCCAACAATTTTCAACTATAATCAAACAATTTTCAACTATAATCCAACAATTTTCACCTATAATCCAACAATTTTCAACTTTAATCGAACAATTTTCACCTATAATCCAACAATTTTTACCTATAATCCAACAATTTTCACCTATAATCCAACAATTTTCAACTATAATCAAACAATTTTCAACTTTAATCCAACAATTTTCACCTATAATCCAACAATTTTCAATATATCAACAATTTATTTAATCCAACAATTTTCAACTATAATCAAACAATTTTCAACTTTAATCCAACAATTTTCAACTATAATCCAACAATTTTCACCTATAATCCAACAATTTTCAACTATAATCAAACAATTTTCAACTATAATCCAAACAATTTTCACCTATAATCCAACAATTTTCAACTTTAATCTATAATCCAACAACCTATAATCCAACAATTTTCACCTATAATCCAACAATTTTCACCTATAATCAAACAATTTTCAACTAGAATCCAACAATTTTCACCTATAATCCAACAATTTTCAACTATAATCAAACAATTTTCAACTATAATCCAACAATTTTCACCTATAATCCAACAATTTTCAACTTTAATCCAACAATTTTCACCTATAATCCAACAATTTTCACCTATAATCCAACAATTTTCAACTATAATCCAACAATTTTCACCTATAATCCAACAATTTTCAACTATAATCCAACAATTTTCACCTATAATCCAACAATTTTCCACTATAATCCACAACAGTATAATGTGCTCTCTCTCCTCGTCCATCATTGCTCCTGCAGACGACGAGGACGACGAGGACAAATTGGACGGAGCAGCAACTTGCGCCGCATTATGTTTGATATTCTTCATCATTATCAGCCTCGTCGCGTCATATCTGTGATTTAATGAATGTTTTCTGTTCTCACCTCACAGTAAAGACGTGATTGATGCTCGTGTCGCTGCAGACTAAATATAATTCAGCATTTAACTCATGCAGAGATAATGGAGCGAACAGAGCTCTGCTAACATGACGCCTGTTATCTGTCAGTGCCTTAGACCAGGAGCACAGCTGAGAGGAGGAGGAGGAGGAGAGAGGGAGGAGAGAGGGAGGAGGAGAAAGCGAGGAGGGAGAGAGAGGGAGGAGAAAGGGAGGAGGAGAATGGGAGGAGAAAGGGAGGAGGAGAGAAGGAGAGAAGGGAGGAGGAGAGAAGGGAGGAGGAGAGAGGGAAGAGAGACGGAGGACGAGAGAGAGGGAGGAGAAAGGGAGGAGAGAGGGAGGAGGAGGAGGAGAGAGGGAGGAGGAGGAGAGAGGGAGGAGGAGGAAAGAGGGAGGAGGAGGAGAGAGGGAGGAGGAGGAGAGAGGGAGGAGAGGTTCACACGGGGATGGAGAAGTTGTGCATCAACGTCTTTAGTCTCTGGACAGTTATCTGAGCTGCTGTCAGGTCGACAACATTCATCCTGTTGTTTAGTCACTATTACACACTGTTACACACTATTACTCTCTTAGTCACTATTACACACTATTACTCTCTATTACCCTCTTTGTCACTATTACACACTGTTACACACTATTACTCTCTTAGTCACTATTACACACTGTTACACACTATTACTCTCTTAGTCACTATTACACACTATTACTCTCTATTACTCTCTTTGTCACTATTACACACTGTTACACACTATTACTCTCTTAGTCACTATTACACACTGTTACACACTATTACTCTCTTAGTCACTATTACACACTATTACTCTCTATTACTCTCTTTGTCACTATTACACACTGTTACACAATATTACTCTCTTAGTCACTATTACACACTATTACTCTCTATTACTCTCTTTGTCACTATTACACACTGTTACACACTATTACTCTCTTAGTCACTATTACACACTGTTACACACTATTACTCTCTTAGTCACTATTACACACTATTACTCTCTATTACTATCTTAGTCACTACTACACACTGTTACACATTATTACACACTATTACTCTCTATTACTCTCTTTGTCACTATTACACACTATTACTCTCTATTACTCTCTTTGTCACTATTACACACTATTACTCTCTATTACTCTCTTTGTCACTATTACACACTATTACACACTATTACTATCTTAGTCACTATTACACACTGTTACACACTATTACACACTATTACTCTCTATTACTCTCTTTGTCACTATTACACACTATTACTCTCTATTACTCTCTTTGTCACTATTACACACTATTACACACTTTTACACACTATTACTCTCTATTACTCTCTTTGTCACTATTACACACTATTACACACTATTACTCTCTTAGTCACTATTACACACTATTTCTCTCTATTACTCTCTTTGTCACTATTACACACTGTTACACACTATTACTCTCTTAGTCACTATTACACACTGTTACACACTATTACTCTCTTAGTCACTATTACACACTATTACTCTCTATTACTATCTTAGTCACTACTACACACTGTTACACATTATTACACACTATTACTCTCTATTACTCTCTTTGTCACTATTACACACTATTACTCTCTATTACTCTCTTTGTCACTATTACACACTATTACTCTCTATTACTCTCTTTGTCACTATTACACACTATTACTCTCTATTACTCTCTTTGTCACTATTACACACTATTACTATCTTAGTCACTATTACACACTGTTACACACTATTACACACTATTACTCTCTATTACTCTCTTTGTCACTATTACACACTATTACACACTATTACTCTCTTAGTCACTATTACACACTATTACTCTCTATTACTCTCTTTGTCACTATTACACACTATTACACACTTTTACACACTATTACTCTCTTAGTCACTATAACACACTATTACACACTATTACTCTCTATTACTCTCTTTGTCACTATTACACACTATTACTATCTTAGTCACTATTACACACTATTACACACTATTAACCTCTACAGTATTGTTCAGTACTTTACTCTGGTGTTGTGATAGTGTAGTAACAAGGATATATGTGTAGTATTGTTCAGTACTTTACTCTGGTGTTGTGATAGTGTAGTAACAAGTATATATGTGTAGTATTGTCCAGTACTTGACTCTGGTGTTGTGATAGTGTAGTAACAAGTATATATGTGTAGTATTGTCCAGTACTTGACTCTGGTGTTGTGATAGTGTAATAACAAGTATATATGTGTAGTATTGTCCAGTACTTGACTCTGGTGTTGTGATAGTGTGTAACAAGTATACATGTGTAGTATTGTTCACTACTTTACTCGGGTGTTGTGATAGTGTAGTAACAAGTATATTTGTGTAGTATTGTCCAGTACTTGACTCTGGTGTTGTGATAGTGTAGTAACAAGTATACATGTGTAGTATTGTTCAGTACTTTACTCGGGTGTTGTGATAGTGTAGTAACAAGTATATATGTGTAGTATTGTCCAGTACTTGACTCTGGTGTTGTGATAGTGTAGTAACAAGTATATATGTGTAGTATTGTCCAGTACTTGACTCTGGTGTTGTGATAGTGTAGTAACAAGTTTATATGTGTAGTATTGTTCAATACTTTACTCTGGTGTTGTGATAGTGTAGTAACAAGTATATATGTGTAGTATTGTCCAGTACTTGACTCTGGTGTTGTGATAGTGTAGTAACAAGTATATATGTGTAGTATTGTTCAGTACTTGACTCTGGTGTTGTGATAGTGTAGTAACAAGTGTATATGTGTAGTATTGTTCAGTACTAGACTCTGGTGTTGTGATAGTGTAGTAACAAGTATATATGTGTAGTATTGTCCAGTACTTGACTCTGGTGTTGTGATAGTGTAGTAACAAGTATATATATGTAGTATTGTTCAGTACTTGACTCTGGTGTTGTGATAGTGTAGTAACAAGTATATATGTGTATTATTGTCCAGTACTTGACTCTGGTGTTGTGATAGTGTAATAACAAGTATATATGTGTAGTATTGTCCAGTACTTGACTCTGGTGTTGTGATAGTGTAGTAACAAGTATATATATGTAGTATTGTTCAGTACTTGACTCTGGTGTTGTGATAGTGTAGTAACAAGTATATATGTGTAGTATTGTCCAGTACTTGACTCTGGTGTTGTGATAGTGTAGTAACAAGTATATATGTGTAGTATTGTTCCAGTACTTGACTCTGGTGTTGTGATAGTGTAGTAACAAGTATATATGTGTAGTATTGTCGAGTACTTGACTCTGGTGTTGTGATAGTGTAGTAACAAGTATATATGTGTAGTATTGTTCAGTACTTGACTCTGGTGTTGTGATAGTGTAGTAACAAGTATATATGTGTAGTATTGTCGAGTACTTGACTCTGGTGTTGTGATAGTGTAGTAACAAGTATATATATGTAGTATTGTTCAGTACTTGACTCTGGTGTTGTGATAGTGTAGTAACAAGTATATATGTGTAGTATTGTTCAGTACTTGACTCTGGTGTTGTGATAGTGTAGTAACAAGTATATATGTGTAGTATTGTCCAGTACTTGACTCTGGTGTTGTGATAGTGTAGTAACAAGTATATATATGTAGTATTGTTCAGTACTTGACTCTGGTGTTGTGATAGTGTAGTAACAAGTATATATGTGTAGTATTGTCCAGTACTTGACTCTGGTGTTGTGATAGTGTAGTAACAAGTATATATGTGTAGTATTGTTCAGTACTTGACTCTGGTGTTGTGATAGTGTAGTAACAAGTATATATGTGTAGTATTGTCCAGTACTTGACTCTGGTGTTGTGATAGTGTAGTAACAAGTATATATGTGTAGTATTGTTCAGTACTTTACTCTGGTGTTGTGATAGTGTAGTAACAAGTATATATGTGTAGTATTGTCCAGTACTTGACTCTGGTGTTGTGATAGTGTAGTAACAAGTATATATGTGTAGTATTGTCCAGTACTTGACTCTGGTGTTGTGATAGTGTAGTAACAAGGATATATGTGTAGTATTGTTCAGTACTTTACTCTGGTGTTGTGATAGTGTAGTAACAAGTATATATGTGTAGTATTGTCGAGTACTTGACTCTGGTGTTGTGATAGTGTAGTAACAAGTATATATGTGTAGTATTGTCCAGTACTTGACTCTGGTGTTGTGATACTGTAGTAACAAGTATATATATGTAGTATTGTCCAGTACTTGACTCTGGTGTTGTGATAGTGTAGTAACAAGTATATATGTGTAGTATTGTCCAGTACTTGACTCTGGTGTTGTGATAGTGTAGTAACAAGTATATATGTGTAGTATTGTCGAGTACTTGACTCTGGTGTTGTGATAGTGTAGTAACAAGTATATATGTGTAGTATTGTCCAGTACTTGACTCTGGTGTTGTGATAGTGTAGTAACAAGTATATATGTGTAGTATTGTCCAGTACTTGACTCTGGTGTTGTGATAGTGTAGTAACAAGTATATATGTGTAGTATTGTCCAGTACTTGACTCTGGTGTTGTGATAGTGTAGTAACAAGGATATATGTGTAGTATTGTTCAGTACTTGACTCTGGTGTTGTGATAGTGTAGTAACAAGTATATATGTGTAGTATTGTCCAGTACTTGACTCTGGTGTTGTGATAGTGTAATAACAAGTATATATGTGTAGTATTGTCCAGTACTTGACTCTGGTGTTGTGATAGTGTAGTAACAAGTATATATATGTAGTATTGTCCAGTACTTGACTCTGGTGTTGTGATAGTGTAGTAACAAGTATATATGTGTAGTATTGTCCAGTACTTGACTCTGGTGTTGTGATAGTGTAGTAACAAGTATATATGTGTAGTATTGTTCAGTACTTGACTCTGGTGTTGTGATAGTGTAGTAACAAGTATATATGTGTAGCATTGTCCAGTACTTGACTCTGGTGTTGTGATAGTGTAGTAACAAGTATATATGTGTAGTATTGTCGATTACTTGACTATGGTGTTGTGATAGTGTAATAACAAGTATATATGTGTAGTATTGTCCAGTACTTGACTCTGGTGTTGTGATAGTGTAGTAACAAGTATATATATGTAGTATTGTCCAGTACTTGACTCTGGTGTTGTGATAGTGTAGTAACAAGTATATATGTGTAGTATTGTTCAGTACTTGACTCTGGTGTTGTGATAGTGTAGTAACAAGTATATATGTGTAGTATTGTCCAGTACTTGACTCTGGTGTTGTGATAGTGTAGTAACAAGTATATATGTGTAGTATTGTTCAGTACTTGACTCTGGTGTTGTGATAGTGTAGTAACAAGTATATATGTGTAGTATTGTTCAGTACTTGACTCTGGTGTTGTGATAGTGTAGTAACAAGTATATATGTGTAGTATTGTCCAGTACTTGACTCTGGTGTTGTGATAGTGTAGTAACAAGTATATATGTGTAGTATTGTTCAGTACTTTACTCTGGTGTTGTGATAGTGTAGTAACAAGTATATATGTGTAGTATTGTCGATTACTTGACTATGGTGTTGTGATAGTGTAGTAACAAGTATATATGTGTAGTATTGTCCAGTACTTGACTCTGGTGTTGTGATAGTGTAGTAACAAGTATATATGTGTAGTATTGTCCAGTACTTTACTCTGGTGTTGTGATAGTGTAGTAACAAGTATATAAGTGTAGCATTGTCCAGTACTTGACTCTGGTGTTGTGATAGTGTAGTAACAAGTATATAAGTGTAGTATTGTCCAGTACTTTACTCTGGTGTTGTGATAGTGTAGTAACAAGTATATAAGTGTAGTATTGTCCAGTACTTGACTCTGGTGTTGTAGTATTTACAGACCACATGACTCTTGAAGTCATAACTACTTTCATTTGTTTTCAAACCAAAATATGTCCAAACATCAGCTTTAAAAGCTGCTGGACTCACTGTATCCTCTCGTCCTCAGTCATCGCCAGGATCAATGGCATGTCAGTATTTTCTTATTTACTAATCGTGACAGATATAAATTCAACAATATTTAGTTTCAACAACAAACTGGTGAAGTTTTAAATCTTCTCTTTGAAGATGAGGTTCCTCTGACGTCATGAGGATCTTCAAGGGTTCGAGCTTCACTTGATTTAAGTTTAGTTCCAGTGAAGGACTCATCAGAGGTCTGGAGTGGGCGTGGCCACAGAATCCATCCCAGAGTTCAGTGATTGGTTCTCAGATTACAAAGTTCTCTCCATGGTCCAGAGACCTGACGTGATCCATGGTCTGCTGGACGTGAGGCTGAAGGAAAGAAGGAATAAGGACGAGTGTGGTTATGATCCTCAGATATAAGTACACAGCCACTATTATGACGGTACTTCCCCATGCAGCCTCTCATTATGGCTGTAATTACACTTGGTTCAGGCCTCGGGCGCTTCCATCAATCCAGCCTCCCCCCCCCTCGCCGCCGTGTCCGCAGTGTTTCCTCGACGCGTCCAAACGAGCAGCATCGTGACTATTAGTGTGCGACCTTGATTGAAGCATGTTTATTTATAACAGAGCAATGATCCTGAAATATGTTCGTATTAGCAGCTCGACACTTCATTTCACTCTTAATGAGTCTCAACCAAGAGTCTTTGTTCGGCTCCGTGTGGACGACCTGGACCTGGACGACACATGTTCCCGAGGCTTCATGATGCATCAAACCAGGCTTCATGAAGCATCAGACCAGGCTTCATGAAGCATCAGACCAGGCTTCATGAAGCATCAGACCAGGCTTCATGAAACATCAGACCAGGCTTCATGAAGCATCAGACCAGGCTTCATGATACATCAGACCAGGCTTCATGAAGCATCAGACCAGGCTTCATGATACATCAGACCAGGCTTCATGATACATCAGACCAGGCTTCATGACACAGGCTCAGACATCAGACCAGGCTTCATGATACATCAGACCAGGCTTCATGAAGCATCAGACCAGGCTTCATGATACATCAGACCAGGCTTCATGAAGCATCAGACCAGGCTTCATGATACATCAGACCAGGCTTCATGATACATCAGACCAGGCTTCATGAAGCATCAGACCAGGCTTCATGATACATCAGACCAGAATTCATGATACATCAGACCAGGCTTCATGATACATCAGACCAGGCTTCATGAAGCATCAGACCAGGCTTCATGATACATCAGACCAGGCTTCATGATACATCAGACCAGGCTTCATGAAGCATCAGACCAGGCTTCATGATACATCAGACCAGGCTTCATGATACATCAGACCAGGCTTCATGATACATCAGACCAGGCTTCATGAAACATCAGACCAGGCTTCATGATACATCAAACCAGACTTCATGATTCATCAAACCAGGCTTCATGATACATCAGACCAGGCTTCATGAAACATCAGACCAGGCTTCATGATACATCAGACCAGGCTTCATGAAGCATCAGACCAGGCTTCATGATACATCAGACCAGGCTTCATGATGCATCAGAACAGGCTTCATGATGCATCAGAACAGGCTTCATGAAGCATCAGACCAGGCTTCATGAAACATCAGACCAGGCTTCATGATACATCAAACCAGACTTCATGATACATCAAACCAGGCTTCATGATACATCAGACCAGGCTTCATGAAGCATCAGACCAGGCTTCATGATACATCAGACCGGGCTTCATGAAGCATCAGACCAGGCTTCATGAAACATCAGACCGGGCTTCATGAAACATCAGACCAGGCTTCATGATACATCAAACCAGGCTTCATGATACATCAGACCAGGCTTCATGAAGCATCAGACCAGGCTTCATGAAACATCAGACCAGGCTTCATGAAACATCAGACCAGGCTTCATGAAACATCAGACCAGGCTTCATGAAACATCAGACCAGGCTTCATGAAGCATCAGACCAGGCTTCATGAAACATCAGACCAGGCTTCATGAAGCCATCAGACCAGGCTTCATGAAACATCAGACCAGGCTACATCAGACCAGGCTTCATGAAGCATCAGACCAGGCTTTATGAAGCATCAGACCAGGCTTCATGAAACATCAGACCAGGCTTCATGAAGCATCAGACCAGGCTTCATGAAACATCAGACCAGGCTTCATGAAACATCAGACCAGGCTTCATGAAACATCAGACCAGGCTTCATGATACATCAGACCAGGCTTCATGAAACATCAGACCAGGCTTCATGAAACATCAGACCAGGCTTCATGAAACATCAGACCAGGCTTCATGAAACATCAGACCAGGCTTCATGAAACATCAGACCAGGCTTCATGAAACATCAGACCAGGCTTCATGAAACATCAGACCAGGCTTCATGAAACATCAGATCGGGCTTCATGAAACATCAGACCAGGCTTCATGAAACATCAGACCAGGCTTCATGAAGCATCAGACCAGGCTTCATGAAACATCAGACCAGGCTTCATGAAACATCAGACCAGGCTTCATGAAGCATCAGACCAGGCTTCATGAAACATCAGACCAGGCTTCATGAAGCATCAGACCAGGCTTCATGAAACATCAGACCAGGCTTCATGAAGCATCAGACCAGGCTTCATGAAACATCAGATCGGGCTTCATGAAACATCAGACCAGGCTTCATAATACTCTTCATGGTCAACAGTTTGTCTCAAGATGCTTCTTCCAACACGAGCAAATGTCTTAGAGAAATATATAAACGAGGGTTTATTGAGCTTCACAACAATGACCCTCATGCAGTCACCGAGCAACACATGAAGACAAACACAAGAATTCACTCCCCCTTATTTCTCTTCTTCCTCCTCCTCCTCCTCCTCCTCCTCCTCCTCCTCCTTCTCCTCCTCCTCTTCCTCCTCCTCCTCCTCCTCCTCCTCCTCCTCCTCCTCCTCCTCCTCCTCCTCCTCCTCCTCTTCCTCCTCCTCCTCCTCCTCCTCCTGCTCCTCCTCCTCTTCTTCCTCCTCCTCCTCCTCCTCCTCCTCTCTCCTCCTCCTCCTCTTCCCATCCTTCTCTTCCTCCTCCTCTTCCTCCTCCTCCTCCTCCTCCTCTTCTCATCCTTCTCCTCTTCCACCTCCTCCTCCTCCTCTTCCACCTCTTCCTCCTCCTCCTCCTCCCCCCTCCTCCTCTTCTCATCCTTCTCCTCTTCCACCTCTTCTTCTTCCTCCTCCTCCTCCTCCTCCTCCTCCTCCTCCTCCTCCTCCTCCTCCTCCTCTGGGCAGGACAGAGATGATTAATGGTGTTTATTCTTGACAGAAGCTCCTTTATTTATCTGCATTGCAGCTCCTCTGATACCATCAGTCACCTGAATGAAAAATATTCACTCATAGCAATTTTGCAGTATAATTGAGTAGAATCACTTCCTTCCCTCCCCCTCCTCCCTCCTCCTCCCTCCTCCTCCCCCGCTCCTCTCTCGCTCTATCTGGCGTCTTATCGTCGCTACGGTAATTTTGGCGCCGCGTTGTTTGATATGAGCGTCCGTCGACATGAAGCCTCTTCAATTCACTGCAGGAGCAGAAAAAAGAGCAAAGTTGTGAAAGTGTCTCTGGTTCTTTCAGGCAATTTAGAGAGAAAAGAGATAAATTCTGCAGCACTGAAGTGTTTTAGCAGACGGTTCTAAAGAACTGAAGTGTTTTAGCAGACGGTTCTGAAGAACTGAAGTGTTTTAGCAGACGGTTCTAAAGAACTGAAGTGTTTTAGCAGACGGTTCTAAAGAACTGAAGTGTTTTAGCAGACGGTTCTAAAGAACTGAAGTGTTTTAGCAGACGGTTCTAAAGAACTGAAGTGTTTTAGCAGACGGTTCTGAAGAACTGAAGTGTTTTAGCAGACGGTTCTGAAGAACTGAAGTGTTTTAGCAGACGGTTCTGAAGAACTGAAGTGTTTTAGCAGACGGTTCTAAAGAACTGAAGTGTTTTAGCAGACGGTTCTGAAGAACTGAAGTGTTTTAGCAGACGGTTCTAAAGAACTGAAGTGTTTTAGCAGACGGTTCTGAAGAACTGAAGTGTTTTAGCAGACGGTTCTGAAGAACTGAAGTGTTTTAGCAGACGGTTCTGAAGAACTGAAGTGTTTTAGCAGACGGTTCTAAAGAACTGTAGTGTTTAAGCAGACGGTTCTAAAGAACTGAAGTGTTTTAGCAGACGGTTCTGAAGAACTGTAGTGTTTTAGCAGACGGTTCTGAAGAACTGAAGTGTTTTAGCAGATGGTTCTGAAGAACTGAAGTGTTTTAGCAGATGGTTCTGAAGAACTGAAGTGTTTTAGCAGACGGTTCTGAAGAACTGAAGTGTTTTAGCAGACGGTTCTAAAGAACTGAAGTGTTTTAGCAGACGGTTCTGAAGAACTGAAGTGTTTTAGCAGACGGTTCTAAAGAACTGAAGTGTTTTAGCAGACGGTTCTGAAGAACTGAAGTGTTTTAGCAGACGGTTCTAAAGAACTGAAGTGTTTTAGCAGACGGTTCTGAAGAACTGAAGTGTTTTAGCAGACGGTTCTAAAGAACTGTAGTGTTTAAGCAGACGGTTCTAAAGAACTGAAGTGTTTTAGCAGACGGTTCTGAAGAACTGTAGTGTTTTAGCAGACGGTTCTGAAGAACTGAAGTGTTTTAGCAGATGGTTCTGAAGAACTGAAGTGTTTTAGCAGACGGTTCTGAAGAACTGAAGTGTTTTAGCAGATGGTTCTGAAGAACTGAAGTGTTTTAGCAGACGGTTCTGAAGAACTGAAGTGTTTTAGCAGACGGTTCTAAAGAACTGAAGTGTTTTAGCAGACGGTTCTGAAGAATTGAAGTGTTTTAGCAGACGGTTCTAAAGAACTGAAGTGTTTTAGCAGACGGTTCTGAAGAACTGAAGTGTTTTAGCAGACGGTTCTGAAGAACTGAAGTGTTTTAGCAGACGGTTCTAAAGAACTGAAGTGTTTTAGCAGACGGTTCTGAAGAACTGAAGTGTTTTAGCAGACGGTTCTGAAGAACTGAAGTGTTTTAGCAGACGGTTCTAAAGAACTGAAGTGTTTTAACGGACGGTTCTGAAGAACTGAAGTGTTTTAGCAGACGGTTCTGAAGAACTGTAGTGTTTTAACGGACGGTTCTAAAGAACTGAAGTGTTTTAGCAGACGGTTCTAAAGAACTGAAGTGTTTTAGCAGACGGTTCTGAAGAACTGAAGTGTTTTAACGGACGGTTCTAAAGAACTGAAGTGTTTTAGCAGACGGTTCTAAAGAACTGAAGTGTTTAAGCAGACGGTTCTAAAGAACTGTAGTGTTTAAGCAGACGGTTCTAAAGAACTGAAGTGTTTTAGCAGACGGTTCTGAAGAACTGTAGTGTTTTAACGGACGGTTCTAAAGAACTGAAGTGTTTTAGCAGACGGTTCTGAAGAACTGAAGTGTTTTAACGGACGGTTCTAAAGAACTGAAGTGTTTTAGCAGACGGTTCTAAAGAACTGAAGTGTTTAAGCAGACGGTTCTAAAGAACTGTAGTGTTTAAGCAGACGGTTCTAAAGAACTGAAGTGTTTTAGCAGACGGTTCTGAAGAACTGTAGTGTTTTAACGGACGGTTCTAAAGAACTGAAGTGTTTTAGCAGACGGTTCTAATGGACGAAGCTTTGGTGAAAACATTCTCTTATTACAAGATTATACAATTGATTTTTATATATATATATATATTCATATAAAACCTGTATATAAACATGTACATATATATTTAAACGTGTATTTAAACATGTACATTTTTTATAAGTATATAAACATGTACATATATATTTAAACGTGTATATAAACATGTACATATTTATTTAAACGTGTATATAAACATGCACATATATATTTAAATGTGTAAATAAACATGTACATATAAATTTAAACGTGTAAATAAAAATGTACATATATATTTAAACGTGTATATAAACATGTACATATTTATTTAAACGTGTATATAAACATGTACATATGTATTTAAACGTGTATATAAACATGTACATATTTATTTAAACGTGTATATTAACATGTACATATAAATAGATATGTACATGTTAATATACACGTTTAAATAAATATGTACATGTTTATATACACGTTTAAATATATATGTACATTTTTATTTACACGTTTAAATTTATATGTACATGTTTATTTACACATTTAAATTTATATATATATATATATTTATATATATATATATATATATATATTGTAGTAGAAAACACATCATCACGTGTAAATGTAAAAACATCAACATGTGGTTCTTGAGCTGCTCAGATGATGAAATATGAAGGAAGTGACATTTGATTAGTTCAGAGAAATGAATGAAAGGAACAAAGTTCACTCGCTCGCCTCCTCCTGGAGTATTGTTAGGAAGGAGTGATTTCATGGCACTCTCCTCCTGCTCCTTCTCCTCCTGCTCCTCCTGCCCCTCCTCCTCCTGCTCCTTCTCTTCCTGCTCCTTCTCTTCCTGCTCCTTCTCTTCCTGCTCCTTCTCCTCCTGCTCTTCTCCTCCTAGACCTTTTCTTCCTGCTCCTTCTCCTCCTGCTTTTCTCCTCCTAGACCTTCTCTTCCTGCTCCTTCTCTTCCTGCATCCAACACCTCCTGCTCTCCTTCACTTCCTTCCGTCCGTGTGAGTGAGGAGGACGAACCGTGGAGTTAGTGATGAACTCAGTGTGAAGTGTTGAGATCGAAGGAGGATCATGTTGAGATCAATCTTCTCAGTCCAGTGACTCCTGTGACCCGAGCTCTGGTCTCAGGAGGAGAAGGAGGAGCGTCCTCCTGTTTTCTACTGACTTCATCTTCTCCTCCTCAGTCCAGTGACTCCTGTGACCCGAGCTCTGGTCTCAGGAGGAGAAGGAGGAGCGTCCTCCTGTTTTCTACTGACTTCATCTTCTCCTCCTCAGTCCAGTGACTCCTGTGACCCGAGCTCTGGTCTCAGGAGGAGAAGGAGGAGCGTCCTCCTGTTTTCTACTGACTTCATCTTCTCCTCCATGTTGTTAACCTTCATGTCACAATCTGTTGCTGGTCTGAACACTGTTGAAGTATATTGAAGTATATTGAAGTAAATTGAAGTATATCAAAGTGTATTGAAGTATATTGAAGTAAATTGAAGTATATCAAAGTGTATTGAAGTATATTGAAGTAAATTGAAGTATATCAAAGTGTATTGAAGTATATTGAAGTAAATTGAAGTATATCAAAGTGTATTGAAGTATATTGAAGTAAATTGAAGTATATCAAAGTGTATTGAATATATTCAATAATTAATATATTGAATATATTAATATTGTGGTCTGAAATGTTGAAGTATATTGAAGTATATTGAAGTATATTGAAGTATATCAAAGTGTATTGAAGTATATTGAAGTAAATTGAAGTATATCAAAGTGTATTGAAGTATATTGAAGTAAATTGAAGTATATCAAAGTGTATTGAAGTATATTGAAGTAAATTGAAGTATATCAAAGTGTATTGAAGTATATTAAAATTGAAGTATATCAAAGTGTATTGAAGTATATTGAAGTAAATTGAAGTATATCAAAGTGTATTGAAGTATATTGAAGTAAATTGAAGTATATCAAAGTGTATTGAAGTATATTGAAGTATATTGAAGTACATTGAAGTATATTGAAGTACATTGAAGTATATTGAAGTATATTAAAGTATATTGAAGTAAATTGAAGTATATTGAAGTAAATTGAAGTATATCAAAGTGTATTGAAGTATATTGAAGTATATCAAAGGGTATTGAAGTAAATTGAAGTATATCAAAGTGTATTGAAGTATATTGAAGTAAATTGAAGTATATCAAAGTGTATTGAAGTATATTGACGTATATTGAAGTATATTGAAGTATATCGAAGTACATTGAAGTATATTTCAGTATATTTCAGTAAATTGAAGTGGATCAAAGTGTATTGAAGTATATTGAAGTATATTGAAGTACATTGAAGTATATTGAAGTATATTGAAGTAAATTGAAGTATATCAAAGTGTATTGAAGCATATTGAAGTATATTGAAGTACATTGAAGTATATTGAAGTATATTGAAGTAAATTGAAGTATATTAAAGTGTATTGAAGTATATTGAAGTATGTTGAAGTATATTGAAGTATATTGAAGTATATTGAAGTAAATTGAAGTGTATCAAAGTGTATTGAAGTATATTGAAGTAAATTGAAGTACATTGAAGTATATTGAAGTATATTGAAGTAAATTGAAGTGTATCAAAGTGTATTGAAGTATATTGAAGTATATTGAAGTACATTGAAGTATATTTAAGTATATTGAAGTAAATTGAAGTGTATCAAAGTGTATTGAAGTATATTGAAGTATATTGAAGTGTATTGAAGTATATTGAAGTATATCAAAGGGTATTGAAGTATATTGAAGTATATTGAAGTAAATTGAAGTATATCAAAGTGTATTGAAGTATATTGAAGTATATTGAAGTATATTGAAGTATATTAAAGTATATTGAAGTAAATTGAAGTATATTGAAGTAAATTGAAGTATATCAAAGTGTATTGAAGTATATTGAAGTAAATTGAAGTATATCAAAGTGTATTGAAGTATATTGAAGTATATCAAAGGGTATTGAAGTATATTGAAGTATATTGAAGTATATTGAAGTAAATTGAAGTATATCAAAGTGTATTGAAGTATATTGAAGTATATTGAAGTATATTGAAGTAAATTGAAGTATATTGAAGTGTATTGAAGTATATCAAAGTGTATTGAAGTATATTGAAGTATATCAAAGGGTATTGAAGTATATTGAAGTACATTGAAGTATATTGAAGTATATTGAAGTAAATTGAAGTATATCAAAGTGTATTGAAGTATATTGAAGTATATTGAAGTAAATCGAAGTAAATTGAAGTATATTGAAGTATATTGAAGTATATCAAAGTGTATTGAAGTATATTGAAGTACATTGAAGTATATCGAAGTATATTGAAGTACATTTAAGTATATTGAAGTACATTTAAGTATATTGAAGTAAATTGAAGTAAATTGAAGTATATTGAAGTATATTGAAGTAAATCGAAGTATATCGAGGTACATCAAAGTGTATTGAAGTACATTGAAGTATATTGAAGTATATTGAAGTAAATTGAAGTAAATTGAAGTATTTTGAAGTATATTTAAGTAAATCGAAGTATATCAAAGTATATCAAAGTGTATTGAAGTATATTGAAGTACATTGAAGTATATTGAAGTATATTGAAGTATATTGAAGTAAATTGAAGTATATTGAAGTATATTGGAGTAAATCGAAGTATATCGAAGTATATTGAAGTATATTGAAGTATATTGAAGTAAATTGAAGTATATTGAAGTAAATCGAAGTATATTGAAGTATATCGAAGTATATTGAAGTATATTGAAGTAAATTGAAGTATATTGAAGTAAATCGAAGTATACTGAAGTTGTAGTCTCAACTTTCTTATCACAAAACATCTCTTTTATTTTTTTTCTATCTCTTCTTCTCCCTTCCTGGCAACAAGATGATTAGCAAAAAGCTTATTACGACAAGCTAGTTAACAACAAGTTAGTTATCAACAAGCTGGTTAACATCAAGTTATTTAGCAACGAGCTAATTAACAAATAAGTTAGCACTAAGCTAGTTAACATCAAGTTATTTAGCAACAAGGTAGTTAGCAACAAGCTAGTTAACAAGTAAGTTAGCAACAAGCTAGTTAGCAACAAGCTAGTTAACAACAAGTTAGTTAGAAACAATTTAGTTAACAACAATTTAGTTAGCAAAAAGCTTATTAGCAACAAGCTTATTAACAAGTAAGTTAGCAACAAGCTAGTTACCAAGTAAGTTAGCAACAAGCTAGTTAACAGCAATTTAGTTAGCAACAAGTTATTTACCACCACGCTAGTTAGCAAGAGGCTAGTTAGCCACACGCTAGTTAGCTTTAGCTGCTCATGTTTAACGAAAGTCCCTCAGAACATGGTCTCACTGTGTCCTCCTCTTGACTCCAGGCCTCCTTCACTGGCAGGAAGTCCGGCGTTCTCCGACATCTCGTTGATCCGGATCTCGCCGCAGAGGAACCCGTCCGTGGGGGCGGAGTCTCCCTTCCACCCCTCGCACGCCTACATCAACCCCTACATGGACTACATCCGGTCCCTGCAGCCGCTCAGCAGCCCCTCGTTGTCGGTGCTGTCGGCCAGTAGAGGCCTCAGTCCTGCTGACGGTGAGACGCAGAAACCTTGAGTAGAGCCAGACTCATGTGTCTGTGTTGTAAGCATGTGTGTTTTGTTAGCATGTCATTAGCATTATATGATGTTAGTAACTGTGTTTTATTAGAATGTGTGTTTTTTTAGCATGTTTGTGTTGTGAGCATTATATGATGTTAGCATCTGTGTTTTGTTAGCATGTTTGTGTTGTTATCATGTGTGTGTTATCACAGCACACACAGAGAGTGTGTTTGAAAGAGTCTTATGGAGAGATGGTGTGTTTGTGTTCATGTGTGTGTGTGTAAATACATAAGTGTGTTGTGTGTGTGTGTGTAAATACGTGTGTATTGTGTTTGTATAAATCCGTGAGTGTGTTGTATGTGTGTGTCTGTATAAATTTGTAAGTGTGTTGTGTGTGTGTTTATCCGTGAGTGTGTTGTGTGTGTGTGTATAAATACGTGAGTGTGTTGTGTGTGTGTGTATAAATACGTGAGTGTGTTGTGTGTGTTTTAAATCCATGTGTGTTGTATGTCTGTGTGTATTGTATGTATATACGTGTGAGTGTGTGTTGTGAGTGTGTGTATATACGTGTATATATAGGTAAGGTTGTTAAGGTAAATAATAATAGGTAAATACAGTCAATACATACAGCTATTTTTTATAAAATATAAATCAATCAAAATAAAATAAGAACAAGAGAAATAAAGAAAAAAGGACACAATTACACAATCTAAGTCTAAAGATATGTGTGTGAATGTGTTGTGAGTGTGTGTGTATATACGTGTGTTTGTGTGTGTAAATCCGTGTGTGTGAGTGTGTGTATATATATGTGTGTGTGTGTGTGTGTGTGTATATAGGTGTGTGTGTTTGTGTGTGAGTGTATATACGTGTGTGTGTGTATAAATCCATGAGTGTGTTGTGTGTGTATATACGTGTATATACGTGTGTGTGTATGTATATACGTGTGAGTGTGTGTATATACGTGTGTGTGTGTATAAATCTGTGAGTGTGTGTATATATGTGTATATACGTGTGTGTGTGTGTGTATATACGTGTGTGTGTGTGTATAAATCTGTGAGTGTGTGTATATACGTGTATATACGTGTGTGTGTGTATATAGGTGTGAGTGTGTGTATATACGTGTGTGTGTGTATAAATCTGTGCGTGTGTGTGTGTGTATACGTGTATATGTGTGTGTGTGTGTGTATACTTGTATATGTGTGTGAGGGAGGAACACCCGGTGCACGTCCACGCCTCTGGCCTCTGGCGTCTTCTGCTGCCAGCTCTGGTGTGAAAGACACATTATGGTTGAATGCAGAAGCTGAGCTGAGAACAATGAAGAGTCAATGAAGCTGCAGCGATCCTGGCTGGTGCTCCTCGTGTGGATCCTGGCTCGTGCTCCTCGTCTTTAGAAGCTACACCATCCAACACATTAGCATAAGGAAGTAGCCGCGACTATTTATAGCTTCGACTCGCCTGAAGAATAGACGCGTTTAAGAGCAAGAATCAGATCTTTGTGAGAAGATTTATCTGTTTCTGAAGGATCCTATCTCTGCACTGCACACTCACAACACACATGTATACACACTCACAACACACATATATACACACTCACAACACACACACACTCACAAGTATACACACTCACAACACACATATACACACTTATATACACACACATCTGCACTGCACACTCACAACACACATGTATACACACTCACAACACACATATACACACTTATATACACACACATCTGCACTGCACACTCACAACACACATGTATACACACTCACAACACACATATACACACTTATATACACACACATCTGCACTGCACACTCACAACACACATGTATACACACTCACAACACACATATACACACTTATATACACACACATCTGCACTGCACACTCACAACACACATGTATACACACTCACAACACACATATACACATTATATACACACACATCTGCACTGCACACTCACAACACACATGTATACACACTCACAACACACATATACACACTTATATACACACACATCTGCACTGCACACTCACAACACACATGTATACACACTCACAACACACATATACACACTTATATACACACACATCTGCACTGCACACTCACAACACACATGTATACACACTCACAACACACATATACACACTTATATACACACACATCTGCACTGCACACTCACAACACACGTATACACACTTATATACACACTCACAACACAGAGACTAGAAGACAGACTAGAATACTGACTTGAGACTAGAAGACTGACTTTAGACTAGAAGACTGACCTGAAGACTGACTTGAGACTAGAAGACTGACTTTAGACTAGAAGACAGACTAGAAGACTGGCTTGAGACTAGAAGACTGACTTGAGACTAGAAGACTGACTTTAGACTAAAGACTGACTAAAGACTACTAGAAGACTGACTTGAGACTAGAAGACTGACTTTAGACTAGAAGACTGACTAAAACTGACTTTAGACTAAAACTGACAGAAGACGGACTAGAAGACTGGCTTGAGACTAGAAGACTGACTTGAGACTAGAAGACTGACTTTAGACTAGAAGACTGACTAGAAGACAGACTAGAAGACTGGCTTGAGACTAGAAGACTGGCTTGAGACTAGAAGACTGGCTTGAGACTAGAAGACTGACTTTAGACTAGAAGACTGACTAGAAGACTGACTTGAGACTAGAAGACTGACTTTAGACTAGAAGACTGACTAGAAGACAGACTAGAGACTAGAAGACTGACTTGAGACTAGAAGACTGACTCGATGTCTATAAAGTTCAAAGTTCACTCAGATGTAACAAACTTCTTCTGACCCTCCTCTCTCTCCAGCCCCTCACACAGGCCTGACCACTGCAGAGTATTACCACCAGATGGCGCTGCTTGCAGGTCATAGGAGTCCATACGCCGCCGATCTACTCCCGTCTGTCGCGGCGACCGCCGGAGCGAGTACTGCCAGCGCTCTGCACATGGAGTACCTGCACGCTATGGAGAGTAAGTCTGCGGATGTGTTACTCTGTAGTATTACTCTGTATTATTACTCTGTAGTATATCTGTTGTATTACTCTGTATTATTACTCTGTAGTATAACTCTGTTGTATTACTCTGTAGTAGAACTCTGTATTATTACTCTGTAGTATTACTCTCTATTATTACTCTGTAGTATAACTCTGTATTATTACTCTGTAGTATAACTCTGTAGTATAACTCTGTAGTATTACTCTGTAGTATTACTCTATATTATTACTCTGTAGTATTACTCTGAATTATAACTCTGGAGTCGAACTCTATAGTATTACTCTGTCGTATTACTCTGTAGTATTACTGTTACGTAGAACTCTGTGTTATTACTCCGTAGTGTACCTCTATTATCACTCTGTAGTATTACTATATTATTACTAGTATAATATATATATAATATATATATAATATAATATATATAGTATAGTATATACTAGTATAACTCTGAAGTATAACTCTGTAGTATAACTCTGTAGTATTACTCTGTAGTATTACTCTAAAGTATAACTCTATAGTATTACTCTGTCCTATTACTCTGTAGTATTAATCTGAAGTATAACTCTGGTGTATAACTCTGTCGTATTACTCTGAAGTAAAACTCTGGAGTATAACTCTGTAGTATTACTCTGGATTATAACTCTGTAGTATAACTCTGAAATATAACTTTGGAATATAACTCTGAAGTGTAACTCTGTAGTATAACTCTGAAGTATAACTCTGTAGTGTAACTCTGTAGTATAACTCTGGAGTATAACTCTGTAGTATTACTCTGGATTATAACTCTGTAGTATAACTCTGAAATATAACTTTGGAATATAACTCTGAAGTGTAACTCTGTAGTATAACTCTGAAGTATAACTCTGTAGTGTAACTCTTTAGTGTAACTCTGTAGTATTACTCTGAAGTATAACTCTGAAGTATAACTATGTTGTATAACTCTGAAGTATAACTCTGTAGTATCACTCTGAAGTATAACTCTGTTGTATAACTCTGAAGTATAACTCTGGATTATTACTCTGAAGTATATCTCTGGATTATTTCTCTGAAGAATAACTCTGTAGTATAACTGAAGTATTACTCAGCGAGGTAGTATTGAAGAGTGCTAAGACCCACTGGAGAAAAACCTTCTGTGAATTCTTGAGTCGCTCGTAGAAAATACTTTTTTCTTCCTCGTACTTTCTTCACTGAACTTTCTGGAGTAACATCGGGAGTAGCTGAGTATCTGGAGCGTTAGCACAGATGAACTGTTGCATTCTGGGAATAATGATCCGTTAGCGTCAACAGACCAATGAAAACAACACCTGATGAAAACTTCAGCAGTACTTTTCACGTCTTCGTGCAACTCGTTATCTTAACGTAGATGCTAATGAGCGGCGTGTCAATCACACGCTAAGCATCATGGGAAGGTCGTCGAGCTTTGAAGACGTTTTCATCCGAAGTCATTAGACAAGAATTAATGGCTATTAGGCAGGAATTCATTGATCAGGAGAAGAAACACATGTCGACACGACTTCTCATCGTCTCAGAGTTTTAATAGGATTGTATCGCAATATTGTATATATTTCATATATATTTGAATACTATTGTATATATTTCATATATATTTGAATACATTTAATACTATTGTATCGCAATATTGTATATATTTCATATATATTTGAATACATTTAATACTATTGTATCGCAATATTGTATATATTTCATATATATTTGAATACATTTAATACTATTGTATCGCAATATTGTATATATTTCATATATATTTGAATACATTTAATACTATTGTATCGCAATATTGTATATATTTTTTTTTTTTTTTTTTTTTTTTTTTTTCATATATATTTGAATACATTTAATACTATTGTATCGAATATTGTATATATTTCATATATATTTGAATACATTTAATACTATTGTATCGCAATATTGTATATATTTCATATATATTTGAATACATTTAATACTATTGTATCGTCCAATATTGTATATATTTCATATATATTTGAATACATTTAATACTATTGTATCGACAATATTGTATATATTTCATATATATTTTTTTTTTTTTTTTTTTTTTTTTGAGATATATTTGAATACATTTAATACTATTGTATCGTCACAATATTGTATATATTTCATATATATTTGAATACATTTAATACTATGTATCGCAATATTGTATATATTTCATATCTATTTGAATACATTTAATACTATTGTATCGCAATATTGTATATATTTTATATATATTTGAATATATTTAATACTATTAAATCAGTCACAATATTGAATATATTTAATATATATATTTGAATATATTTAATACTATTAAATCAGTCACAATATTGAATATATTTTAATGACCTTTTTTTCAAATGTTGTTGTTTTTGTAAACATTAAATTGTTTATTTAATTCAATAAATCATTTTTTTCATTAATAATTTGATGAATAATTCCTACAATTAAATCAATATTTGTTAATTCCTCGTCTTTTTAATTCAATATAAAATGTTGATAAAATAGAGTTTAATTCAATTAAATCTAAAAGAGTCTAAAAGAGTCAAATGTTTGAAAAATAATCATATTAAAAATGATTGTAAACAAAATCATGAAGTAATTAAATCTTTCAACATAGAATATTTATTTCAAATGAATGATTTATTGATTAAAAATAATAAATTAATGAAAGATTCTTCAACGTTCAGTTTGATGTCGACTTATAAACGTATAAAGGTTTAAAAAACATTAAATCCTGCTGCCGTCACTCAAACGTCCTCAAAGTAGCCTCTCGTACTCAGTCTGGTGGACGGAGGCCCAGAGTGGAAGCAGAGAGAATTAATGAGGCGACACCAGAGGAGCTTCTGTCCATAAATCACGGGTAAATTAAAGGGACACTGTGTGACGTCGTCCTCCTCGCACCATTCATCACTGGGGCCTCAATACACTCGGGTCCCTGGAGGCCTCGGGGGACGCTCGTCCAACACAAGTGGAACGTGTCCCTCACACACACACTGGTCACTCGTCATTATTTATCACATGATTATTTATCACATGATTATTTATCACATGATTATTTACTGATGTTTACGAGAAACCTTTCAATCAGTCACGACTCTCTGGTGTCCACGCGAGGTCCGGGGGCCACTTCCAGCCTTTGAAAGTTGAAACACTTGAGACGTCTTTAGAGTTTGTGAGAGAAACACGTTTGTCTGACGTTGATAAAGTTGATATAAAGTTGATATGAAGTTGATATGAAGTTGATATAAAGTTGATATGAAGTTGATATAAAGTTGATATAAAGTTGATATGAAGTTGATATAAAGTTGATATAAAGTTGATATGAAGTTGATATAAAGTTGATATGAAGTTGATATAAAGTTGATATAAAGTTGATATAAAGTTGATATGAAGTTGATATGAAGTTGATATAAAGTTGATATAAAGTTGATATGAAGTTGATATAAAGTTGATATGAAGTTGATATGAAGTTGATATGAAGTTGATATAAAGTTGATATGAAGTTGATATAAAGTGGATATGAAGTTGATATAAAGTTGATATAAAGTTGATATGAAGTTGATATAAAGTTTATAAAAGTTGATAAAAGTTGATATAAAGTTGATATGAAGTTGATATAAAGTTGATAAAAGTTGATATAAAGTTGATATGAAGTTGATATAAAGTTGATAAAAGTTGATAAAAGTTGATATAAAGTTGATATGAAGTTGATATAAAGTTGATATAAAGTTGATATAAAGTTGATATAAAGTTGATAAAAGTTGATATAAAGTTGATAAAAGTTGATATAAAGTTGATAAAAGTTGATATAAAGTTGATATAAAGTTGATATAAAGTTGATAAAAGTTGATATAAAGTTGATATAAAGTTGATATAAAGTTGATATAAAGTTGATATGAAGTTGATAAAAGTTGATATAAAGTTGATAAAAGTTGATATAAAGTTGATAAAAGTTGATTCATCAGCAGGTTGTTGACGAGGTTAAACCTGGACAGATGTGTGAGCGACTCTTGACTCTTTTATTCTTCGTCAACTTTTCACAAACTATTTATATTTAAAAACAAACCTTCAGAACATGTTTAATTAACAACACATTTTTCTACTTGATACACACATTTATATACATAAACACATATACAGTATATACACACATATATATATACATACATACTGTATATACACACACACATATATATATATATACATACCTACATACACACACATATACAGTATATACACAATATAAATACATACATACTGTATATACACACACACATATATATATATATACATACCTACATACACACACATATACAGTATATACACACATATATATATACATACATACTGTATATACACACACACATATATATATTTATATACATACCTACATACACACACATATACAGTATATACACAGATATATATATATATACACACACACACATATACAGTATATACACACATATATATACATATATATATACACACACACATATATATATATATATATTTGTGTGTATATACTGTATATGTGTGTGTGTGTGTCTATATATGTATATATATATATATAGACAGACACATATATATATCTACACACACATTTATACACACACGCATATATATATACACACATTTATATACACACACACATATATACACATAAATAAACACACACGTATACACACACACATCAATAAACACATGCAAATACACAAATACACACACATTTAAACACACATATATATACACACACACACATAAACACATACACTCACATAAATAAACACATACACAAATACACATGAATCCACACACACATGGACACACACACATTGAAACACTCACATGAATACACATACAAATACAAACACACACACATGGGCACACACACGCACATGAATACACACATAAATACATACGTGCAAATATACACAATTTAAAAATAAATAAACATAAATACACATGTGCACAGACACACACATAAATACACACACACATGAATAGACACACATGAACACACACTCATTTCCATGTGAATGCAGCGTGGAATGCTGGGATGTCAGGCGGAGACGAGCGACAACGATGGATGATTGTGATGATTGTGATGCATTGTGGGAGACGTGATTGTGATGCATTGTGGGAGACGTGGTAAATACGAAGGGGGTGTTTGTCGTTGTTTCTCTTTGACGAAGTGCAAATGTTTGATTCGGATGCGGATCACAAAAGTCATTGTGTCGCTTCACACACAAAGACTGTCGTGTGCGTCTGTGAAGACAACAGAAGTGACGAGTGTTACAGTCGCACAGCAGCAGAACAAACACACAAACTCTCACTGAAACTCACAATCAAGTGACAGATGCAGACGAGCCTTTTGTGGCTTGATTGACAGGTTTGATCGTAGAGAAGTTCAGTGTTAGACAGTAACACTCAAGAGTGATAGTTCAAGAGTGATGGTTAGTGATAGTTCAAGAGTGATAGTTAGTGATAGTTCAAGAGTGATAGTTAGTGATAGTTAGTGATAGTTCAAGAGTGATAGTTAGTGATAGTTAGTGATAGTTCAACAGTGATAGTTAGTGATAGTTCAAGAGTGATAGTTCAAGAGTGATAGTTCAAGAGTGATAGTTAGTGATAGTTCAAGAGTGATAGTTAGTGTTAGTTCAAGAGTGATAGTTCAAGAGTGATAGTTAGTATTAGTTCAAGAGTGATAGTTCAAGAGTGATAGTTAGTGATAGTTCAAGAGTGATAGTTCAAGAGTGATAGTTAGTGTTAGTTCAAGAGTGATAGTTCAAGAGTGATAGTTAGTGTTAGTTCAAGAGTGATAGTTCAAGAGTGATAGTTAGTGATAGTTCAAGAGTGATAGTTCAAGAGTGATAGTTAGTGATAGTTCAAGAGTGATAGTTAGTGTTAGTTCAAGAGTGATAGTTCAAGAGTGATAGTTAGTGATAGTTCAAGAGTGATAGTTCAAGAGTGATAGTTAGTGTTAGTTCAAGAGTGATAGTCCATAGTTAGTGATAGTTCAAGAGTGATAGTTCAAGTAGTGATAGTTCAAGAGTGATAGTTCAAGAGGGAGTGATAGTACAAGAGTGATAGTTCAAGAGTGATAGTTCAAGAGTGATAGTTCAAGAGTGATAGTTAGTTCAAGAGTGATAGTTCAAGAGTGATAGTTAGTTCAAGAGTGATAGTTCAAGAGTGATAGTTCAACAGTGATAGTTCAAGAGTGATAGTTCAACAGTGATAGTTCAACAGTGATAGTTCAAGAGTGATAGTTCAAGAGTGATAGTTCAAGAGTGATAGTTAGTGTTAGTTCAAGAGTGATAGTTCAAGAGTGATAGTTAGTTCAAGAGTGATAGTTAAGAGTGATAGTTCAAGAGAGTGATAGTTCAAAGTGATAGTAATGATAGTTCAAAGTGTTAGTTCAAGAGTGATAGTTCAAGAGTGATAGTTCAAGTGATAGTTCAAGAGTGGGATAGTTCAAGAGTGATAGTTCAACAAGTGATAGTTCAAGAGTGATATAGTTAGTGATAGTTCAATGAGTAGTTTAGTTCAAGAGTGATAGTTCAAGAGTGATAGTTAATGATAGTTCAAGAGTGATAGTTCAAGAGTGATAGTTAGTGATTGTTAGTGATAGTTCAAGAGTGATAGTTAGTGTTAGTTCAAGAGTGATAGTTCAAGAGTGATAGTTAGTGATAGTTCAAGAGTGATAATTCAAGAGTTATATTTAGTGATAGTTCAAGAGTGATCATTCAAGATTGATAGTTAGTGATAGTTCAAGAGTGATAGTTCAAGAGTGATAGTTCAAGAGTGATAGTTCAAGAGTGATAGTTCAAGAGTGATAGTTCAAGATTGATAGTTAGTGATAGTTCAAGAGTGATAGTTCAAGAGTGATAGTTGAACAGTGATAGTTCAAGAGTGATAGTTCAAGAGTGATAGTTGAACAGTGATAGTTGAACAGTGATAGTTCAACAGTGATAGTTCAACTGTGATAGTACAAGAGTGTTAGTACAAGAGTGATTGTACAAGAGTGATAGTTAGTGATAGTTCAAGAGTGATAGTTCAAGAGTAAAAGTTAGTGATAGTTCAAGAGTGATAGTTCAAGAGTGATAGTTAGTGATAGTTAGTGATAGTTCAAGAGTGATAGTTCAAGAGTGATAGTTCAACAGTGATAGTTCAAGAGTGATAGTTCAACAGTGATAGTTCAACAGTGATAGTTAGTTCAAGAGTGATAGTTCAAGAGTGATAGTTCAAGAGTGATAGTTCAAGAGTGATAGTTAGTTCAAGAGTGATAGTTCAACAGTGTGATAGTTCAAGAGTAATAGTTCAAGAGATAGTGATAGTTCAAGAACTTAGATAGTTCAAGAGTGATATTCAACAGTGATAGTTCGATAGTGATACAGTGATAGTTCAACAAAGTGATAGTTCAACAGTGATAGTTCAACAGTGATAGTTCAAGAGGGATAGTTCAACAGTGATAGTTCAACAGTGATAGTTAAAGAGTGAAAGTTAGTTCAACAGTGATAGTTCAACAGTGATAGTTCAACAGTGATAGTTCAACAGTGATAGTTCAAGAGTGATAGTTCAACAGTGATAGTTCAACAGTGATAGTTCAAGAGTGATAGTTCAACAGTGATAGTTCAACATGTAGATAGTTCAACAGTGATAGTTCAAGAGTGATAGTTCAACAGTGATAGTTCAACAGTGATAGTTCAACAGTGATAGTTCAACAGTGATAGTTCAACAGTGATAGTTCAACAGTGATAGTTCAACAGTGATAGTTCAACAGTGATAGTTCAAAGTGATAGTTCAACAGTGATAGTTCAACAGTGATAGTTCAACAGTGATAGTTCAACATGATAGTAGTGATAGTTCAAGAGTGATAGTTCAACAGTGATAGTTCAACAGTGATAGTTCAACAGTGATAGTTCACAAGTGATAGTTCAACAGTGATAGTTCAAGAGTGATAGTTCAACAGTGATAGTTCAACAGTGATAGTTCAACAGTGATAGTTCAAGAGTGATAGTTCAACAGTGATAGTTCAACAGTGATAGTTCAACAGTGATAGTTCAACAGTGATAGTTCAACAGTGATAGTTCAACAGTGATAGTTCAAGAGTGATAGTTCAACAGTGATAGTTCAACAGTGATAGTTCAACAGTGATAGTTCAAGAGTGTAGTTCAACAGTGATAGTTCAACAGTGATAGTTCAACAGTGATAGTTCAACAGTGATAGTTCAACAGTGATAGTTCAAGAGTGATAGTTCAACAGTGATAGTTCAACAGTGATAGTTCAACAGTGATAGTTCAACAGTGATAGTTCAACAGTGATAGTTCAACAGTGATAGTTCAACAGTGATAGTTCAACAGTGATAGTTCAACAGTGATAGTTCAACAGTGATAGTTCAACAGTGATAGTTCAACAGTGATAGTTCAACAGTGATAGTTCAACAGTGATAGTTCAACAGTGATAGTTCAACAGTGATAGTTCAACAGTGATAGTTCAACAGTGATAGTTCAACAGTGATAGTTCAACAGTGATAGTTCAACAGTGATAGTTCAACAGTGACCTTCATCTTCTTCTCCTCCACAGACTCTCGCTTCTCCAGTCCTCGACTGCCCTCCAGGCCCAGCAGGAAGCGTCCTCCTCCCATCTCTCCTCTGTCCGAGCACAGCTTCGACCTTCAGACGATGATCAGAAACTCACCGAACTCTCTGGTCACCATGTTGAACTCAAGGTCCAGCTCGTCCACCAGCGGCTCCTACGGACACCTCTCTGCTGGAGCCCTCAGGTGACCTTTGACCCTTCAACTGTCCTCTCTGCTGGAGCCCTCAGGTGACCTTTGACCCTTCAACTGACCTCGTCTGAGTCTCTCACAGACGACTCTGAGTCTCTCCAGATGACTCTGACTCACAGATGACTCTGAGTCTCTCACAGATGACTCTGAGTCTCTCACAGATGACTCTGAGTCTCTCACAGATGACTCTGAGTCTCTCCAGACGACTCTGAGTCTCTCACAGATGACTCTGAGTCTCTCCAGACGACTCTGACTCACAGATGACTCTGACTCACAGACGACTCTGAGTCTCTCCAGACGACTCTGAGTCTCTCACAGATGACTCTGAGTCTCTCACAGATGACTCTGACTCACAGATGACTCTGAGTCTCTCACAGATGACTCTGAGTCTCTCACAGATGACTCTGAGTCTCTCACAGATGACTCTGAGTCTCTCCAGACGACTCTGACTCACAGATGACTCTGACTCACAGACGACTCTGAGTCTCTCCAGACGACTCTGACTCACAGATGACTCGTGTGGTCAGACGGATCACTGAGGTGGCATCAGTGTGGGTCGGCGCCGTCGTCTCCCGGGCGGCTCGTGTCCAGAACCTCAGCAGCAGAAGAGCGTTGGCTCCGCCCCCTTCATTGATCAGAGATCCTCAGCAGCCGATCCATCAGCGCCGGACCGGCCCGGCGTGTCGTGACAGAACCAGATCGCTGCAGCTCGGCGTCATGACTGATATGACACCAGACCCGGGCTCGGCTCATTGATTTCCACTCCGGCCCGTAACGACACCAGGAGACACCGGTTCTGAGTGATGGTCTGGTGTCACCTCCTCTTGATCGGGTTCTTCCCGAACAATCGTGGGCTAGGCTTGACCTTTGACCCTCTACACATATGTCCTTATCTCTCTTCAGGATCGAAACAAAGAGAAATAAAAGATAAAAAAAAGAAAAATATAATCATTAAACAAAATAAATCTTTCAAGATTTAACAAAGAAGAGAAAGATTTTAACAGAAAAATATCAAATAATCTTTACTTTTTTTTACCAAGATTTAACAACAATTAATCATTTAAATTCAGGAGAATAATTGATTGAATTATTGATTCACTTTCATGACAACATTGTTTTTATTGTTGATTCACCCCGAGAACTTTATTTAAAATGTTATTCATCTTAGATTCTATCTCTTCACTGATGCTAACATGCTAACAGATGGTGTGGTTGAGAAGTCATGCTAACATGCTAACAGAGAGAGTGTTGTAGTAGAGAAGTGATGCTAACATGCTAACAGAGAGAGTGTGGCGGTGAAGAGGTCATGCTAACATGCTAACAGAGAGAGTGTGGCGGTAGGGTCATGCTAACATCTAACAGAGAGTGTGGCGGTGAAGAGGTCATGCAAACATGCTAACAAGAGAGTTCTAAGTCTCACATCTACAAAAGTGTGGCGTCGAAGAGGTCATGCTAACATGCTAACAGAGAGAGTGTGGCGGTTGAGAAGTCATGCTAACATGCTAACAGAGAGAGTGTGGCGGTTGAGAAGTCATGCTAACATGCTAACAGAGAGAGTGGGCGGTTGAGAAGTCATGCAAACATGCTAACAGAGAGAGTGTGGCGTTGAAGAGGTCATGCTAACATGCTAACAGAGAGAGTGTGGCGGTTGAGAAGTCATGCTAACATGCTAACAGAGAGAGTGTGGCGGTGAAGAGGTCATGCTAACATGCTAACAGAGAGAGTGTGGCGGTGAAGAGGTCATGCAAACATGCTAACAGAGAGAGGTGGCGGGATCTAACATGCTAACAGAGAGAGTGTGGCGGTTGAGAAGTCATGCTAACATGCTAACAGAGAGAGTGTGGCGGTGAAGAGGTCATGCTAACATGCTAACAGAGAGAGTGTGGCGGTTGAGAAGTCATGCTAACATGCTAACAGAGAGAGTGTGGCGGTTGAGAAGTCATGCTAACATGCTAACAGAGAGAGTGTGGCGGTTGAGAAGTCATGCTAACATGCTAACAGAGATAGTGTGGTGGTGGAGAAGTCATGCTAACAGAGCGTGATGTTGTCAGACCTCCATCATGGTTCTAACATCTCCTCCTCCTTCAGTCCAGCGCTCAGCTTCGCCTACCCTCCCACCCCGGTGGCGCTGCACATGCACCAGCAGCTGATGGGTCGACAGTCCGGCCTCGTGGGCTCAGCGTTTGGTCACAGTCCTCCCCTGATCCACCCCACGCCAGCCTTCGCCACCCAGAGGTCAGTGCCAGGGATGCAACCTTCAGGCCTGACCTGCAGCGAGCGCTCGGTGATCTCCAGCGATTCATCACAGGTGAGTGATTCATCCTCCTCTCCTGCTCTCCTGCTCTCCTTCTGCTCTCCTTCTCCTTCTGCTCTCCTTCTCCTCCTCCTCTCCTCCTCTCCATTTCCTCCTGCTCTCCTGAACTCCTCCTCTCCTCCTCCTCAGTTCCTTCTCCTCCTGCTCTCCTCCTCTCCTTATCTTCTACTCCCTCCTCCCCTCCTCTCCTCCTCTCCTGCTCTCCTCCTCTCCTGCTCTCATCCTCTCCTCCTCTCCCTCCTGCTCTCCTGCTCTCCTGCTCTCCTGCTCTCCTGCTCTCATCCTCTCCTCCTCTCCTCCTGCTCTCCTGCTCTCCTCCTCTCCTGCTCTCCTCCTCTCCTGCTCTCCTGCTCTCATCCTCTCCTCCTCTCCTGCTCTCCTGCTCTCATCCTCTCCTCCTCTCCTGCTCTCATCCTCTCCTCCTCTCCTCCTGCTCTCCTGCTCTCCTCCTCTCCTGCTCTCATCCTCTCCTGCTCTCCTCCTCTCCTGTTCTCATCCTCTCCTGCTCTCCTCCTCTCCTTCTGCTCTCCTTCTCCTCCTGCTCTCCTCCTTACCTCCTTTCCTCCCTGGAGTGTCTTCTGTGTTTTTAGTGTCTCTCACCAACAAGGGTCTTGTTAGCATAGAATCCCACTGCTGACGCCATTCATCACTGTAGAGAGTATTGACGTGAACGAATCATTTCTGTTGCTCAGATGTCACTGTTTATCTCATCACTTTGATTTATCTTGTTTGACTTTTACAAGGTCAATTATTAGAGCATTTTTATTGTTTTAACAAGTTCAATGAAGTTACTTCTGTAATAATAATATTTATAATTGTGATTTGTTGAATCAACTGATCGTTGATGAACTTGTTGTCAGGATTATAAATAAAGTTTGATTTGAACTCTGGTGTCTTCAGGATTATAAATAAAGTTTGATTTGAACTCTGGTGTCTTCAGGATTATAAATAAAGTTTGATTTGAACTCTGGTGTCGTCAGGATTATAAATAAAGTTTGATTTGAACTCTGGTGTCGTCAGGATTATAAATAAAGTTTGATTTGAACTCTGGTGTCGCCAGGATTATAAATAAAGTTTGATTTGAACTCTGGTGTCGTCAGGATTATAAATAAAGTTTGATTTAAACTCTGGTGTCGTCAGGGTTATAAATAAAGTTTGATTTAAACTCTGGTGTCGTCAGGGTTATAAATAAAGTTTGATTTAAACTCTGGTGTCGTCAGGGTTATAAATAAAGTTTGATTTAAACTCTGGTGTCGTCAGGGTTATAAATAAAGTTTGATTTGAACTCTGGTGTCGTCAGGGTTATAAATAAAGTTTTATTTGAACTCTGGTGTCGTCAGGATTATAAATAAAGTTTGATTTGAACTCTGGTGTCGTCAGGGTTATAAATAAAGTTTGA
>JACEEU010000721.1:34967179-34994679 GCA_016630915.1 Callionymus lyra | reverse complement strand
AGAAGGATGACCAAGAGGAGGAGAGGGGCTCAGAGACAGCAGTGAAGGAAGACCAAGAGGAGGAGAGGGGCTCAGAGACAGCAGTGAAGGAAGACCAAGAGGAGGAGAGGGGCTCAGAGACAGCAGTGAAGGAAGACCAAGAGGAGGAGAGGGGCTCAGAGACAGCAGTGAAGGAGGACCAAGAGGAGGAGAGGGGCTCAGAGACAGTAGGGGTTCCAAACAAAAGAGAGATTTTCTCTTTGATCAATTTAATTTTGTCAGTAAAAACCTCAACAATGCATTGCTGTCAGCTTCACAGAAGACAGGCGTGATTTGAGGAGCAGGAGACACGAGAGAATTAATCGTGTCAAACAACACTTTGAGGTTTTTCTTATTTACTTGATGTAATCAGGTCTAGCAGTTTCCACCATCTCATTGTAAGAAGACATCAGATCCCTGAGGTGAAGTCTGTGCACCTCAAGTTTAGTGGACTTCATATTTATATATATATATATATATTATGAATTATTCCAAAATGAACTTAAACTCTTTTCAAACAAGTACAAACTGAACCTTTGATGTTGTGATTTACTTCGACAATTGTTGTGCGAGGTTTGGTGTCCGGTGAACTGACCCCTCCCTAGTCTCGTTGTCATGGCGACCCCTCAACAACCCACTGGTTTCTCTCGCAGCACATCAACAACGACCACATCCACGGCGAGAAGAAAGAGTTTGTGTGTCGCTGGGAGGAATGTTCTCGGGAGCAGAAGCCCTTCAAGGCCCAGTACATGCTGGTGGTCCACATGCGGCGCCACACCGGGGAGAAGCCGCACAAGTGCACGGTACGAGCGTCTCCTTCTCCGGCTCCAGACTCTGAGTCATGGTCCTGATATTCCTGCAGTTTGAAGGCTGCGCCAAGGCCTACTCGCGCCTGGAGAACCTGAAGACTCACCTGCGCTCGCACACCGGAGAGAAGCCGTATGTGTGCGAGCACGAAGGCTGCAACAAGGCCTTCTCCAACGCCTCGGACCGGGCCAAGCACCAGAACCGCACGCACTCCAACGAGGTACTGTGCTTCCCGTTCCTCTCGGGCTTCCACTCTAAAGCTCTTCTGGTCTTTCCAGAAACCCTACGTCTGCAAGATTCCGGGCTGCACCAAGCGCTACACGGACCCGAGTTCTCTACGCAAACACGTGAAGACCGTCCACGGGCCCGAGGCGCACGTCACCAAGAAGCAGCGTGGAGACTATCCTCGGCCGCCACCCCGGGAGCCGGGAGGTCAGGGCCGCTCTCCGGGGACGGTGGGCGGGTACACGGACCAGAGGGACTTCAACCACGCGACCTCCAAGCAGGACGAGTGTCTGCAGGTCAAGTCCATCAAGACGGAGAAACCTATGGTGAGACTCGGAGGAGACGGTTCTGCATGTTTGTAGCAACATCTCTAGACTCTTGAACTAACACCTGAACCTTCTTCTTCTGCTGCCTCGGCTTCTTGTCTCTGACAGTGGGTGATCAGGTGAGACCCGTGTCCTCCTCCTAACCTTCACCTCTTCATTTCACCTCCTCTGGCTTGTGTCGTGTCCACAGCTGAATGTTGTCATTACTAGAATCGTCTTCATCGTGATGTCACAACAAAATGATGCTTTAGAGGAAAACAGGAAGTGACTGCGATGAATTTGGTTTGAACGAACGTAAGATAAAATAACCTTAACAAGTCATGAGTGAAGGTCCAGATACAGTCCAATGGTCTCAAAGATCTGGACTCAAGTGACCTTCTAGAGATTCTTAGAGAACGTTGACCAGGACCTCTTGACCTCGACCTGTGTCTCACTCCTTCTTTCTCTCCCTCAGACGTCTCAGCCAAGCCCTGGCGGTCAGTCTTCATGCAGCAGTGACCAGTCCCTCGTCAGCACCGATCCCTACCGTGGAATCCAGCTTGCTGTGAGCGCCGGACGCTCGCTGGGGGAGGGTCTGGAGGAGGACGAGGAGAAGGAGGAGCACGAGGAGGAGGAGCGCGAGGAGGAGGAGTGCGAGGGCGAGTCCTCGCCCATCATGGACTCCACTGTCTCCACGGCGACCACGCTGACCCTGCAGTCCAGGCGGAGTGTGGGTCGACCCCGGCGCTGGATGGAGAACATGAAGAACGAACGTCTGAAGCAAGTGAACGCGGCGCTGCCCAGGCTGAGCTCCCTGTCCCCCACACCGCCCCATAGAGGCTCCACGCTGCCGAACATCATGGGAAAGGGTGAGATATGTTCTCCTGGTTCAACAGTGTCAGGGTCATCAAGACCTGACCTCAGTTACACCAGCACGTGTGGAGGTCTCAGCAGATCTGAATGTTTGAGAACTTCCACCAAATGAAGGTATGTTCATGCTTCTCTCTTCTGTCTTTCGTCTCCGTCTCCAGGATCCTGTCTGGGCAGGCAGTGGGCGACGTCGCCTCCGCAGCCCCCCCTGGAACCGGGTCACACAGAGCTCACGGTTCTGAACCTGCTGCACGGCCGCAGGGACAGCAGCGGCAGCGCCACCAGCTCGGCCTATCTCAGCAGACGTTCCTCGGGGATCTCGCCCTGCTTCTCCAGCCGGCGCTCCAGTCAGGCATCTCAGAGCGAGGGCGTGACAGCGGCATCCCAGCACCGGCGTCTCCACAACCTGAGCTCCACGGACTCGTACGACCCCATCTCCACTGACGCCTCCCGCAGGTCCAGCGAGGCCAGCCAGCACGGAGGGGGCGCAGGAGTGACGGGAGGTGGGCTCTGTGGATTCCCGGGGGCGGCAGGGGCCGGTGACTGGTCCAGAGGGATGCTGAGTCTGACCCCGGCAGAGCACTATCACCTGAAGGCCAAGTACGCCGCAGCCACAGGAGGACCACCACCGACACCCCTGCCCAACATGGACCGCGACAGAACACGAGCAGCTTCTGTGGACGAACGTCCAGGTCACCAACCGCTGCCCCCTCTGGTCAGACCGCAACGTTGTGGAGACGTGAGCAACAACAACGTCTATGGACACAGTGGTTACAGGAGGAGGGTCCTGTACCCTGGCGAGGGGCCTCTGAACGGGACTAGAAGGGCCAGTGATCCAGTGAGGACTCAGTCCAGTGACTCCCTCCCTCCAGTGCAGCGCTTCAACAGCCTGAGCAACCTTCACCCGCTTCAACCTTCTATGGCTGAAACGAGGAACTTCAACCTTCAGACCTACACTCGCTCTGAGGGGAACCTTCAGCGAGGACTTCACTCGTCCTTCACCCCTAGCATAGCGGAACACGTGGCTCTAGAAGCTCTGGCCATGGAGGACAGTGCTGACGCGAGTCTGCTCCTGGAGGACGAGGACATCCTCCCGGACGACCTGGTGCAGTATCTGCGCTCACAGGTCAAGGCAGACCGGGGGTCCGGCCTGCTCGGTGAGGGTCAAGCTTACCAAAGGGAACCACTCCATGGACCCTCAGACGCTCACTGTCTGACAGATCAGCACTTCCAACAAATGGCCTTGAGGACGAGCCCGAGTCTTCTCCCTGTCCAGTGGAATGAAGTGACCTCCGGGAGTGCAGACCGGTCTTCACGGAGAGAAGCAAACCACCAGACCTTCAGGTGGACCGGGTCAACCCAAGAAAACTCCTCTGAGCCCTTTGGCAGATTCGGGAACATGGTGGTCCAGCAGCACCGACCTCCAGAGTTCCAGAGCAGCTGCGCAAACCCGTCTTACGTTGTCAAAGCCCAAGTGAAGCTGGAGACCCTTCAGAAGTCCTGTATGGAGGCCACAGGAGCCTCAGGAGCTGCACACGGTATGACCCCCTTCAGGCCTCAGATCTCATATCATGGAGACAACATGAACCAAGCTGCTTTGGACCAGAACCGTCTCCCCCACCTCCCTTACAACCAGCGGGTCCACGCCCCCCGTCCACCTGGTCCCAGGAACCCTGTCAGGAATCTTCTCCCCTCTGAGGCCACGAACACGACGCAGGTTCCCCTGATCCAGCAGAGAAACCGGAACCAGTGTCCACTTGCTCAGCAGGTGTCTGGGCTCAAACTGGAGGTTCTTGATCAAGGATTCTCAGATCACGGTTTTGCCGATCCACTTTCTTTTGGTCCTATAGATCCCAAACCCTCCTCCATACCCATTCTGGAGGACCACTACCTGCTGGACTCGATTGTCGTCGGTCAGAACGCGAGCGGGGAAACGGTTTCTCTTCTCTCGCCGTCGTCAGACCAGGTGACCAGCACAGTGGATGCAGGCGGACCAGGGACAGGCTTGGACTTCATCATGGACGACCACTGCGATCAGGGCAGCCTGGTCTCGGGGGTCTTAAGCCCCTCTATCTTCCAGGGTCTCTCCAGGACCTCCTCACGTCTCACCACCCCTCGAGCGCCCTACCCCGGTGTGACCCCAGGTCTGAACAACATGGCCATTGGCGACATGAGCTCCCTCCTCAGCTCTCTGGCCCAGGAGAGCAGGTTCCTGTCCATCATGCAGTAGCTGCTCCTCGACCTCCTCCAGACTCTGGTGCGAGTGAAGATTCAAACTTTATATTGTAAATCACAGTCTGTTGATAGTTTATCAGTGAAGGATCTAAAGACCTTCTCCGTGTTGGAGGAGCCGCTCAGTATTCTCAGTGTCGTTGTGTCTCCAGGAGACTCTGTCTTGTGTCCAAGTCAAGCTCTGATCCCAGAACCTTCAGTCCATCCAGACCCTGGTGTCGTCATCAGGTGAACCTTCTGTTGCTCCTGAAACTGAAGATGTTTGTTCTGAACCACCTCACGCGTTGTGGCCCACCGTGGACGGCAGGTTCCTTCATGACTCTCGGGGACGGTTTGAGGAACAGGAAACAGATTGTTGACTTCCTGAGAAGATGATGATGAAGCGTCTTCATCCAAACTCTATAACAAACGAAAGAACGTCCGTCGTTGTCCTTTGATCTCAGCAGCGAGTGTCGTCTAAATATAACAGGGTCGTGTGCAGATTCGTGTCCAGGGTCGTGTCCAGGGTCGTGTGCAGGGTCGTGTGCAGATTCGTGTCCAGGGTCGTGTGCAGGGTCGTGTGCAGGGTCGTGTCCAGGGTCGTGTGCAGGGTCGTGTGCAGATTCGTGTCCAGGGTCGTGTGCAGGGTCGTGTGCAGGGTCGTGTGCAGGGTCGTGTCAAGGTCGTGTCCAGGGTCGTGTCAAGGTCGTGTCCAGGGTCGCTCTGAGATCAACTTGAATGAAAACCTGTCGCGAGTACAAATCAAAGGTTTCAAGTCACTTCGACGACGTCGACCCTCGTGATGTCATCAAGATGCGACTCAGGACTCGTCCAAACCTCTCTCTCCACATCCGGAGGCGTGTTTACGAACCAGTGACGCAAAATGAACTCCACGTCGACCCACAATGCATTGCAAGATCCATTATTTGTGGCGCAGTAACCTCATCGGCGTCAAAACTTCTCTGAGAGTCGACATCTGTTTCCACGGCAACGCTTCGTCGGGCTGTAAATATTTCGTACCGACGACGACATGAACGCGATCATGATTCTGTCAGCGTCTCGTGAACATGTGCCTTAAAGTGTCACGACATCACTGCCAGAGGTCAGAGGTCGTGTAAATACTGGAGAAGAAGAACCTTCGAGGAAACAGAGCTCGACGTTTATAATGAACTGTTTGTATGTTTGAATAAAAAACATTTTATCTCAAGGCGTGTTTTTTTATATACTTTATATTGATTTTCATGATTATTAATATATTTATTATTTTATGATAATCAATGTTATGTTTGTTACTTTATATTGATCTTCATGATTATTATTATATTTATTATTTTATGATTATTAATATTATATATTTCACTTTATATTGATAACTTTAAGTTTATTAATGTTATATTTATTATTTTATGATAATGATTATATGTATAACTTCATGATTATTCATATATATTTATTAATTTATATTTATTAATTTATATTCAATACTTAATTTATCACTTTTAATTCCATTAAATATATATATATATGTATATATATATATATATATATATATATATATATATATATATATATATGTTTATATATATAGATATGTATATATAAACATATCTATATATATATATAGATATGTTTATATCTATATATATATATATACAGTATATATAAACATATATATATATAAATATATATGTATATGTATATATAAACATATATTCATATGTTTCCAGAAGAATCAATTTATCTCATACAGTTAAAAATATTTTATCTTTTCTTTTTGCCTGAACAAATAAATATGTTTTATCTTATCAACGCAAATATTCCTACATTTTCATGAATGTATGAAGTTGTTTTTTTCGTAGTAATTTTTATCCAAGAAATAAAATATATTTAAATTAAATTTAAATGTAATATTTAGATTTAAATAAATCAGTTTATTTTATTCGCATTGATTCAAAGAGTTTTGAATATTCAACAGTTTCTTTCAAAACAGAAATAAAATAAATTCAGTGAAACTAGAAGTTTATTTGAATCATTTATTGTGTTTAAAGTTAAATCAGGAGACCAAGAGCTCCCTCTGGCGGTCTGACGTGACACTGCAGCAGTTTACGGTAGTTGGTAGTTTTTATTGATTTTCTTGTGAACTGAGAGAAATAATCGATAAACATCAAGAACTCGAACCTTCGACCTCAGATGATCCAGTCGATCGTCTGACTGCAGGAACGTCTCGAGAACCTTCAGACGAACAGGATGATTTATGAAATTATTAGTTTAGATTTAGAAATATAAGTTTAAATGTTTATTTTATATTTTCTCTTTAAACTATTTTAGTGAATTAACGTCAATTTAACTTCAAATAATTTAATTTCGTGATGATCATTTATATCACGTGACGTTTGTTCGTTTAAACTTTAAATCAAATCATATTTTATGATAAATTGATCAATTGTATTCAGATCCGTGACGTCACAACATTGATGTTATTATTTGTATTATTATATTTTATTAAAGCGTGTATTTTATAAAAACTCGTCTTAAATATAAAAGTCTTTCATAACAAGGACGATGGCGCCATCTTGTGGTTGACATTTGAAAGTTTTTACTAAAGTTTCTCTTCAGATGCTGAGGTAACACGAGTCATGACGTCATCGCTCATGGTGAGTGCGGTTCTGACCCGTGACACCCTCAGCCCGGAAGTGAACGTTTAGTTTCTATCGTCAGCAGAAACATGTTAGCGTGTTAGCATGATAGCGTGTTAGAGTGTTAGCATGTTAGCTGAGAACGAACGTGTCAAACTGACCAATCACAACCAAATAAACTGGTCACCTGACTTGTGTGAAGTATTATGACAACTAAACTATTAACTTAACTAATGCATCAGCAATTGAGCTAAACTAGTTCACTGTCAACTAATGTGATTGACTCGAAATAAAGTCACTAGTTATTGATAACATTTTTATCAACAACTAAACTACAGCTGACAGCAATGATTGTTGAGGTTATTCATTGACAAAATTAAATTGATCAAAGAGAAAATCTCTCCCCCTTTGTTTGGAACCACTACTGTCTCTGAGCCCCTCTCCTCCTCTTGGTCCTCCTTCACTGCTGTCTCTGAGCCCCTCTCCTCCTCTTGGTCCTCCTTCACTGCTGTCTCTGAGCCCCTCTCCTCCTCTTGGTCTTCCTTCACTGCTGTATCTCTGGGTGATATTTCATCACTAGTGAACAAGATGAAACCCTCCTCTTGCTCAGATGACGTCCTTCCTTGTAGGCTTTTTATCAAAGTATTTGATGTAATTGACCCCTGAGTTACCAATATGGTGAACCTCTCCCTTTCCACAGGGGTTTTTACTTCATTTAAACATGCCATTGTGGAGCCTCAGCTCAAAAAACCAGGCTTAGACCCGACTGACCTCAGTAATTTCAGGTCTATTTCTGATCTTCATTCTTGTCCAATATCTTGGAGAAGGTTGTGTCTGAGCAGCTGTTCCTGGATCAGAGCGACATCCATGAGAAGTTTCAGTCTGGCTTCAGCAAACATCTACTGAGACAGTCTTAATGAAAGTGTCCAGTGACATCATGATGTTCTGGTTCTGTTGGATCTGTCCTCAGCCTTTGACACAGTTGATCACCAGATCCTGCTGAGAAGACTGAGGGATGAAGACTGTCTGGGTCTGTGTTAGATGGTTCTCATCTTACCTTTCTGGGCGCAGTTTTAGTGTATCTGTCAATCAAATGAGGTCTGAATTGGCAGATCTGTTGTGTGGAGTCCCTCAAGGTTCTGTTCTGGGTCCTTTATTGTTTTTGCTGTACTTGATTCCCCTCGGTAAAATCATTCAGAGATTTCCAGATGTTTCTTATCACATGTTTGCTGATGACATCCAGCTCTACTGCTCTGTTGATCCAACTGAGCTCCAGAGGCTGAACTTAGTCAATTGTTTGCTAGAAATCAAACAATGAGTGAAAACACTTTACAGCTAAATGTGGACAAAACTGAAACTCTGGTGATTGTTGATGATAAGATTCCAGGGTTGAGTCAGTACTTGAGTGACTTATGTCAGTCTGTCAAACTGAGCCTGAGAAACCTGGGTGTTGTATTTGATAAAGACATGTCTCTTGTTCAACTCTGAAGAAAACTGACCAGAAACTGTTTCCTTCAACTGAGAAAAATCTCTAAACTTAGGAAAATGTTGTCACAACATGATCTGGATCTTATAATCCATGCGTTTGTTTCTTCTCGTCTGGACTATTGTAACAGTTTGTTTTCATGTCTTAACAAGAAGGATCGTCTCGTCTGCAGTTGATTCAGAATTCTGAGCCGCTCTAGTAGAAGAACTCACATTTCTCCTTCAAACTCTTCACTGGCTTCCAGTTTCTTTCAGAATCAACTTTAAAATTCTGGTTCTTACTTTCAGATCTATTCATGGTCAGACCTTCCATCAGTGATCTGATCCAGCCTTACACCCCAGCTCAGGCTCTGAGGTCTGTGGATCAGAATCTACTGATGGTTCCTGAACTTCCGGACCAGAGGAGAGAAATCCTTCCAGACTGTTGCTCCTAAGCTTTGGAACGATCTTCTCTCTCTTTGCGCTTGATGATCTACTGACTCCTTCAAGAAACATGTGTGTTTGATGATCTACTGACTCCTTCAAGAAACATGTGTGTTTGATGATCTACTGACTCCTTCAAGACACATGTGTGTTTGATGATCTACTGACTCCTTCAAGAAACATCTGTGTTTGATGATCTACTGACTCCTTCAAGACACATGTGTGTTTGATGATCTACTGACTCCTTCAAGAAACATGTGTTTGATGATCTACTGACTCCTTTAAGAAACATCTGTGTTTGATGATCTACTGACTCCTTCAAGAAACATCTGTGTTTGATGATCTACTGACTCCTTCAAGAAACATCTGTGTTTGATGATCTACTGACTCCTTTTAGAAACATCTGTGTTTGATGATCTACTGACTCCTTCAAGAAACATGTGTGTTTGATGATCTACTGACTCCTTCAAGAAACATGTGTGTTTGATGATCTACTGACTCCTTCAAGAAACATCTGTGTTTGATGATCTACTGACTCCTTCAAGAAACATCTGTGTTTGATGATCTACTGACTCCTTCAAGAAACATGTGTGTTTGATGATCTACTGACTCCATCATCCTCTTCACCATCATCTTCATCATCATCTTCCTCTTCATCATAGTCATCATCATCTTCCTCTTCATCTTCACCACCATCATCATCATCTCGTTTAAACAAGTGTTTTCCAACTATTTTTTATTGAAATCACAAGAGAGTCATTTTAGCACTGAAATGAAAAACAAAGTCAAGGATACAGACGACAGTATTTACAGCAGAGACGTCTCTGATGTTTGCTTCACAGCTGGACCTGCTCCAGAGTCTAGATCGTGATCTGATGGTGAGAAGGTGCCTCAAAATGAGTAGCTTCATGGGTTTTAAGAACTTGACCTCTGGACGACCTATTTACAATAAAACATGGTGTGACTCTGAAGGTGGAGATGTCAGAGGGTCAGATCTTCTCCTGGATGAAGGTGGACATGTCCGAGGGTCAGATCTTCTCCTGGATGAAGGTGGACATGTCCGAGGGTCAGATCTTCTCCTGGATGAAGGTGGACATGTCCGAGGGTCAGATCTTCTCCTGGATGAAGGGGTGCTGCAGCGCCTGGTTGATGGTGATGCGTTTGGCTGGGTCCAGCATCAGTGTTCCGTCCAGGAGGTCCTTCAGCTGCATCACCTTCTTCCTCTGGTCCTCTGGCAGCCGTTGACCCCCGATCATGTCGATGAGCATGTCCTTGGTGGGGTTCATGGTGCTCATGACCGTGACCTTCTCCTGCGAGCGAGAGCGTCAGTGGAGCCTGAAACATCTGAAACATCTAGAGGAACCTGAAGGTCAACACTCACCCGTTCTGTCACTTTGTCCACCTCGATGTAGAGGAAGTTCAGGTTCTGGTCGAAGTGCTGGTCTTTGAACAGACCTTTACGGATCATCTGGAGACAAATGGATCAGTTTCTGTTTCGAGGACTCGTCGGTGTCTTTACTTCACGGGAAAGAGTCACGAACCGAGAGAATCATTGAACCGTTTCTTAAATCAACGTTTTTATCACGACTTTAACTTCTTCAACCTTCGAGGCGTCCATCGCTCTTTTGAACCAGATGCACGTGTGAAGGAGAACATTGTCCGAGTCTCTGAGTCAGTGAGTCTCAGAGTCGGTGAGAGCGTTAGAGAGTCACTGACTCACAGGACTGAGTCGAGAACATCATGTCTGGAGTCGTCTCCTCACCTTGTTGGGCATCTTGCCCTTCAGGTCCATGGCCAGCTTGATCATGTGGTTGTTGGAGGATCCAGGGAACAGGATCTTCCCCGCGTAGAGCTCGTAGAGGGTGCAGCCCACGGACCACATGTCGATGCCGTAGTCGTAGGGCTTTCCTATGACTGCGAGACAGAAGTGAGGGATGAGGAGGTGGTTTAAGAAGAGGAAGAGGACGAGGAGGACAGGACTCGTGTGGAGGACACTCACTGATCTCTGGAGCTCTGTAGAACCTGCTGACCAGGTACGGAGTGATGTCGTTGTCGGCCACGTGCGACGCCGAGCCGAAGTCACAGAGCTTCAGGATGGTCTTGGACTCGTTGACCTGAGGAGACGGAGACGTTGAGACGAGGTTCTGCAGAGGAGGAGGAGGAGACGGAGGAGAAGGAGGAGGAGGAGGAGGAGGAGACGGAGGAGAAGGAGGAGGAGGAGACGGAGGAGGAGACGGACGCGAGGACGTACCAGGATGTTGTCCGGCTTGATGTCGGCGTGCAGGATGTTGCATCTCTTCAGCAGCTTGAGGGCCAGAAACAGCTGCTGGCTGTAGGAGCGCACGGCCTTGAAGTGCAGACCCACGTCCTTGCCGTACTTCTTCAGCACCTCCCGCAGGTTCATGCTGTGCGGGCGAGACCGGGTCAGTGTGACCCGAGAGAGCAGGGGAGTAGAGGGAGTAGAGGGAGTACCTGAGCGGCTCGAACACCAGGCACAGATGCTGCTTGTGGTAAAAGTGTCGGAAGAGTCTCAGGCAGTGGAACTTGTCGTCAGGATCCGCGTCGTTCAGCTTCTTCAGGAACTCCAGCTCCTTCAGGCCCGTCTTCTGCCTGCAGACCAACACACACAAGGGTCAACCGGGGCTCGCCCCTCAAACCCGCCTGTGCAGCGACACCCACATGAGCTCGTTGTTCCGGATGATCTTCACCGCCACCTCCTGGCCGGCTCTGGCCGTGTCTCTGGCTCGGATCACGTTGCTGAACACGCCCTGGCCCGTGTAGCCGTACACGTCGTAGCGCTTCTCCAGCGTCTCCCCGATGTTGACCCCTGAACCCCAGAGCAGAGACTCTTGAACATCAGATGATCGTGACATGTTCACACATTTAGATCCTTCAAGATAATCTTCATATCTGAACCTTCTCAACATCAGAGTCTTCTAACAGCTTCTTGACATGAACCAGTCATATGATGGGTTTGAACTTTTCTTCAACAAGAACAGGTTCTTCAGTGTCCAGGGGCCTCATGTTCTCAGGGGTCGTACGTACAAGACGTGTGGACCCACTTTTCCACGTCAAAGTCCACATGTATCGGTAATAAAAAGACTTCTTCGACACGTTTAAGGCGACGTACGTCCTGACTTCCTGCTCGTCAGCCTCACAATGTTACACGACGGGATAGTAAATGATTCGTATAAATATGTTGTCGTTCAACAAACTGATTATTTATCGATCGTTTTATAATATTTCAATCCATTATTTCACACTTTTCAGAAACAAAGTAAAATAATCATGAGCTTGTTTTCCTAAACATAGTTCAGGAGTGACTGCAGTCACAGTCAAGGACAGCGAGTGGACTCAGGAGGACTCAGGAGGACTCACGGTAGTAGCCTTCAGCGTCGGTCCAGTTGTCCCTGAGGTTGGGGTTCTCCTTGAAGTCCTTCCCGTACCCGGCTGCTCTCATCCTGGCGCTCTGCACACAGAAGCTCCGTCACTCTCTACACCGGACGCCGATGAGGCTCCAACACTCACGTCAAAGTCGGCGGCGAACATGTCGTCCGACTCCGTGAACATGTCGGGGGCCGACGGCTTCTTGGGGTTGGAGCCTGAAAGAGAAGGAGGCGCGGGAGTGAGACTGCAGGGGTCAGGGAGGAACATGTGTTGGGGTCACATACTGTGCAGAGACTGAAAACAAGCTGCAGGTGACTGCAGGAGACACTTTTGGAAAACAAGCCAGCAACTGAATGAACACATGAGAGACAACATTATGAGCCTCAGACCCTCACAACACACTCGTCAACCCAGGATCTGAATCCACGACGTCAACCTTGTGTCTCGGAGCAAAGAGTTCCTCCACATCATCCATCCAACTCACTGAAGACCGACTCCGGTCACTGCCCTTCATGACACCGTGTACTAGAGCATGTGATAAATGATGGTGTTGAAGGTTCATGCGTGTCTGGACAGACGTGCAGGGATTCATCCGTGTTAGAATCATCTGTGAAGCTTCGACAGGATAACGAGTTTCTAAACAAACTCTTAACGAGCGACAAGTTCAACACTTCTGCGCTCGCTAACAAAGCTTGGTTTCAAGGACTTTAACATCATTAGCTCCATTTCTACAACTGTGTGTACATGATGTCACTTCCTGATGAGGTGGAGAAAGACTTGTCTGGTGGTCAGCAGAGGTCAAAGGTCAGAGCTACTGTAGAATTTAACGTGAGGTGATCACAGTGGTTCATTCAGTTGGGATTCTAGGTTAGAGCTCAGTGTCTTTACCGTCTTTCTCTTGGGAGATCAGGTTCTGTTTGGCCTTGATGTTGTCCTCGAAGGTGTCCAGGTTCTCGCGCTCGTACTCCTTCACGTCTGCAGCCACTCGCTCCAGGATGTCGTCCGGGGACGGCGAGCGGCTGCGGGTGCTGCTCTGAGGACTGCTGGGCTCGGACACCATGTTGGAGTCTTCGTTGCTGCCCTTGTATTTCTACAACACACCCAAGACCATGTTGCCATGAGGACAGACTTTGGCTTCGACTCATCAGAGCTCAGACCTGTACGATGGCCAACCGCTGTTGACGCCTCTGTTCGATCAGAGCTTCTTCATCCACCTCTTCGCCATCAAAGTCATCGAGTCTGCAAGAAAAATGTCATTTAAGCTCTTTCACCAAAATCTTGGATTCAACTGGTCTTAAGAACTGCTTCTCAAGGTGGACTTACAAGTCATCTTCCGAAGACTCCTGGTCCACCTTCATGCCCTCGGACAGACTTCCCTTGAACTTGTCTTCGTCTCTGCCGCGGCGTCGTCTCCTGTCGCGGTCTCGTGAATTGGACCTTCTGTACTGTCGGAGTCGACCGTATCGGTCTCGCTCTCCAGACCTGCAGCTCCATCAGGATGTGTAAGATTTCAAAGTTAACTTTCAACTGAAGTGTGAGAGTTTGAGTGGAGATGTTGTGACAAAACAGTTGTTCACGTCTTTACATCTTTGACACACGACTTTGGTACCGAAGAACAATGATACCAGCTTGTTTGTTTACTGCAAGCACGAGTGTTCGGCACAACCGTAGGCAGCAGTTAACACGTCTGAAGCATGAGGAAGAACCTCTGGTGTCAAAACAAAGGCTTGTTATTGATAAACCTGCCAGTCGAGTCACATTTTGAAATACAAATGAATGTTGAGAAATGATTAAACTGTAAAACCTGCAATCGTGTCTCTGAAGTAAGAAACACTTGGAACACATGAAAGAAAGACTTGTGAGTTTATTGTAGGTCGTGATAACACACGTTGAATTATTTGAGCAAGAAAGAGAACTTTTAATGCTGCTAAACGCTATGTGACGATACAGTTACGCAAGTTTACACTATGAGACGCTTCCCGAGGGTTGCTGAGCTCATTATTTGAAATCAAACTTGCAATATAATACAATGTTTGTGATTTATAAAAATAAATGCGTCAGTTATTATAACTGAGGGCTGATGAACTGAATGTACAAGAGTTTTGATTATTCCATTAGGACAACCGTTACCCTCACCACTCTTTAAGTGCAAAATGATTGATGGATGTTTTTCTTTTTTTAATAAAGTCTTGTACTTAAAAGTAAAGTACTTTTTTTAAACGTCGTTATTGAAATATTGAAAATAACTAGTGGTATCGGATTAGTGACAGTCAACCCCATTTCTACAGACATCTGTTGTGAGGTCAAACGGTTATCAAACCAGTGATGACTTCAAGTTCAAATAAACACGTGTTGCTAAAGCTCACGTTCATCTAATACTCAACATCAACAACGTTTTCTTAAAAATGTTCTTTGATCTTATAGCCTTGTTGTTATACAACTAACTATAACTATAACTCAAGAACCAGGTTATATCAAAGTCAACGAGCATTTTCTCAAGCGTCAGAGGAATCAAAGTCTTTGTGAAGAGTTTTTCCTGTTCTATCAGCAGCGTCGTAACATGTCGTGGATCCAAAGTCCAAAAGCGATAAATCATCGGTTCACCTGCGTCTCAGCGGCGAGCGACTGCGTCTGCGTGGAGAGGAGCGCGAGCGCCGGTGTAGGGACGGCGACCTGCGCCTTAATGGTGAGCGGCTGACTCGACGCCGCAGTGAAGGCCTGGGGCTGGTCTCTCTGGATCGTCCCAGGTCGGGTCGTGGTCTCTTCCTGCACAACCAAGAGATGAAGTTCAAGGTCTTTTTTTTTTTTAAGACGAACATCTTTGACCTCATAGGTCACATGACCACCTGTTCAAGTCAAGGAAATGGTATCAAGAGCTTGTTGTGTGAAAACTAAAATTGATTTCTTATAAAAAAGCCCCATAAATCCCTAAAATTTTAGAGGTCAGGTTTAATTTATTTGAGTTTGGTGATGTCACTGGTGCAGTTTAATGATTTTGTCCATAGTGTCTTTCACTGACCTCTGTGGCGACTCCGGTCTGTCGACGTCCCTCCTCCTGGCCTCTGCCGAGCGACTGCGAGCCCTCCTCGGGGAGGCTCTGGCCCGGGGTGGAGAGTGGCTCTGTTTGGAAGTTCTTTCTGCGGCACTGGCCGACGGCTGCTGAGCCTCTCTGTGGCGGGGGGAAGGGCTGGGTCTCCGTGCTGGACTGGGGGGCCCTCTTCGGTGTGGCGAGCGGTTCTCCTTCCCTGAGGACGCGTCTTTAGAAGGAGACTTCGCTGGTCGACGGTCCCGGTCGGCTTCTGGACGCCCGGGTCGCTCGCGCGATCGGGACCGCCGGCGTTCTTGAGCTGGTCTTTCGTCCCGCGGTGGAGGAGAACGTTTATCGGCACGACTGTGCTTCTGCTCGGCTCTCCAGTTGGGCGGGGAGGCAGACTTCTTCGTCCTGTCTTTGGCCCGATCGGTGCTCTCAGGTTGTTTTCTGTCTCTTGACCGGCTCCTCCCCCGAGGCTTGTCTTTAACTCCGGACTCTTTGGAGCTTTTGGTCACTTTGTCTGGCTTCGGCTCCTTCGTGGGTTTCTCCGCGGACCTGCTTCGACTGCGGCGCTTGGAGCCGAGTTTGCTGGCATCCGTGGAGTCCCGTCTACTTTTACCAGTCCTTCCTGCTCGTGGAGAGGTTTTAGCGAACCCGCTCCTCTGGCGCTGTTCACCGTTCCGCACCCTGGCCTCGCCGTCCTCTTCCGAGCCGGAGTTGTAACCCTGAAGAATTAAACCCATTCCGGACTGAACCTTCCCCTCCATCAGCTGGCTGTCCAGCTCTGCTTTAATCATGGCTCTCTGCTTCTCCAAGTCCTCCAGCAGGGCCCTGTCGTCCAGGCTGGGGTTCCCTGACGAGGGAGAGGAATCCACTTTCCTGTGGCCGGTGACACCAGATGGCGACGAACCTTCTTTGCGTTTGTGTTTTCTGTGTTTGTGGCGATGCTTTCGCTTGCGCTCCTTATCTTCATCAGAAGCATGCTTGTGTTTTTTGTGCTTATTTCGGTGCTTGTGTTTTTTTCTCTTGTGTTTTCCGCCACTACTGTGACTTTTGGTCACTGCCTCTGGTTTTACATTAGTTCCTGCTTCCTCCTGTTCAGAAAAACTCTTTCAAGGTCAACATTTCCAGGCAAAAAATATTGTTTTTATCTAAAGAAACTTAGAATCTTTTATCGTGAGAAATCCAATTATAGATTTAACAGGAAATTAATACCAGATACAAAATGGTGCCAATGCTCATGTTATACGAAAAGAAGAAGGTATTCTTAAATAAGGTCAGCTAATCAAATAATTACTTTTGAGTAGCAAACAATTAGGAGAAGTTTCGATTTTGAGATGAGAATCAAGACATCATACCACTGATGGTATTTAGGTCTTGCTGTTGTCCACCCCTACCTCTTCATCCTCCTCCTCTTCCTCCTCCGATATGTCTCCGCTATCTTCATTCCCACTCCTGTCCTGGCTTTCCAAATCTTGCTTCCTGTTAGAGGAAATAAAGAAGGTCAAGAAGTCCAGCTAAACATCCACACAGAAGCATCTGGCAAACTTGGAAACATGGTCTGGTACATGAGATGCTGACAAATAATAAAAAAGTAGTGCATGGCATGAGTAATAATCATGTAACAATACAGTCTATAATAGTCTAAATAGTCTGAATAATAGACCAGAGTAGTCTGTTGAGAATATCATAAAACACAATTAAAAACTTTATGTTTGCCAACAAGCACCTTGACACGATCTAGTCATTTGCTGAGTTGAAGCTACACAAGGCGATCTCCGGGAGAAGGCGATCCCTCTCCGGGAGAAGGAGCCCTTCCCTCTCCGGGAGAAGGAGATCTCTCACACCCTCTCCGGGAGAAGGAGATCTCTCTCCGGGAGAAGGCCATCCCTCTCACCCTCTCCGGGAGAAGGAGATCTCTCTCCGGGAGAAGGCAATCCCTCTCACCCTCTCCGGGAGAAGGAGATCTCTCTCTGGGAGAAGGAGATCTCTCTCTGGGAGAAGGCGATCTCTCTCTGGGAGAAGGCGATCTCTCTCTGGGAGAAGGCGATCTCTCTCTGGGAACTCTCTCTGGGAGAAGGCGATCTCTCTCTGGGAGAAGCGATCTCTCTCGGGAGAAGGAGATCTCTCTGGGAGAAGGGGATCCCTCTCCGGGAGAAGGAGATCCTCTCTCGGGGGGAGAGAAGTCCCCCCCGGGAGAGGGGATCCCTCTCCGGGAGAAGGAGATCTCTCTCCGGGAGAAGGAGATCCCTCTCCGGGAGAAGGAGATCTCTCTCTGGGAGAAGGCGATCCCTCTCCGGGAGAAGGAGATCTCTCTCTGGGAGAAGGAGATCTCTCTCTGGGAGAAGGAGATCCCTCTCCGGGAGAAGGAGATCTCTCTCCGGGAGAAGGAGATCCCTCTCCGGGAGAAGGAGATCTCTCTCCGGGAGAAGGACTCGTCCCTCGGAGAAGGAGATCTCTCTCTCTGGGAGAAGGAGATCTCTCTCCGGGAGAAGGAGATCCCTCTCTGGGAGAAGGCGATCCCTCTCCGGGAGAAGGAGATCCCTCTCCGGGAGAAGGCGATCCCTCTCCGGGAGAAGGAGATCTCTCTCTGGGAGAAGGAGATCTCTCTCCGGGAGAAGGAGATCCCTCTCCGGGAGAAGGAGATCCCTCTCCGGGAGAAGGAGATCCCTCTCCGGGAGAAGGAGATCCCTCTCCGGGAGAAGGAGATCTCTCTCTGGGAGAAGGCGATCCCTCTCCGGGAGAAGGCGAGATCTAGGAAATCTCCGGGAGAAGGAAATCTCCAGAGGGATTCATAAAGTTTATCCATTTATCTACAACAGTACATGGGAATGAAACTTTAGTAAAGACAATTGTCCATTAGATATTTTACAGATAAAACACATGGGTCATGATGATGATGTTTAGTGGACATATTTCTTCACTCATATATTAACATTATAAAACAACATGGATTCTGTCGTGCATTTAGTTCCGTAACCAATGGCAACCAAACCTCTTGGACAAACAGCATCTACTGATGGTGTTTAAAGAGAACATGTTGCCTTCGAGGTTCAATAAAATGTGGAATAATAGCTGGAGAACATATTTGAGTTACTTAAAAACAAACTTCTGAATGGACGGAGAATGCTGCGCGCACAAAGACGAACACCTCAGTTTCTAGTATTAACAATCGGATGCGTGTTCAACACTCATGTGGGCTCGTGTGTATTTTAGAAACAAACAACGTAAAAGCTCCAGTGAGTTGTATCTCGACTGCTCTCGGATAAACGTGATGCTAAGTAGCATTAGCATGTTAGCTGCGGAACGTCAGTGAGTCGTCGGAGATTAATAACTGAAGCGAGCCGCCAGAACTACCGGTCGTTGTCGGTTAACGACATGAATCGCGGTGCAGAGATATCTGAAGCAAACACACCGCGCAGATGTAGTGCAGCGTCGGTGGACTTACACGTGTTCTTTGCCATTATTCATTCTTGTAGACGTGATGTCCATCTCAACGTCCGCCATTTTCCTCAGTGGGGCCCTTTCTTCTTCGTGTGCTTTCAGTGCACAGGTCGAGGCATGTTAAAAACATCCGCCACCTACAGGCGGAATATGAACTACAGCTGTCCATAAATCTCCATTTCAAATTGTATAATTAATTACTATTAGACGTTTTAACATAACTTACAATTTCAGTTTTTTTAATTAGTTTATTCACTGACATACCAGCTATATACAAGTGATGAATTACACTCTTTAAGAGGATTTTGTTTTGTGTGCTTTACATGTTGCTTTCAATTAAATAAAAAAAGTAACCAGTAAGAAAAACATATTTATTTTATATAACAGAAAAGACATAAGCACCAAAAGAAATGAATATTTTGTAAAAGGAACATTTATTAGGTTGATGGTCATGTTTCTCCATCGGTAGAATTAGTAAGTGACACCGGATGTGACGTCTTTGGCGGGAATAACAATAACAAGATCTATTCGTCTCTATTTCCGTATAATTTTCTTGTAAACAGTCGTTCTTTAGTATTTGGCGATAATCAAATGCTTACTTTAAGTTAAGACTCGTTGTTGTTTGGTGATATAATATGATATAACCTGCACTGAAGGAGTAAAATGATTCAAGTCTGAATCAAAGAAGTTTAATGTTTTCTTCGCGATAAACAGACTTAAATCCGTCAGTGGCAGCGAGGCTGGTAAGTAGATGATGTGAACGTATGTCTTAACATCTCTAAGAGAATGAATAATGACTTCAATAACGCGGTTCAAGGTCGACCATGTCCAAGGGAGACAAGGAGAGCTTCCTGGTGAAGTTTGTGGAGACTGGAGGTCAACGGTCAGAATATGCTGTCAAGGCTTTCGAGGTGAACGAACGACACGTCGACGTTCACTCGCAGTTCTTGACGTTGTTGCTGGTCTGGTGCTCCTCAGGCTATTCTGGAGCTGCAGTCGGACAAGTACGTGAAGAGGATCCAGGAGGAGGACGTGTTGAAGATGCAGCAGAAGGACAAGTCTTTGTTTGTCTTCAGCAGCTTCAACACAGACGCGTTCCTGCACTGCAAGAAGGTGTTTGTTCATCTGTCTCCTCAATATACTATATTCCTCTTGAACTTTATATCTTTTATCACTTTAGTCTGTTTCACCTCATCATGGACCTCTTCGTTTCCTTCCTTTTCCTCCTTCCTTCCTCTCATCTTCTTCCTTCCTCTTCCTCCCTCTTCCTCCTTCTTCCTTCCTCCTTCTTCCTTCCTCCTTCTTCCTTCCTCCTTTCATCTTCTTCCTTCCTCCTTCCTCCTTTCATCTTCTTCCTTCCTCCTTTCCTTCCTCCCTCCTCCTTTCATCTTCTTCCTTCCTCCTTCCTCCTTCCTCCTCTCATCTTCTTCCTTCCTCTTCCTCCTTGCATCTTCTTCCTCCTTCTTCCTTCCTCCTTCTTCCTTCCTCTTTTCATCTTCTTCCTTCCACTTCCTATTTCTTCCTTCCTCCTCTCATCTTCTTCCTTCCTCTTCCTCCTTTCATCTTCTTCCTTCCTCCTTCTTCCTTCCTCTTTTCATCTTCTTCCTTCCACTTCCTATTTCTTCCTTCCTCCTTTCACTTCCTTTCCTTCCTTCCTCTTTTCATCTTCTTCCTTCCACTTCCTATTTCTTCCTTCCTCCTCTCATCTTCTTCCTTCCTCTTTTCATCTTCTTCCTTCCACTTCCTATTTCTTCCTTCCTCTTCCTCCTTTCATCTTCTTCCTTCCACTTCCTATTTCTTCCTTCCTCCTTCATCTTCTTCCTTCCACTTCCTCTTTTCTTCCTTCCTCCTTTCATCTTCTTCCTTCCTCCTTTCATCTTCTTCCTTCCTCTTCCTCCTTCTTCCTCACTCCTTCTTCCTTCCTCCTTTCATCTTCTTCCTTCCTCTTCCTCCTTCTTCCTTCCTCATTTCATCTTCTTCCTTCTTCCTTCTTCCTTTCATCTTCGTCCTTCCTCTTCCTCCTCCAACCCTGTCTATTCCTAACACAAGAGACCCCTGAACACAAGGACAGTTTCCTCCCTAACTTCCTCCCTCCATCATGCTCCTCAGCTGGGCTGCCGTGTGGTCAGTCCTCTGGTGGTCGTGTACTGCCTGCAGCAGCAGCACTGTGTACCGAAGGCTGAGAGTCCGGTCTACAACATGGCTCTGGCCGACGTGACGGTTTCCTGCACCAGTCTGGATAAAGCCAAACGAGTCAGTTCCCTTGTTTATCATGGAATAATGTATAAACCGAAGAGTTTATTTATCCGTGGTCTACACAGACGGAGATCATGGAGCTGGTGCAGCTCATGGGCGGACGGATCTACCTGGATCTGAACGTGTCGGTCACTCATCTGATCGCAGGCGAGGTCGGCAGTAAGAAGTATCTGGTCGCTGCCAATCTGGGCAAACCTATCCTGCTGCCCTCGTGGGTGGAAGCCTGCTGGGAGAAGTCACAGGACAGGTAACTGTAGACACTGATGAAGGACATCCATGTCCGTGTGTCACCATTAAACTAGGACAGTACTTTAATACCTGGGCAGGTAGCAACAGAATGATTAGACAAACTCTCAACAGGCAGGATTGTGTTTCCCTAACAACTCAGAAAAGTCCATTTCTTTTTTATTATTGATGACACAAACTTATTAAATATCTTCAATAAAACTGAACAACTGTAAAAAACACAACCATTAAAGGAAATGACAAACAATGGTGGTAAATAAAATCAAGTGCCGACAAAATTGAACTAATTAAACCCACAATATAAACTTCAGTTATAGAGGGTTTTGTGCTTAAAATACTACGCTCTTGAACGCACCACAGTGATCCTGATGTCATTGAATGCATCATTCTAGTGTGACAGTGGTGCAATATTTTAAACAAGTCATAACATAAAGTTATATATATTTGTCACTGTGTTTGAATTTAAATGGCATCATATAGAAAAAAAAAGTGTATATTTGTCTGTGAATCAGGAAGAAATCAGTCTGTGCAGCTATAAACATTATGTTAAAGACATAATGTGTTGATGTGTGTGTGTGTGTTGTTGTGATGTGTGACTCTATCGTATCATCAATGTGTGTGTTATTGTGATGTGTGACTCTATTGTATCATCAGTGTGTGTGTTGTTGTGATGTGTGACTCTATCGTATCATCAGTGTGTGTGTGTTGTTGTGATGTGTGACTCTATTGTATCATCAGTGTGTGTGTGTTGTTGTGATGTGTGACTCTATCGTATCATCAGTGTGTGTGTGTTGTTGTGATGTGTGACTCTATTGTATCATCAGTGTGTGTGTGTTGTTGTGATGTGTGACTCTATCGTATCATCAGTGTGTGTGTTGTTGTGATGTGTGACTCTATTGTATCATCAGTGTGTGTTGTTGTGATGTGTGACTCTATTGTATCATCAGTGTGTGTGTTGTTGTGATGTGTGACTCTATCGTATCATCAGTGTGTGTGTTGTTGTGATGTGTGACTCTATTGTATCATCAGTGTGTGTTGTTGTGATGTGTGACTCTATCGTATCATCAGTGTGTGTGTTGTTGTGATGTGTGACTCTATTGTATCATCAGTGTGTGTTGTTGTGCGATGTGTGACTCTATTGTATCATCAGTGTGTGTGTGTTGTTGTGATGTGTGACTCTATTGTATCATCAGTGTGTGTGTTGTTGTGATGTGTGACTCTATCGTATCATCAGTGTGTGTGTTGTTGTGATGTGTGACTCTATCGTATCATCAGTGTGTGTGTGTTGTTGTGATGTGTGACTCTATCGTATCATCAGTGTGTGTGTGTTGTTGTGATGTGTGACTCTATTGTATCATCAGTGTGTGTGTGTTGTTGTGATGTGTGACTCTATTGTATCAACAAAGTTATCTCTGAGTCACTTTTCATCAGAAAACAGGACGAAGGAGAGGTTACGAGAGTCCATGATGACGTAGTCATGTCTCCACAATCTGAAACGCCTCCTCCTTCAGTCTCTTCAGATACTCGGACCTGCCAGTGAAGGAGCACCAGTGCCCGGTGCTGCTTGGCTGCACCATCTGTGTCACGGGTCTGTCCAGCTCGGAGCGTAAGGAGGTGCAGCGAGTGTGTGAGCAGCACGGAGGCAGCTACACCGGTCAGCTGAAGATGAACGAGTGCACTCACCTGATCGTGTCCGAGCCCACAGGTAACTTCACAGCACCAGGTCAGGTGCCTTGAGTGACCCCGTGTTGGTTCCAGGGCAAAAGTACGAGTGCGCCCGGAAGTGGAACGTCTACTGCGTGTCGCTGCACTGGCTGTTTGACAGCATCGAGAAGGGCTTCAGTCAGGACGAGAGCAGGTACGCCGTGAAGAGAGACGCATCCAAGGCCACCAGACCTCACACCTCCACCCCGACCGGCACCAGCAAGAAGGAGGGTGAGTCAAGAAGGAGGGTGATGTTCTCACCCGAGAGTGTTGAAGAGTAAGACTCTGTCGTCTACCTCAGATGGTGCCTCTCTCCTGGGTCTGAGCCACATCTCCATCAACGCCAGCATGACCATCAACGACACGGTCGTCTCCAACGCCACCATCAGCCGCCTGGAGACCCCGGACCCCATCGACGGCGTGGACCTGACCCTCTGTACGACGGAGGATCTCCTCGATGGCTGCAAGGTACGTGTTTAGACACGTTTGATTGTTTTTGTTTGATGTAACACAAGTATATATGTGTAGTATTGTCCAGTACTTGACTCTAGTGTTGTGATAGTGTAGTAACAAGTATATATGTGTAGTATTGTCCAGTACTTGACTCTGGTGTTGTGATAGTGTAGTAACAAGTATATATGTGTAGTATTGTCCAGTACTTGACTCTGGTGTTGTGATAGTGTAGTAACAAGTATATATGTGTAGTATTGTCCAGTACTTGACTCTGGTGTTGTGATAGTGTAGTAACAAGTATATATGTGTAGTATTGTCCAGTACTTGAATCTAGTGTTGTGATAGTGTAGTAACAAGTATATATGTGTAGTATTGTCCAGTACTTGACTCTGGTGTTGTGATAGTGTAGTAACAAGTATATATGTGTAGTATTGTCCAGTACTTGACTCTGGTGTTGTGATAGTGTAGTAACAAGTTTATATGTGTAGTATTGTCCAGTACTTGACTCTAGTGTTGTGATAGTGTAGTAACAAGTATATATGTGTAGTATTGTCCAGTACTTGACTCTGGTGTTGTGATAGTGTAGTAACAAGTTTATATGTGTAGTATTGTCCAGTACTTGACTCTGGTGTTGTGATAGTGTAGTAACAAGTATACATGTGTAGTATTGTCCAGTACTTGACTCTGGTGTTGTGATAGTGTAGTAACAAGTATATATGTGTAGTATTGTCCAGTACTTGACTCTGGTGTTGTGATAGTGTAGTAACAAGTATATATGTGTAGTATTGTCCAGTACTTGACTCTGGTGTTGTGATAGTGTAGTAACAAGAATATATGTGTAGTATTGTCCAGTACTGGACTCTGGTGTTGTGATAGTGTAATAACAAGTATATATGTGTAGTATTGTCCAGTACTTGACTCTGGTGTTGTGATAGTGTAGTAACAAGAATATATGTGTAGTATTGTCCAGTACTTGACTCTGGTGTTGTGATAGTGTAGTAACAAGTATATATGTGTAGTATTGTCCAGTACTTGACTCTGGTGTTGTGATAGTGTAGTAACAAGTATATATGTGTAGTATTGTCCAGTACTTGACTCTGGTGTTGTGATAGTGTAGTAACAAGTATATATGTGTAGTATTGTCCAGTACTTGAATCTAGTGTTGTGATAGTGTAGTAACAAGTATATATGTGTAGTATTGTCCAGTACTTGACTCTGGTGTTGTGATAGTGTAGTAACAAGTATATATGTGTAGTATTGTCCAGTACTTGACTCTGGTGTTGTGATAGTGTAGTAACAAGTTTATATGTGTAGTATTGTCCAGTACTTGACTCTGGTGTTGTGATAGTGTAGTAACAAGTATACATGTGTAGTATTGTCCAGTACATGACTCTGGTGTTGTGATAGTGTAGTAACAAGTTTATATGTGTAGTATTGTCCAGTACTTGACTCTGGTGTTGTGATAGTGTAGTAACAAGTTTATATGTGTAGTATTGTCCAGTACATGACTCTGGTGTTGTGATAGTGTAGTAACAAGTTTATATGTGTAGTATTGTCCAGTACTTTACTCTGGTGTTGTGATAGTGTAGTAACAAGTTTATATGTGTAGTATTGTCCAGTACTTGACTCTGGTGTTGTGATAGTGTAGTAACAAGTTTATATGTGTAGTATTGTCCAGTACATGACTCTGGTGTTGTGATAGTGTAGTAACAAGTATATATGTGTAGTATTGTCCAGTACTTGACTCTGGTGTTGTGATAGTGTAGTAACAAGTTTATATGTGTAGTATTGTCCAGTACATGACTCTGGTGTTGTGATAGTGTAGTAACAAGTATATATGTGTAGTATTGTCCAGTACTTGACTCTGGTGTTGTGATAGTGTAGTAACAAGTATATATGTGTAGTATTGTCCAGTACTTGACTCTGGTGTTGTGATAGTGTAGTAACAAGTTTATATGTGTAGTATTGTCCAGTACTTGACTCTGGTGTTGTGATAGTGTAGTAACAAATATATATGTGTAGTATTGTCCAGTACTTGACTCTGGTGTTGTGATAGTGTAGTAACAAGTTTATATGTGTAGTATTGTCCAGTACTTTACTCTGGTGTTGTGATAGTGTAGTAACAAGTTTATATGTGTAGTATTGTCCAGTACTTGACTCTGGTGTTGTGATAGTGTAGTAACAAGTATATATGTGTAGTATTGTCCAGTACTTGACTCTGGTGTTGTGATAGTGTAGTAACAAGTATATATGTGTAGTATTGTCCAGTACTTGACTCTGGTGTTGTGATAGTGTAGTAACAAGTATATATGTGTAGTATTGTCCAGTACTTGACTCTGGTGTTGTGATAGTGTAGTAACACGTATATATGTGTAGTATTGTCCAGTACTTGACTCTGGTGTTGTGATAGTGTAGTAACAAGTATATATGTGTAGTATTGTCCAGTACTTGACTCTGGTGTTGTGATAGTGTAGTAACAAGTATATATGTGTAGTATTGTCCAGTACTTGACTCTGGTGTTGTGATAGTGTAGTAACAAGAATATATGTGTAGTATTGTCCAGTACTGGACTCTGGTGTTGTGATAGTGTAATAACAAGTATATATGTGTAGTATTGTCCAGTACTTGACTCTGGTGTTGTGATAGTGTAGTAACAAGTATATATGTGTAGTATTGTCCAGTACTTGACTCTGGTGTTGTGATAGTGTAGTAACAAGTATATATGTGTAGTATTGTCCAGTACTTGACTCTGGTGTTGTGATAGTATAGTAACAAGTATATATGTGTAGTATTGTCCAGTACTTTACTCTGGTGTTGTGATAGTGTAGTAACAAGTTTATATGTGTAGTATTGTCCAGTACTTGACTCTGGTGTTGTGATAGTGTAGTAACAAGTATATATGTGTAGTATTGTCCAGTACTTGACTCTGGTGTTGTGATAGTGTAGTAACAAGTATATATGTGTAGTATTGTCCAGTACTTGACTCTGGTGTTGTGATAGTGTAGTAACAAGTATATATGTGTAGTATTGTCCAGTACTTGACTCTGGTGTTGTGATAGTGTAGTAACAAGTATATATGTGTAGTATTGTCCAGTACTTGACTCTAACAGGATATACTGTATATTATAATGAAAATAAACATGTATTTTATCATCATTGTAACTAATCTTATGATTTGAGACGTTTGTTCTTCAAGTATATTCTTTTCTTTCTTCTCCAGCTCTATCTTTGTGGTCTGTCGGCCAAGAGACTGGAGAAGCTGCGGCGTCTGGTCAACACAGCCGGTGGTCTGCGCTTCAACCAGCCGAGTAAAGAAGTCACTCATGTGGTGATGGGAGAACTGGACCCGGAGCTGAAGGACTTTATCTCCAAAGAAAGCCACAGGTCTCTTCAGTGAAGCCTGGACTCTTTGTTGCTCTTCTGAATGCACAGGCTTTCACTCGTGTATGGAAACACTAGTTAACTAGTGGGTTGCAAAAAATGTGAACCAGTTAAACAAAACTAAGTCCAAAAGTAAAATGGTTCATAAAGTTTTATTTTAATGTTGCAAGCAAATATACTCACTAGCTAACTAGTAAAGTCCAATACAGTCATAAGTTAACCAGTTCAAGCCTTTTACCCTTACTAGTGAACTTGAACAATCCAATTTGTTTACTATTATAATCCATTATGTTTACTGGTGAATTAGTATTTTACGATATGTTTACTAGTGAACTAGTACAATCCAATATGTTTACTATTATAATCCATTATGTTTACTGGTGAATTAGTATTTTACGATATGTTTACTAGTGAACTAGTACAATCCAATATGTTTACTGTTGAACTAGTACAATCCAATATGTTTACTGTTGAACTAGTACAATCCAATATGTTTACTGTTGAACTAGTACAATCCAATATGTTTACTATTATAATCCATTATGTTTACTGGTGAATTAGTATTTTACGATATGTTTACTAGTGAACTAGTACAATCCAATATGTTTACTATTATAA
>JACEEU010000721.1:34944679-34962179 GCA_016630915.1 Callionymus lyra | reverse complement strand
ATAGATATTCTAATTAAAATAATTCTAAAGTACATTTCAATATTTTACTGGTCATTATTGTATTGAGTTTAAAAGGCAAACAATAAAATGAATATTGAAGAAGAAGTTAATATTGAATTATTAGAATATCAGATTTTATGTTGAATCCTATGAATATTCAAATTATTGAATGAAATGATTTTTAAAAACTTCAAAATGAAATAAAACGAGTGTTCAATCTTCTGATGACACTGATAACATAAAGAACGAGTGTTCAATCTTCTGATGACACTGATAACATAAAGAACAAGTGTTCAATCTTCTGATGACTGACATAAAGAACAAGTGTTCAATCTTTTGGTGGCCCTTTCTTTTTTTTTTTTTTTTTTTTTTTTTTTTTTTTTTTTTTTTTTTTTTTATGACACTGATAACATAAAGAACAAGTGTTCAATCTTCTGATGACACTGATAACATAAAGAACGAGTGTTCAATCTTCTGATGACACTGATAACATAAAGAACAAGTGTTCAATCTTCTGATGACACTAAGAGTGTTCAATCTTCTGATGACACTGATAACATAAAGAACGAGTGTTCAATCTTCTGATGACACTGATAACATAAAGAACAAGTGTTCAACCTTCTGATGACACTGATAACATAAAGAACAAGTGTTCAATCTTCTGATGACACTGATAACATAAAGAACAAGTGTTCAATCTTCTGATGACACTGATAACATAAAGAGCGAAAGTTTTTCAATCTTCTGATGACACTGATAACATAAAGAACGAGTGTTCAATCTTCTGATGACACTGATAACATAAAGAACGAGTGTTCAATCTTCTGATGACACTGATAACATAAAGAACGAGTGTTCAATCTTCTGATGACACTGATAACATAAAGAACGAGTGTTCAATCTTCTGATGACACTGATAACATAAAGAACAAGTGTTCAATCTTCTGATGACACTGATAACATAAAGAACGAGTGTTCAATCTTCTGATGACACTGATAACATAAAGAACGAGTGTTCAATCTTCTGATGACACTGATAACATAAAGACAACGAGTGTTCAATCTTCTGATGACACTGATAACATAAAGAACAAGTGTTCAATCTTCTGATGACACTGATAACATAAAGAACAATGTTCAATCTTCTGATGACACTATAACATAAAGACACTGAGTGTTCAATCTTCTGATGACACTGGGTTTTTTTATAACATAAAGAACGAGTGTTCAATCTTCTGATGACACTGATAACATAAAGAACGAGTTTTTCAATCTTCTGATGACACTGATAACATAAAGAACGAGTGTTCAATCTTCTGATGACACTGATAACATAAAGAACGAGTGTTCAATCTTCTGATGGCACTGGTTAAATAAGGTGTTCAATCTTGATGACACTGATAACATAAAGAACGAGTGTTCAATCTTCTGATGACACTGATAACATAAAGAACAAGTGTTCAATCTTCTGATGACACTGATAACATAAAGAACGAGTGTTCAATCTTCTGATGACACTGATAACATAAAGAACGGGTTTTCATCTTCTGATGACACTGATAACATAAAGAACAAGTGTTCAATCTTCTGATGACACTGATAACATAAAGAACGAGTGTTCAATCTTCTGATGACACTGATAACATAAAGAACGAGTGTTCAACCTTCTGATGACACTGATAACATAAAGAACGAACAGTGTTCAACCTTCTGATGACACTGATAACATAAAGAACAAGTGTTCAATCTTCTGATGACACTGATAACATAAAGAACGAGTGTTCAATCTTCTGATGACACTGATAACATAAAGAACGAGTGTACAATCTTTCAATCTTCTGATGACACTGATAACATAAAAAGAACAAGTGTTCAATCTTCTGATGAACACTGATAACATAAAGAACGAGTGTTCAATCTTCTGATGACACTGATAACATAAAGAACGAGTGTTCAATCTTCTGATGACACTGATAACATAAAGAACGAGTGTTCAACCTTCTGTGTGCATACTAAATAAAAAAAAGAGGGTTTTTTTTTTTTTTTGATGAAATTAATAAAAAAAAGAAGGGTGGTTTTTTTTTTTTTGGTGATTGTTAAAATAAAAAGAGGGTGTTTTAAATTTTTTTTAAAAAATCTTCTGATGACACTGATAACATAAAGAACAGTGTTCAATCTTCTGATGACACTGATAACATAAAGAACGAGTGTTCAATCTTCTGATGACACTGATAACATAAAGAACGAGTGTTCAATCTTCTGATGACACTGATAACATAAAGGACGATGTTTCAAATTCCCTTGATCCCGCTAAAAACAAAAAGGAGGGGTTTCCCATTCTTTGTGGCCCCCCCACCCCCCAAACCCGGGTGGCCCCGGGGGGTGCCGCGCCCCCCCGGGGGAGGCCCCGGCCGGGGGGGGGGGGGGGGCGGCCCCCCCCGGGGCCCGCGGGCCGCGGGGGCGGGGCGGGGCCCCGCAGGTCAGAAGGAAACTCACACCACGAGTGTCATGACACCCCAAGAATGAAAGTGTGTTTGTCAGGAGGTGGAAAAAGAAGCGACTCCACTGCATGGTGTCGTGATCTGTGTCGGGAAGAAGATGAGCAAGATGCAGAGTGAGCTGAACGCCATCGCAGCCTCTCTGGGAGCAGACTTCAGGTCAGTTTATAGTGTCTCACTCTGAGTGAAGAAGAAGACTCTCACTTTATCTCTGTTTCTGATGCTCTTATTAATGTTTACTTTGTTCTTCTGCTGTGTAGTAAGTAAGTAATGTTTGTGGACCAGGGTCACAAAGCGCTTGAACAATCATAACAAAACTCAATCAAATATTTACTGAACAGATCAAGATACAAGAGTCTCAGAGAATCAAGGAAAAGAATAAAAGTGAGTCAGTAGATCATTCCAAAGCTTAAAGGAAGGAAGACTTGGTTTAGTGACTGAAAGCATCATTTGAAAAGTTCTATCTTACGTATAATGTTTAGAAAAAGTAATATTTCTGATAATTCTGCTTTCAAGTAGACTTGTACTACGTGTGCAGCTCTCTTTAACCTGTGATCTCGATGGATCTCCACTGCTCTCGCTCTGACTCTTGTCTGGCTGGTTGTTTACCATGTGTGTGAGTGACTGACCCAGAGAAGCTAAACTGAACCCTCTAGGACAGTGGTCCCCAACCTTTTCCAACTCAGGGCCCACTTTTGAGTCTCAAAAACCCTTGCGACCTCCGACCCCATGAATAAGAAGGCATTATAATGTCTGCAAGAAGCTCCTCTGAATGTTCTACCAGTCTGTGGTGGACAGTGTTCTATGCTGTGGTGTGTTGGGGTGGAAATGTGTCCAAGAGGAGGTCAACAGGTCAACAGGTCAACAGGTCAACAGGTCAACAGGTTGATCAGGAGGGCTGGTTCTGTGGTTTGAATGAAGCTGGACTCACTGGTGACAGTTGCTGAGATCATTGAACAAACTACTGTCCATCATGATCATCATCCTCTGAACACTGTCATCAGTGAGCAGAGAAGCAGATGAAGCACCAATGCTCCTACCAGGTGCAAAACAAATAGACTCAGGGACTCATTCATTCCTCGGGCTATTAAGTTGTACAATTCTGAGTTCGGGGGCAGAAATGAAAGTATCTGGATGTTCTATGTTAGTCTTTGTATCTTTGTCTTTGTTGTTTTTCTTTGATCTATGTTCTTTATCTTTATCTTTAGACTAAGATTGTGTCATCTTGTTCTTCCTCTTTATTTCTCTTGTTCTTATTTTATTTTGATTTATTTTTTTATAAAAAATAGCTGTATGTATTGGCTATTGGAAAAAAACAATTTCCCAAAGGAGACCTCCTGAGGGATCAATAAAGTTTTACCTTACCTTACCTTACCTTACCTTACCTTACCTTACCTTACCTTACCTTACCTTGTCACATGTACTGGAAGCACACTACTGGAAGGAAAAACAATATAATGAAAAGAATATTTGAAAATGTTTTATATCCTTTTAAACTTAACGAGTTTTAACAATTAAAACATTTTTATGTTATATTTGAATATATATATATTTATTTTTATATAATAACATCCACCCTTGCAGTACCTTCGCATCCCACAGGTTGGGAGTCACTGCTCTAGGACAATAAAGAACATTGAGGAAGAAGGAAACATTTGCATATTGAAGTTGAATTTAAAAATGTAGTTCTCACCTTTTTCAATTTTAATTCTCTTTGATCGGGAATTTGACCAAAAAATGTGTTAATTTTATGGTGATTTCTGTTCATTACTTGTTTGAACCTGAATGTGACTCACAGATAAACACTTGAATCTGAATGAACACATGTTTCCTAGAGCTTTGACTTGTGCTGAGAAGTACAAATAAAAATGATAAACCTTCTTCATTGACATTAGATCTTCATATACGTATAGATAGCGCCACCTGCAGGACGAAACTAAAACAACGTCAGAACGGAAAAAAACCAATGTATGAATCATACCTGGGAAATATTGATGAAGAAAATAATGCTTTACTCTCCAGTCACATCTTTCCATGATCTTCCTTCACACACAAGAATAATATTGACGATAAAAAAAACGAAAACAGCACTTCATTCCTGTATTTGCGCTTTTCGATCAAATAGTACAATGTCATGAAAGGAATGATTTGGATAGAAATTCACAAATTGAAGAAACAGTTGAACGCAAACAAAATCTTCCATTTATTTTGGAAGTTTTTCAATATATGACTTGGATGTTGAAACATTGTGACTGTGTAACAACGTCTTGATGTTCCTGCGCCGTCAGATGGGCCTGTGACGACACCGTGACGCACTACATCTATCAGGGTCGAGCCGGAGACAACACTCGCGAGTACAGAGGAGTGAAGGAGCGAGGCCTGCACGTGGTCTCGCAGCACTGGCTGCATGCTGTGAGTCAAATCCCTCTCAGTGTTTAGGAATAAGCTTCAACATTTGGCTTTAATTTGTGTCGTTTTGATTGACTCATTAGCTCTTGTAAAAAGAGTTTTACGTCTTCATTAAAAGTTAATGTTTTACTATTAAACGTGTGTTTCTAAGTTTGTTGAGTTAAAAGTTCACTTCTCTCGGTTTCATGTGGACCATCATCAGTGCGCTGAGGAGCAGCAGCGAGTCCCAGAGTCTCTCTATCCTTTCACCTACAACCCTAAGATGAGTCTGAATCTGAGTCAAGTTCCCATCGGCTCACAGAGGTCGCCTCCTTTCTCACGAACCCACCTGAGGGAGCAGCTCCCCGAGAACAAGGTACTGAATACTGATGTTCGATCCTTTTAATGGAGAGACTTCCTGGTGAACTGATCTCACAGCAGTTAGTCTCAACTGATCCCACCTCCTTCCAAAGACACCCGGCACATTCCACACATTTCATCAGAACACAAGTGATTCTTTTCTCACCATCACTACCTTAACGAGTCAGAGTAAGTCCTGAGCATTCATGCAAGTGTTTCTTTCCAACGATGGAACCTGCAGTCCTTCAACGACGACGCAGAAGAAGCAGCATCATCACGACGCATCAGTGATGGAAGCATCAATCAGGAGGAGGCAGAGAAGAGCGGTGAGTTATGTGACCAGAACCAGAACCAGCTGACTTGATATTTATATAATTATAGTTGAGCTTTCATTAAAATAAGAGGTATTTGGTTTTTTTCCAGATATTTCAGAAACCCCAGAAATGAGGGAGAACCTGCAGCGTCAGCTCCAGGAGATCATGTCGGCCACCAAGCTGACGGCCGGCAGACGGGCCTCCGTGCGACTCACCAGGAAAGGCTCTGGAAGTGCAGACTCTGGTCCGAGCACACCGGAGGGGGGTCGCGGGGGGCGAGCTGGATCCAGACGCACTTTAGAAGCGTTGAGGTAACTGAGCTACTTTAGTCTCAAATCTGACACGTTATCTTCCATGTTTGTTGAACTCAATTAATTCAATAGTAATTAGTTAATATATTTCACATGTTCTTCCATTCATTTTCTATGAAAGTATATCAGAGTTTAACACTTAAAAAAACTTTTTTTTTGCTTCACCTGTTTTTTTAAATAGTTGAATTAATTAACTTATTAGTTAACATTCTTATTTTATTAACATGGAGTTAAATATTCTGATTTCTATCATTTAAAAATACTTTTTCTGAATAAAATGTATTACAAATCCTGTCCTTTGATTGTTGTGCTGTTGGTTCTGTCTGGTGTCACGTTTATACATTTATATAGTGAATTTAAAAGACTAGAAATTGAAAAATACTGAACGTTTTCTTTAGGAATTAATGGAATTTAGAATATAAAAAAACTGAAAATATTCAAATGATTTAATGAAATGATTTAAAAATAGCAATGATTATAAATGTCATCTTCTGGCCTCAGAGTGTCCAGAGAAGCTGCTCTGGACGTGAACACTGAACCGTCTCAGAGCGAGCAGATTGTCTGGGACGACCCCACAGCCAGGGAAGAACGAGCCAAGCTGGCCGACAACCTGCGCTGGCCTGGTCATCTTCAGAGCCTGGAGCCGGTCGCCGCCCAACCTGCTCCTCCAGAGACCGGACCGCACTACAGAGACTCCATGACGGACTCTGAGCTCGTGGAGATGGGTGTGTAGTGACTCATGACACACGGCAAGAGTGAACTCGTAGCATCAGGTTTGTGTGGTTGACTGAACCGTCATCTTCTACATCCCCAGCGGCGTGTGAGGTCGGGGAGCAGCACATGAATCGTGGCGGTGAAGCGTCGCCTGCAGCGAGGCCTGAAGATCACATCCTCACTCCAGAGGCTCCCAGCCTCGCCTTCCCTCTCGCCAACCCTTCTGTGGCTCAGGAGCCGGAGGTAGAGTTGCAGTCGTGACCTCGTGTGTCGTATGACAAACACATTCTCCGTGTTGTTGCCTCTCGTCCATGTTTGTCTCTGATGGTAAAACCATAGATTTGAGAAAAATGCTTCTGCTCTGCTGTTGAACGAAGAACCGTGTTAAAATGATCAAAAGACAATTGGATCGATTTGTATTGTCAAGAATCTGGTGAAACAAAATACCGTATTTACCGGACTATAAGTGTCAGTTTTCTTCATAGTTTGTCCGCGACTTATACTCTGGAGCGACTTATGTGTGAAATTATCACCACATTATTATATCATGTCACATGTTATTCTCACACTAAACCACCAGAGGGCGCTCTAGGCCTGTGTTGATCATTTCCACGTAGAAGAGGAAGCATCTTCTACCTCCGGAGTTAGTTAGTTGTTTAAAAGTGACACGAGGATGAAGAGTTATTTGGAGTTACACGGATGGTTTGGTAAACTAGTTAGTTATTGATGCTATAGTTCTCTGAATAACTCTTCATATGTTATGTTAACATACCAGGTTCTCACTTCATGTAACGGAACATTATTCTGTTGTTGCCTCTAGTTTTATTTTAATCTTTCAAGATCACATGTCTGTTCTTGGATTTTATCAAATCAATTTCCCCCAAAAACACGACTTATACTCCAGTGCGACTTATATATGTTTGTACTTCTTTATTGTGTATTTTATGTCTGGAGCGACTCGTGCTCCGGAGACACTTATAGTCCAGAAAATACTGTATATGAATGTTGTTGTGTATTGTGATATGTATTGTAATATAATGTGATACTGTAGGAACAAGGATGTGTTGAAAACTCGTTGCCTAGTAAACACAGAATGTTGTTTAACATCGCTTGGTTCTAACAGAGGAGCTACAGTATGTTTGTGTTTCCAAAAGAAGAAATAAGTGAAATCAAGGCATTATTTTTAACATTAAACACTTTATTCACCACTGAGGAAGGATTCCAGTCCCAAACAAACACAGCTGCACACGGATCAATAAGAATAAAATGGAGAAATATCAATAAGAAAAGAAAGATATTATACTAACAATCTCTAAATTAAAAGTCATGATCAAATAACACCTTCCATTCATCCTGGTTCGTTGGATCCGTCACGAGAAGTTCTACTGTCCACTCGACGCTTCACTGCTGCAGATATAATGCTGTCATTCTAGATGGTTTCTGGACTGTTCTGTTGGTTCTCAACGGCTTCTTCTCTGGTTCTTGCTTGTGAGATGTTGTGTCATCGAGTGCTGAGCCGTGTTCTTCTGTCTCAGGAGAAGAAGTCTGCGCCGAGATTCCAGCTGTCGTCGCTTAGTCCTCAGGAACGCATCGACTACAGTCACCTGATCGAAGAGCTCGGTGAGTCCGTCATCCTCAGATCCTCAGATCCTCAGATCCTCAGGTCCTCAGGTCCTCAGGTCCTCAGATCCTCAGGTCCTCAGATCCTCAGGTCCTCAGGTCCTCAGATCCTCAGGTCCTCAGATCCTCAGATCCTCAGGTCCTCAGATCCTCAGATCCTCAGGTCCTCAGATCCTCAGGTCCTCAGGTCCTCAGATCCTCAGATCCTCAGATCCTCAGGTCCTCAGGTCCTCAGATCCTCAGATCCTCAGATCCTCAGATCCTCAGACCCTCAGGTCCTCAGACCCTCAGATCCTCAGACCCTCAGATCCTCAGACCCTCAGATCCTCAGGTCCTCAGATCCTCAGATCCTCAGGTCCTCAGATCCTCAGGTCCTCAGACCCTCAGGTCCACAGATCCTCAGGTCCTCAGACCCTCAGATCCTCAGATCCTCAGATCCTCAGACCCTCAGACCCTCAGACCCTCAGATCCTCAGACCCTCAGACCCTCAGACCCTCAGACCCTCAGATCCTCAGGTCCACAGGTCCACAGGTCCACAGGTCCACAGGTCCACAGGTCCTCAGACCCTCAGATCCTCAGGTCCTCTGGTCCTCTGGTCCTCAGATCCTCAGATCCTCAGACCCTCAGATCCTCAGATCCTCAGGTCCTCAGACCCTCAGACCCTCAGGTCCTCAGACCCTCAGGTCCTCAGACCCTCAGATCCTCAGACCCTCAGATCCTCAGATCCTCAGACCCTCAGGTCCTCAGGTCCTCAGATCCTCAGACCCTCAGGTCCTCAGGTCCTCAGACCCTCAGACCCTCAGACCCTCAGATCCTCAGGTCCTCAGGTCCTCAGGTCCTCAGGTCCTCAGACCCTCAGATCCTCAGGTCCTCAGACCCTCAGATCCCCAGACCCTCAGGTCCTCAGACCCTCAGGTCCTCAGACCCTCAGATCCTCAGATCCTCAGACCCTCAGGTCCTCAGATCCTCAGACCCTCAGACCCTCAGGTCCTCAGGTCCTCAGACCCTCAGGTCCTCAGACCCTCAGATCCTCAGGTCCTCAGGTCCTCAGGTCCTCAGGTCCTCAGGTCCTCAGACCCTCAGATCCTCAGACCCTCAGGTCCTCAGATCCTCAGATCCTCAGATCCTCAGGTCCTCAGACCCTCAGGTCCTCAGGTCCTCAGACCCTCAGATCCTCAGATCCTCAGACCCTCAGGTCCTCAGACCCTCAGATCCTCAGGTCCTCAGACCCTCAGGTCCTCAGGTCCTCAGATCCTCAGGTCCTCAGACCCTCAGGTCCTCAGACCCTCAGATCCTCAGGTCCTCAGACCCTCAGGTCCTCAGGTCCTCAGATCCTCAGGTCCTCAGATCCTCAGATCCTCAGACCCTCAGGTCCTCAGACCCTCAGATCCTCAGGTCCTCAGACCCTCAGGTCCTCAGACCCTCAGGTCCTCAGGTCCTCAGGTCCTCAGGTCCTCAGACCCTCAGGTCCTCAGACCCTCAGGTCCTCAGATCAGTGTCAAAACAAACCTCATGAGTTTCATTCTGTTACTTCTTCTACTGCAGATTTCTGTATTGAATTTAAAGTTCTTCAAATTAAAAATATTTAAATTTAAAAATGTACTTTGATAATTAAAATTTAAATATTAAATATAAACTTTTTTTTTTCTTTTAAATAATTTGGAAAATATAAGATTTTTTTTAATTGAATGACTTTAAAATCAATATAGAAATGATTGAATTAAACTATTAGAAAAAGAATTAAATCCTTGGAAAACGACGACATTTCAATATAAAATGTTTCAACTTTTGAAAAGTTGAAGTCCTTAAACATTCTGATGACACTGATGTACTTCCGCACACCTGACCTTCGACCTGAGACACGTGTCCGTGTTGACCTGAAGGTGGCGTCGTCCTGGACAAGCAGTCCTTCGACCCGAGCTGCTCGCACATCATCGTGGGCACGCCGCTCCGCAACGAGAAGTACCTGGCGGCCATGGCGGCGGGGAAGTGGATCCTGCACCGGTCCTACCTGGAGGCCTGTCGGTCCGTGGGCGGCTTCATCCAGGTCAGAGTCTTCTGCTGCTTTAGGGGTTTTTACCTCCTCGTTCCAGGATGTTCCTGAGACCCCGAAGATCTCGGCATCAATGTGTTTTCTCGTGAGGGGGATCCAGACAGTAGTGAAGTAATGGCTACTTTGAAATGATTAAATAAAACAACTTAAACTTGAACTGTTGACTAATGTTTGACTAGTATTCTGATGCCACTCGTTGATGCCACATGGTTAATCTCGCTCCTTCTTAGTGTGATGCATGCTGGGAGTGTGAATCTAGTCTCAGAAGGGAGGTCAGAGTGTGCCGTGTGTCGACAGGAGGACGACTACGAGTGGGGCAGCAGCTCCATCCTGGAGGCTCTGCCCTCCATCACCAGCCAGCAGAAGAGACTGGCTCTGGCTGCCATGCGCTGGAGAGAAGCTCTGATGGGCCGCAGTGATCCAGGAGTACGTGTCCGACTCCGTCACTGAATCATTCAATCCATTCCTTTATGTAACACGTTCAACGTGTCCTCCTCAGGGGGCGTTCAGCGGCTGGACGGTGATGCTTAACATCGACCAGAGCCGAGAGTCCGGCTTCAGGCGGCTGCTGCAGTCCGGAGGCGCCAAGGTTTGCCTTTTTATGGACTACAGATAGAAGAGCGTTGTTGAAGACTCGTGAAGGTCTAGAGTTGACGTGTCTTCGTCTCCAGGTGCTGCCGAGTCCGTCGCCGTCTCTGTACGCAGAAGCCTCGCATCTGTTCGCCGACTTCAGTCGCCTGAAGCCCGGAGACTTCAAGGTGGACGTGTCGGAGGCGTCGGTGCACGGAGTCACGTGTCTGAAGCCGGAGTACATCGCCGACTACCTCATGCAGGTGAGACCGTTCACAGGTGTCTCCTCGCACTCAGACCTGTTGGTCACATAATCACACACTGGACTCAAATGGAACTTAATTCTTCACTGTTTACACATCCATGTGGAGTCGTTTTTTATTCGATAGGCTCTTGTGACTCTTTCAATGTTTGAATGAGTCGCTCACATGTTTCTCCCTCGCTGGTCAAAGGGCGACTTCCAGAGATGCATGTGAGTTTGCTGTGGCTAATTTCAATAAAGTTCTACATAACCTAACCCTACCTATATAATCACGTCATTACCACAAAATAAATCCTGTGTTGTGTTTACAAAAGTGTCAACAAACTGATAAACACAGAGAGAAGCCCTCGTGCTGCGTTCAAAGACACCTCACAGTGATGTACGAGCTGAGAGAGAAGCCCTCGTGCTGCGTTCAAAGACACCTCACAGTGATGTACGAGCTGAGAGAGAAGCCCTCGTGGTGCGTTCAAAGACACCTCACAGTGATGTACGAGCTGAGAGAGAAGCCCTCGTGGTGCGTTCAAAGACACCTCACAGTGATGTACGAGCTAGAGAGAGCAAGCCCTCGTGCTGCGTTCAAAGACACCTCACAGTGATGTACGAGCTGAGAGAGAAGCCCTCGTGGTGCGTTCAAAGACACCTCACAGTGATGTACGAGCTGAGAGAGAAGCCCTCGTGCTGCGTTCAAAGACACCTCACAGTGATGTACGTTAAGACCTCACAGTGAGAGAGAAGCCCTCGTGGTGCGTTCAAAGACACCTCACAGTGATGTACGAGCTGAGAGAGAAGCCCTCGTGCTGCGTTCAAAGACACCTCACAGTGATGTACGAGCTAGAGAGAGAAGCCCTAGTGGTGCGTTCAAAGACACCTCACAGTACGAGCTGATGACGAGCTGAGAGAAGCCCTCGTGCTGCGTTCAAAGACACCTCACAGTGATGTACGAGCTGAGAGAGAAGCCCTCGTGTGCTGCGTTCAAAGACACCTCACAGTGATGTACCTGAGAGCTGAAGCCCTAGTGGTGCGTTCAAAGACACCTCACAGTGATGTACGAGCTGAGAGAGAAGCCCTCGTGGTGCGTTCAAAGACACCTCACAGTGATTCGGAGCTGAGAGAGAAGCCCCTCGTGCTGCGTTCAAAGACCCCCCCTCACAGTGATGTACGAGCTGAGGGGAGCCCTCGTGCTGCGTTCAAAGACACCTCACAGTGATGTACGAGCTGAGAGAGAAGCCCTCGTGCTGCGCCCTCGTGGTGGTTCAAAGACACCTCACAGTGATGTACGAGCTGAGAGAGAGAAGCCCTCGTGCTGCGTTCAAAGACACCTCACAGTGATGTACGAGCTAGAGAGAAGCCCTCGTGGTGCGTTCAAAGACACCTCACAGTGATGTACAGGGAGAGAGCCCCTGTGGTGCGTTCAAAGACACCTCACAGTGATGTACGAGCTGAGAGAGAAGCCCTCGTGGTGCGTTCAAAGACACCTCACAGTGATGTACGAGCTGAGAGAGAAGCCCTCGTGCTGCGTTCAAAGACACCTCACAGTGATGTACGAGCTGAGAGAGAAGCCCTCGTGGTGCGTTCAAAGACACCTCACAGTGATGTACGAGCTGAGAGAGAAGCCCTCGTGGTGCGTTCAAAGACACCTCACAGTGATGTACGAGCTGAGAGAGAAGCCCTCGTGGTGCGTTCAAAGACACCTCACAGTGATGTACGAGCTGAGAGAGAAGCCCTCGTGGTGCGTTCAAAGACACCTCACAGTGATGTACGAGCTGAGAGAGAAGCCCTCGTGCTGCGTTCAAAGACACCTCACAGTGATGTACGAGCTGAGAGAGAAGCCCTCGTGCTGCGTTCAAAGACACCTCACAGTGATGTACGAGCTGAGAGAGAAGCCCTCGTGGTGCGTTCAAAGACACCTCACAGTGATGTACGAGCTGAGAGAGAAGCCCTCGTGCTGCGTTCAAAGACACCTCACAGTGATGTACGAGCTGAGAGAGAAGCCCTCGTGGTGCGTTCAAAGACACCTCACAGTGATGTACGAGCTGAGAGAGAAGCCCTCGTGCTGCGTTCAAAGACACCTCACAGTGATGTACGAGCTGAGAGAGAAGCCCTCGTGCTGCGTTCAAAGACACCTCACAGTGATGTACGAGCTGAGAGAGAAGCCCTCGTGCTGCGTTCAAAGACACCTCACAGTGATGTACGAGCTGAGAGAGAAGCCCTCGTGGTGCGTTCAAAGACACCTCACAGTGATGTACGAGCTGAGAGAGTAGCCCTCGTCCGTCTCAAAGACACCTCACAGTGATGTACGAGCTGAGAGAGAAGCCCTCGTGCTGCGTTCAAAGACACCTCACAGTGATGTACGAGCTGAGAGAGAAGCCCTCGTGCTGCGTTCAAAGACACCACAGTGATGTACGAGCTGAGAGAGAAGCCCTAGTGGTGCGTTCAAAGACACCTCACAGTGATGTACGAGCTGAGAGAGAAGCCCTCGTGCTGCGTTCAAAGACACCTCACGAGTGGAGGTTCTTGATGTTCATGAGGATGTTTCAAATCATATACACGTGAACATCTTTAACGGAAGCAAACGATATTCTTCGTCTGTTTGGACTTTAAGAGAAACCTATGTTTTCAACAAGAAATAGTTGAATCACTGATGAACAGACGGGACCATGTTTTAAAGATGAAGTCACATGTCACCAGGTCCTGGTTCATCTTCACCGCTCTCACAGCTTCACGTGTTCCAACAGACAGTTGAAGATGTGAAGCTGCAGGAACATCAACTCGTCTTCGTTACAAACATGTGATTTATTTAAGCAGCGACTTCGACTGGAGAACTTGCTCTCACAACTCCCATGATGCCTTTCTACACACTGCTGTATTTAGTGACATCTGATTGGTCGCTACAATAGGGTATTTAAATTCTACGTCTATGTTGACAAAAGTCATCCACAGATGTGATTGGTTGGCTGGGCGGCAAAGCATTATGGGTTGTTGCCAGCGATGACACTAGTTCAAATACATGATTAAAACATGATCAAATGAATAAATAATTCAAACTGATGTAGTTTAATGTGGGGTTTTAGGGATTTAACTCATAAATGCTTATTGACCTGTAGCAGTACATACGGTGGCCTGCAGGGGGCATCAGTGTCAGACAGCTGCGAGGTGAAGACTTTCTTGAGATAGTTTTAAAAGTTGTTCTTCACACACAACTGTGACCTGACGACAAACGTGTGTGTCTTCCAGGAGCCGACGCCGCCGGTCCAGCTCTACTATTTGACCGCAGCCTCGTCCGGAGACGCCGCCGACACGCCGTCACGCAAACGCAAAGCATCCGAAGAGACGTCCAGACTGAAGAAGTCTCGTCTGAACTGAAGTGTTGTCGTCGTAAATATGTGTCTCATCAAGTGATGGAGTAAACGAGGTGTCTGTGGACGCTCTTATTTTGACAGGACAGTCCAGCCAGAGAGAATGTTGAGTCACTTCTGTAGGTCAGTGGCAGCAGGTGTCCAGCAGGAGGCGGTGAAGCGTCAGTGAGGCAGACGTGAGTTGGCATTGTGACGTCAGCCTCCACAAATCGCTGATTAAACCTCCTGACAGGGTTTAACTGCTAGTAAACAGATTAGAGGCTGCGAGCGTCAGTTCTTGATACAGTGATCACAACATGCTTGTAAACGTCTTCTGTGGCTCTAGGACCAGCACATTAAATGAATTCAATGATTTCCTCTCGTCTGTTTCCTGACAACGACGTCATGATCTCAGTTATTTTGTAGATTGTTTCCAGCGTTAAGATGTTTAAGATTCTCTTCACAAAACATCCTTCGGGGGCTTGTTGTGTGAACGACTGGAATCATGACATCGTTGGTGAATCTATTCATCTTTGACTGACATCTGAGGTGAAACTACTGGAGGATCCCAGTCGTTCATCTCTTTACAAACTGTCTTCAGCCACTAATCAAACGTGTGACTGTTTATGTTCACTCTGTCATCAGGGTCATGGAATGTTTTTGGTTTTTATTCTTTGTATTTCTAAACACTGCTCGTTACACTACGTTTGTAAAGATAAACTACATTTATTTAAATAAAGTTTTTCCTCTGACATACCACACTGGAACACTGACATGTTCTGTTACAAAGACACTGTTTCCTTAAGTGACAACAGATGACTTCACACAGTGTTTAAATGCTGTTTGATCCTGTTTAAATATGTTGAAGATTAGAATCTGAACTAATGAGCGCAAATGTATATTTTCTAGTATAAGATTGAAAGATTGACTGAATTAAATTGATCATATGGTTCATTCGAGGTGTGAACTAGTATTGAGGAAGAACATGTTGAGATAGAACTTCATTGATCTTGTATTGATTGTTTCAGGTCTGAGTAAGAAATGAGAACAAATTTAGAAAGTTTTTCTATTTCCAGTTGTTTGTTTGTGATTTATGTTGTTTTCATTCTTGTGAAAATGTCTATAACATCCATGTCTGGTGTCAGATCGGGTCACATTCAGGACGTCGTTCTGCAGACTGTCCAGCAGGGGTCGCTGCAGGTCAAGTCTCCTCGCGTCAACAGGTGCTCCTCCCTCCTGTCGCGAGTCCGAGCAGAGAACCTGCAGCTCCTCATTGACATTCCTGCTCCGTCGCTGCTCGTGTCCTCCTCAGCCTGGAGACCAGCAGCTCCTCACGGTGACTCCTGCGAGGAGATGCGGCTCTGAGGACCTTCTCTCCCGGACACCGTCGTTCCAGCGCAGCCTGCGTCACTGGTGAGTGTCACGCTTCATCTCGAGTCTCTGCAGCAGCTCTGTCTTCACCAGTGGACTCACGAGAAGTTGCTGCAGGTGTCAGTGTTGAAGGAGGATCTGCTGCTGCAACAACACTTACAAACACATTTCTATATATTTATGCAAATCTATGACGTGCCAGGTCAATATTTCAACTTCTGCTCGATAGTTCTTCAGAAATACACTGTTTGACTCTGTTGAAGGCTTGGACTGGAAACATCTTCACCAAAGTCAACTTTGGAGTCAAACTAGTTGTGTTACTGGGTTGTGTTATTGTGTTATTGTCACTCTTGACTGAGTTCACTGATGCTTATACGTTTGTTCAAATAAGATGTTCAGGATCAGTTGTGGCTGTGATCAGATGTTAGATTCTCTAGAACATCTTCACCTTTCATGAGAAGTGTTTCGCTCACTGTGACACACCAAACTTTTCTGAGCCTCCTTGGCAGAGGTCTTCACTCTCCAAGACCTTCCATTGATGGTTAGTCTGGCTGCTGCTTATTTTTACTTCCCTGAGATCTTGGGTTAGGTAGAACTTTATTGATCCCTCAGGAGGTCTCCTTCGGGATCTTCCCTCGTTCACGACGCCAACATCAAGAACAACATTTCAACATTAGATTTTTCCTTTGATTCACTTGTTGCTGCCATGACTGGATTGACTCGCCAGAAGGTTCTTCATCACATTATTGATCTGTTCCTCATCTGTCATCTACAGCGACACTTCGGGACGTATCAGAAACTTTAATGCCAGTAAACACAACTTAGAAAGTGTTTGTGTACAAGAATGAAATCATGCAAACGCAGCAATAGAAAGACGGAGTCAATATGAAGATCTGCTTTCGTAAACAAATCGTGTTGTGATTCCTGCTGTTTTGTTGTTCGCTGACTTCCGACCTTGAGTCATCAGAACTGATGAAATACAAGAATAGAAATCTTTCTTCACCGTAGATTCACTCATGTGTTGTTTGTTCGCTGGGAAACAGAAGGACTTGTATCTGGATGTAGGAATGTTTCAAGGTTTTGTGTTCACTCGTATGGCTTCTCACCGCTGCTGCTGCTCCTTCTCTTCAAGGCAGGACTTCATGTGACTGTGGTGGCAAAATGTGTGAGCTGGTCACTTCACTGGTTTGCAATGGAGATGACCCTCAGAGGGGACCTCATGTTTGACCTTCAACATTCTTTCTTGATCTGCTTTCTGGTTGTTTGTTTGGTGGTGTTCTCCGCCCCCCCTTTGGGGGGAATCATGGAGCAACATCACGAGGAACAACATCACGAGGAATCATGGAGCAACATCACCAGGAATCATGGAGCAACATCACGAGGAATTATGGGGCAACACATCACCAGGAATCATGGAGCAACATCACGAGGAATCATGGAGCAACATCACGAGGAATCATGGAGCAACATCACGAGGAATCATGGAGCAACATCACCAGGAATCATGGAGCAACATCACGAGGAATCATGGAGCAACATCACGAGGAATCATGGAGCAACATCAGGAGGAATCATGGAGCAACATCACCAGGAATCATGGAGCAACATCACGAGGAATCATGGAGCAACATCACCAGGAATCATGGAGCAACATCACCAGGAATCATGGAGCAACATCACCAGGAATCATGGAGCAACATCACC
>JACEEU010000721.1:34935669-34943169 GCA_016630915.1 Callionymus lyra | reverse complement strand
CATGAAGGACAGACACATGAAGGACAGACACATGAAGGACAGACACATGAAGGACAGACACATGAAGGACAGACACATGAAGGACAGACACATGAAGGACAGACACATGAAGGACAGACGCATGAAGGACAGACACATGAAGGACAGACACATGAAGGACATGAAGGACAGACACATGAAGGACAGACACATGAAGGACAGACACATGAAGGACAGACGCATGAAGGACAGACACATGAAGGACAGACGCATGGAGGACAGACACATGAAGGACAGACACATAGGAAGGACAGACACATGAAGGACAGACACATGAAGGACAGACACATGAAGGACAGACACATGAAGGACAGACACATGAAGGACAGACACATGAAGGACAGACACATGAAGGACAGACACATGAAGGACAGACACATGAAGGACAGACACATGAAGGACAGACACATGAAGGACAGACACATGAAGGACAGACACATGAAGGACAGACACATGAAGGACAGACACATGAAGGACAGACACATGAAGGACAGACACATGAAGGACAGACACATGAAGGACAGACACATGAAGGACAGACACATGAAGGACAGACACATGAAGGACAGACACATGTAGGACAGCCATATGAAGGACAGACACATGAAGGACAGACACATGAAGGACAGACACATGAAGGACAGACACATGAAGGACAGACACATGAAGGACAGACACATGAAGGACAGACGCATGAAGGACAGACACATGAAGGACAGACACATGAAGGACAGACCCATGAAGGACAGACACATGAAGGACAGACACATGAAGGACAGACGCATGAAGGACAGACACATGAAGGACAGACACATGAAGGACAGACACATGAAGGACAGACACATGAAGGACAGACACATGAAGGACAGACACATGAAGGACAGACACATGAAGGACAGACACATGAAGGACAGACACATGAAGGACAGACACATGAAGGACAGACACATGAAGGACAGACACATGAAGGACAGACGCATGAAGGACAGACACATGAAGGCAGACAGACACATGAAGGACAGACACATGAAGGACAGACACACTAAGGACAGACACATGAAGGACAGACACATGAAGTACAGACACATGAAGGACAGACGCATGAAGGACAGACACATGAAGGACAGACACATGAAGGACAGACACATGAAGGACAGACACATGAAGGACAGACACATGAAGGACAGACACATGAAGGACAGACACATGAAGGACAGACACATGAAGGACAGACACATGAAGGACAGACACATGAAGGACAGACACATGAAGGACAGACACATGAAGGACAGACACATGAAGGACAGACACATGAAGGACAGACACATGAAGGACAGACACATGAAGGACAGACACATGAAGGACAGACACATGAAGGACACATGAAGGACAGACACATGAAGGACAGACACATGAAGGACAGACACATGAAGGACAGACACATGAAGGACAGACACATGAAGGACAGACACATGAAGGACAGACACATGAAGGACAGACACATGAAGGACAGACACATGAAGGACAGACACATGAAGGACAGACACATGAAGGACAGACATAAGGAAGGACAGACACATGAAGGACAGACACATGAAGGACAGACACATGAAGGACAGACACATGAAGGACAGACACATGAAGGACAGACACATGAAGGACAGACACATGAAGGACAGACATAATGAAGGACAGACACATGAAGGACAGACACATGAAGGACAGACACATGAAGGACAGACACATGAAGGACAGACACATGAAGGACAGACACACATGAAGGACAGACACATGAAGGACAGACACATGAAGGACAAGGACAGACACATGAAGGACAGACACATGAAGGACAGACACATGAAGGACAGACACATGAAGGACAGACACATGAAGGACAGACACATGAAGGAAGGACAGACACATGAAGGACATGAAGACAGAGACACATGAAGGACAGACACATGAAGGACAGACACATGAAGGACAGACACATGAAGGACAGACACATGAAGGACAGACACATGAAGGACAGACACATGAAGCACACATGAAGGACAGACACATGAAGGACAGACACTGAAGGACAGGACATGAAGGACAGACACATGAAGGACAGACACATGAAGGACAGACACATGAAGGACAGACACATGAAGGACAGACACATGAAGGACAGACACATGAAGGACATGAAGGACAGACAGACACATGAAGGACAGACACATGAAGGACAGACACATGAAGGACAGACACATGAAGGACAGACACATGAAGGACAGACACATGAAGGACAGACACATGAAGGACACATGAAGGACAGACACATGAAGGACAGACACATGAAGGACATGAAGGACAGACACATGAAGGACAGACACATGAAGGACAGACACATGAAGGACAGACACATGAAGGACAGACACATGAAGGACATGAAGGACACATGAAGGACAGACACATGAAGGACAGACACATGAAGGACAGACACATGAAGGACATGAAGGACAGACATGAAGGATAGACACATGAAGGACAGACACATGAAGGACAGACACATGAAGTACAGACACATGAAGGACCGACGCATGAAGGACAGACACATGAAGGACAGACACATGAAGGACACATGAAGGACAGACACATGAAGGACAGGACAGACGCATGAAGGACAGACCCATGAAGGACAGACACATGAAGGACAGACCCATGAAGGACAGACACATGAAGGACAGACCCATGAAGGACAGACACATGAAGGACAGGACAGACGCATGAAGGACAGACCCATGAAGGACAGACACATGAAGGACAGACACATGAAGGACAGACACATGAAGGACAGACACATGAAGGACAGACACATGAAGGACAGACACATGAAGGACAGACACATGAAGGACAGACACATGAAGGACAGACACATGAAGGACAGACACATGAAGGACAGACACATGAAGGACAGACACATGAAGGACAGACACATGAAGGACAGACACATGAAGGACAGACACATGAAGGACAGACACATGAAGGACAGACACATGAAGGACGAACACATGAAGGACAGACACATGAAGGACAGACGCATGAAGGACAGACACATGAAGGACAGACACATGAAGGACAGACACATGAAGGACAGACACATGAAGGACAGACACATGAAGGACAGACACATGAAGGACAGACACATGAAGGACAGACACATGAAGGACAGACACATGAAGGACAGACACATGAAGGACGAACACATGAAGGACAGACACATTAAGGAGAGAAGCATGAAGGACAGACCCATGAAGGACAGACACATGAAGGACAGACACATGAAGGACAGACACATGAAGGACAGACACATGAAGGACAGACACATGAAGGACAGACACATGAAGGACAGACACATGAAGGACAGACACATGAAGGACAGACACATGAAGGACAGACACATGAAGGACAGACACATGAAGGACAGACACATGAAGGACAGACACATGAAGGACAGACACATGAAGGACAGACACATGAAGGACAGACACATGAAGGACAGACACATGAAGGACAGACACATGAAGGACAGACACATGAAGGACAGACACATGAAGGACAGACACATGAAGGACAGACATAAGGACGGACACATGAAGGACAGACACATGAAGGACAGACACATGAAGGACAGACACATGAAGGACAGACACATGAAGGACAGACACATGAAGGACAGACACATGAAGGACAGACACATGAAGGACAGACACATGAAGGACAGACACATGAAGGACAGACACATGAAGGACAGACACATGAAGGACAGCACATGAAGGACAGACACATGAAGGACAGACACATGAAGGACAGACACATGAAGGACAGACACATGAAGGACAGACACATGAAGGACAGACACATGAAGGACAGACACATGAAGGACCAGACACATGAAGGACAGCACATGAAGGACAGACACATGAAGGACAGACACATGAAGGACAGACACATGAAGGACAAAGGACACATGAAGGACAGACACATGAAGGACAGACACATGAAGGACAGACACATGAAGGACAGACACATGAAGGACAGACACATGAAGGACAGACACATGAAGGACAGACACATGAAGGACAGACCAACATGAAGGACAGACACATGAAGGACAGACACATGAAGGACAGACACATGAAGGACAGACACATGAAGGACAGACACATGAAGGACAGACACATGAAGGACAGACACATGAAGGACAGACACATGAAGGACAGACACATGAAGGACAGACACATGAAGGACAGACACATGAAGGACAGACACATGAAGGACAGACACATGAAGGACAGACACATGAAGGACAGACACATGAAGGACAGACACATGAAGGACAGACACATGAAGGACAGACACATGAAGGACAGACATGAAGGACAGACACATGAAGGACAGACACATGAAGGACAGACACATGAAGGACAGACACATGAAGGACAGACACATGAAGGACAGACACATGAAGGACAGACACATGAAGGACAGACACATGAAGGACAGACACATGAAGGACAGACACATGAAGAACAGACACATGAAGGACAGACACATGAAGGACAGCACATGAAGGACAGACACATGAAGGACAGACACATGAAGGACAGACACATGAAGGACAGACACATGAAGGACAGACACATGAAGGACAGACACATGAAGGACAGACACATGAAGGACAGACACATGAAAGACAGACACATGAAGGACAGACACATGAAGGACAGACACATGAAGGACAGACACATGAAGGACAGACACATGAAGGACTGATCCATGAAGGACAGACACATGAAGGACAGACACATGAAGGACAGACACATGAAGGACAGACACATGAAGGACAGACACATGAAGGACAGACACATGAAGGACAGACACATGAAGGACAGACACATGAAGGACAGACACATGAAGGACAGACACATGAAGGACAGACCCATGAAGGACAGACACATGAAGGACAGACACATGAAGGACAGACACATGAAGGACAGACACATGAAGGACAGACACATGAAGGACAGACACATGAAGGACAGACACATGAAGGACAGACCATGAAGGACAACATGAAGGACAGACACATGAAGGACAGACACATGAAGGACAGACACATGAAGGACAGACACATGAAGGACAGACACATGAAGGACAGACACATGAAGGACAGACCCATGAAGGACAGACACATGAAGGACAGACACATGAAGGACAGACAAACTAAGGATTGACACATGAAGGACAGACACATGAAAGACAGACACATGAAGGACTGATCCATGAAGGACAGACACATGAAGGACAGACACATGAAGGACAGACACATGAAGGACAGACACATGAAGGACAGACACATGAAGGACAGACATGAAGACATGAAGGACAGACACATGAAGGACAGACACATGAAGGACAGACACATGAAGGACAGACACATGAAGGACAGACACATGAAGGACAGACACATGAAGGACAGACACATGAAGGACAGACACATGAAGGACAGACACATGAAGGACAGACACATGAAGGACAGACACATGAAGGACAGACACATGAAGGACAGACACATGAAAGACAGACACATGAAGGACTGATCCATGAAGGACAGACACATGAAGGACAGACACATGAAGGACAGACACATGAAGTACAGACACATGAAGGACAGACACATGAAACATGAAGGACAGACACATGAAGGACAGACACATGAAGGACAGACACATGAAGGACAGACACATGAAGGACAGACACATGAAGGACAGACACATGAAGGACAGACACATGAAGGACAGACACATGAAGGACAGACACATGAAGGACAGACACATGAAGGACAGACACATGAAGGACAGAAGGACAGACACATGAAGGACAGACACATGAAGGACAGACACATGAAGGACAGACACATGAAGGACAGACACATGAAGGACAGACACATGAAGGACAGACACATGAAGGACAGACACATGAAGGACAGACACATGAAGGACAGACACATGAAGGACAGACACATGAAGGACAGACACATGAAGGACAGACACATGAAGGACAGACACATGAAGGACAGACACATGAAGGACAGACACATGAAGGACAGACACATGAAGGACAGACACATGAAGGACAGACACATGAAGGACAGACACATGAAGGACAGACACATGAAGGACAGACACATGAAGGACAGACACATGAAGGACAGACACATGAAGGACAGACACATGAAGGACAGACACATGAAGGACAGACACATGAAGGACAGACACATGAAGGACAGACACATGAAGGACAGACACATGAAGGACAGACACATGAAGGACAGACACATGAAGGACAGACACATGAAGGACAGACACATGAAGTACAGACACATGAAGGACAGACACATGAAGGACGACCCAGGACAGACACATGAAGGACAGACACATGAAGGACAGACACATGAAGGACAGACACATGAAGGACAGACACATGAAGGACAGACACATGAAGGACAGACACATGAAGGACAGACACATGAAGGACAGACCCATGAAGGACAGACACATGAAGGACAGACACATGAAGGACAGACACATGAAGGACAGACACATGAAGGACAGACACATGAAGGACAGACACATGAAGGACAGACACATGAAGGACAGACACATGAAGGACAGACACATGAAGGACAGACACATGAAGGACAGACACATGAAGGACAGACACATGAAGGACAGACACATGAAGGACAGACACATGAAGGACAGACACATGAAGGACAGACACATGTAGGACAGCCATATGAAGGACAGACACATGAAGGACAGACACATGAAGGACAGACACATGAAGGACAGACACATGAAGGACAGACACATGAAGGACAGACACATGAAGGACAGACACATGAAGGACAGACACATGAAGGACAGACACATGAAGGACAGACACATGAAGGACAGACACATGAAGGACAGACACATGAAGGACAGACACATGAAGGACAGACACATGAAGGACAGACACATGAAGGACAGACACATGAAGGACAGACACATGAAGGACAGACACATGAAGGACAGACACATGAAGGACAGACACATGAAGGACAGACACATGAAGGACAGACACATGAAGGACAGACACATGAAGGACAGACACATGAAGGACAGACACATGAAGGACAGACACATGAAGGACAGACACATGAAGGACAGACACATGAAGGACAGACACATGAAGGACAGACACATGAAGGACAGACACATGAAGGACAGACACATGAAGGACAGACACATGAAGGAGAGACGCATGAAGGACAGACACATGACAGGACAGACACATGAAGGACAGACACATGAAGGACAGACACATGAAGGACAGACACATGAAGGACAGACACATGAAGGACAGACA
>JACEEU010000721.1:34913169-34930669 GCA_016630915.1 Callionymus lyra | reverse complement strand
AGGACCAATGGCTGCTGTTCTCCTGAAGGTCGTTAGGACATGTCTCTCTACCCTGAAGAAACTTGAGAACCTGAGGCACGTCCTTGTGTCTGTGGAGGTGGTTGGTGAAGGTGGTTGTGGTGAGTTCACAGTGATAGAGCTGCCGTGGTGTCGGTGTCCGACATCAGAGACGCTCTTTTACGGAGGCTTTGCTTCTCCTGGAGGCGTCCCTGGCTCAGGCGGCTGGCGCAGGTCTTGGCGATCTTCAGGAGGTCTTGTCTGAAGCGGACGCCGATGAAGGCGTACAGGACGGGGTTGAGGCAGGCGTGAAGGTACGACAGACTCTTGCTGATCTGCTGGGCCACGTTGAAGGTGCTTTGAGAAGGACAGTCCATCGTAGCGTCCGCAGCCAGAGACGTCTCCATGATCAGCAAGATGTTGTGTGGCAGCTGCGAGACGATGAAGACCAGGACCACGGCGAAGATGACCCGCAGAGCTTTGTGCTTCTGAAAGCTCCGGGCCTGCAGGAGCTTACGGATGATGGCGGAGTAGCAGGCGATCAGCACCAGCAGGGGGACCAGGAAGCCCATGCAGACCTGCAGGGACAGGACCGCGATCTTCACCTGGTTGTTGGTGTTCGAGCTATAGACCAGAACACAGCGAGATCCCACGTTCCGGTCCGTGTGGTTGGTCCTCGCCTGGGCATGGATGAGCTCCGGGAAAGCGAGAAGAATGGAGAGCAGCCAGACCAGCAGACAGGAGAGCAAGCTGTAGAGCAGGCCACGCTTCTTCAGGTCCTGGGCCCGGCTGGTGGCATGGACTATGGCGATGTAGCGGTCCACGCTGATGCAGCTGAGCAGGAGCATGCTGCTGAACACGTTGACCTTGTAGATGGACGACACCAGTTTACAGGAGCTCACGTTGAGACTCAGCGCTCCCGACGACTCCATGGCCCACACGGGCAGCGTGCACAGGAAGCAGAGGTCGGCCACGGCCAGGTTGAGCAGGAACATGTCAGTCATGGTCTTGATGCGGTTTCGGACGGTGAGGTAGATCCAGACCACCATCAGGTTCCCCAGGGCCCCCAGCACGAAGATGATCCAGAAGAGTGGAGGCTCGTACCGACCTTGGAACTGCCGAACCCACGTCTTGTTGCACATTCCAGTGCTGGCGCCGTCATCGACGTAATCGTACGTGTCCTACAGAGGTCAAAGGTCAGATGGGGAGACCAAAGGTCAACTTGGGGACAACAACTCATCTACCTGGTCAGTCTGAGTTAGACTAAGTTAGTACAGTTACCGGCTGGAGTTAAGGAGTAGCAGAGTTGACTGAAGGGTTAAGTACTATGAAGTTAACTATGAGTACTTTACATGTTCTTGATACTTGTAGGATTACTTTGACCACTGATAACTAGCATGACTGCTGCTGATACTAGTACTTTGACACTACACTAATACTACTACGACTACATCTATGTTGATGCTTGTATTGTCACAACAATGCTGCTAATACTTTAACTTTTACAAATACTTCAACTGTTTATCCAACTCCTAGTATAAGTAACTTGATGCGGTTAACAAGGTTAACGTAAATGCTACCCGTGAAAACATCACTTATCTGGAAACTATCAATAACTTTGGAAATACCACAGATCTATGTACAATAGTACAATTACCTTTTACAGGTATGTACCTCTTTGTGTACTGCTAGCATTAGCATCTATGAGACACTCGTACCATCAGTTCATGAGCTGCTCGTGGTCATGTGACCAGGATAGTGTCACAGATAAGATGATTCTACTGATAGTACTACTGAGTACTACTGAGGTACTTACTTCTATTGCTGCTGCTTCTGTACTTGTACTGCTTTAACACCTTTTTACTGTACAACCAATACTATGAGTAGTTTTATTTCTGTAGTATTTATCTGGTACTATGACTGCTAACTACTACAAATACCACCACGAAAACACCTGCTAATTTAATCAGTACAAATACTATCTTCACGACTACTTTGTCCGTTACTATGACCGCTACTAATGCTGCTACTGTAGTAGTACTACTGTAGATCTACAGCCAGTATCACAACTACTATTTTGTACAGATATTCTTACTTTTACTTTAAGTTCAAATACTACAACTTGATTTTCTTCTGACCAAGATCTAGTACACAGTGCAGCTAAAAAGTATAATTGAAGTAGCAATCTGCTACTTTTCCAGTACTACAGGTCACTACTACTGTACCTGTACTGAAGTACACCACCTGCATTCATAATACTTTGGATCTTCTTCTGTACACACTACACAAAATACTTTGTTTTACTTGTAAGTATTATTACTATAATAACTAGTGAGTAATGAAGATACATCCAGTTCTACTACTTGTGCTAGTTCTACCACAAACCACTACTGTGGTAAAACAAATACTACTACACTGTTTACTACTGCTCGACATACTGCCTGTAATTACTTTGATCTCAACTACTGCATCTAATACATCTTCACGAGTGTTTATTCTTCTGAAACATTTGACTGAGACAAAGACAAAGAAATAAAAACTCTCACGTTGTCGTAGTCGTCGTAGTCAGAGCTTCTGTCCATGTCTGAGCTGATGAGCCTCCAGTGATGAACACTCGCCTCTGTCGCCGCTTTTATGGTTCCTGCCAGGTCACATGACTCCACGATCTGATCTGTCAATCATCTGTCGCGACATGTTGAGATCACAGAACAACTTCTGCGTTTGCTTCAAAGCTTGGAAAAAAAAACTTGTCACTGGTGGAGTCTCAACAATATTACTCAATGTTACTCAACAATATGTTACTCAATGTTACTCAACAATATGTTACTCAACAATATGTTACTCAACAATATGATTCAAATGTTACTCAACAATATGATTCAAATGTTACTCAACAATATAATTCAAATGTTACTCAACAATATGTTACTCAATGTTACTGAACAATATGTTACTGAACAATATGATTCAAATGTTACTCAACAATATGATTCAAATGTTACTCAACAATATGTTACTCAATGTTACTGAACAATATGTTACTCAATAATATAATTCAAATGTTACTCAACAATATGTTACTCAATGTTACTGAACAATATGTTACTGAACAATATGATTCAAATGTTACTGAACAATATGATTCAAATGTTACTCAACAATATGTTACTCAATGTTACTGAACAATATGTTACTCAACAATATAATTCAAATGTTACTCAACAATATGTTACTCAATGTTACTGAACAATATGATTGAAATGGTACTCAACAATATGTTACTCAACAATATGTTACTCAACAATATAATTCAAATGTTACTCAACAATATGTTACTCAATGTTACTCAACAATATGATTGAAATGGTACTCAACAATATGTTACTCAACAATATGTTACTCAACAATATGATTGAAATGGTACTCAACAATATGTTACTCAACAATATGTTACTCAACAATATGTTACTCAACAATATGTTACTCAACAATATGATTCAAATGTTACTCAACAATATTTTACTCAACAATATGATTCAATTGTTACTCAATTACAACTAAATAACATTCAAATATTCTATTTTTACATTTGAACCTTTTCTTTTTCTTTTCTTCTCTGCCGGTAATTACTTTGATCTTAACTACTGCATCTAATACATCTTCACAAGTGTTTACTCAAAAATATGATTCAAATGTTACTCAACAATATGTTACTCAACAATATGATTCAAATGTTACTCAACAATATGTTACTCAACAATATAATTCAAATGTTACTCAACAATATGATTCAAATGTTACTCAACAATATGTTACTCAACAATATAATTCAAATGTTACTCAACAATATGATTCAAATGTTACTCAACAATATGATTCAAATGTTACTCAACAATATGACTCAATGCTACTCAACAATATGATTAAAATGTTACTCAACAATATGATTCAAATGTTACTCAACAATATGATTCAAATGTTACTCAACAATATGTTACTCAACAATATAATTCAAATGTTACTCAACAATATGTTACTCAACAATATAATTCAAATGTTACTCAACAATATGTTACTCAACAATATAATTCAAATGTTACTCAACAATATGATTCAAATGTTACTCAACAATATGATTCAAATGTTACTCAACAATATGATTCAAATGTTACTCAACAATATGTTACTCAACAATATAATTCAAATGTTACTCAACAATATGTTACTCAACAATATAATTCAAATGTTACTCAACAATATGATTCAAATGTTACTCAACAATATGATTCAAATGTTACTCAACAATATGATTCAAATGTTACTCAACAATATGTTACTCAACAATATGTTACTCAACAATATGATTCAAATGTTACTCAACAATATGTTACTCAACAATATGATTCAAATGTTACTCAACAATATGACTCAATGCTACTCAACAATATGTTACTCAACAATATGATTCAAATGTTACTCAACAATATGATTCAAATGTTACTCAACAATATGATTCAAATGTTACTCAACAATATGATTCAAATGTTACTCAACAATATGATTCAAATGTTACTCAACAATATGACTCAATGCTACTCAACAATATGATTCAAATGTTACTCAACAATATGATTCAAATGTTACTCAACAATATGATTCAAATGTTACTCAACAATATGTTACTCAACAATATGTTACTCAACAATATGATTCAAATGTTACTCAACAATATGATTCAAATGTTACTCAACAATATGATTCAAATGTTACTCAACAATATGACTCAATGTTACTCAACAATATGTTACTCAACAATATGATTCAAATGTTACTCAACAATATGTTACTCAACAATATGATTCAAATGTTACTCAACAATATGATTCAAATGTTACTCAACAATATGTTACTCAACAATATGTTACTCAACAATATGATTCAATTGTTACTCAACAATATGTTACTCAACAATATGATTCAAATGTTACTCAACAATATTTTACTCAACAATATGATTCAATTGTTACTCAATTACAACTAAATAACATTCAAATATTCAATTTTTACATTTGAACCTTTTCTTATACGTTATCAATACATGAACCAATGCTAGTCATGCTAGTTAGGCTCATTTTCAGTGTCGGGCAGCAGCTCCAGCAGGGAGGCCCCAACTTTCTTCTGTCGGGGGACGTGAAAACCTCAACAACAAGACCAACCTTATCAGATGTCGAAGACTCCTTGACTGACTCCTCAGCCAGAGTGACAGAGACTCCCCGGGTCAACGCTCTCAGCGTCCAGAAGCCTCTTTGAGTCTCTGATCACAGATGAAGGTGGAACGTACATCCACTGATGCACTGTTTGTCCTTTAGCTCAGCTCTCTTTTCACAAACACGGATCAGTGCATCGTCGGCACAACTGTTGACTCAATCCACCTGTAGATCCTACACATCTTACCTCACTCGTGAACAAGACCCAAAGATACTTAAACTTGCCCACTAAGGGGAAAATCTGACTCGTAAATGACACTAGCATTGATGCTATTGCTAACTTGTAAATGACACAAGCATTGATGCTATTGCTAACTTGTAAATGACACTAGCATTGATGCTATTGCTAACTTGTAAATAACACTAGCATTGACGCTATTGCTAACATATAAATGACACTAGCATTGATTCTTTTGCTAACTTGTAAATGACACTAGCATTGATGCTATTGCTAACTTGTAAATGACACTAGCATTGATTCTATTGCTAACTTTTAAATTACACTAGCATTGATGCTATTGCTAACTTGTAAATTACACTAGCATTGATGCTATTGCTAACTTGTAAATAACACTAGCATTGATGCTATTGCTAACTCTTAAATGACACTAGCATTGACTTTGCTTAACTTGTAAATAACACTAGCATTGATGCTATTGTTAACTTGTAAATTACACTAGCATTGATGCTATTGCTAACTTGTAAATGACACTAGCATTGATGCTATTGCTAACTTGTAAATAACACTAGCATTGATGCTATTGCTAACTTGTAAATAACACTAGCATTGATGCTATTGCTAACTCTTAAATGACACTAGCATTGATGCTATTGCTAACTTGTAAATAACACTAGCATTGATGCTATTGTTAACTTGTAAATGACACTAGCATTGATGCTATTGCTAACTTGTAATTGTACACTAGCATTGATGCTATTGCTAACTTGTAAATAACACTAGCATTGATGCTATTGTTAACTTGTAAATGACACTAGCATTGATGCTATTGCTAACTTGTAAATGACACTAGCATTGATGCTATTGCTAACTTGTAAATGACACTAGCATTGATGCTATTGCTAACTTGTAAATGACACTAGCATTGATGCTATTGCTAACTTGTAAATGACACTAGCATTGATGCTATTGCTAACTTGTAAATAACACTAGCATTGATGCTATTGCTAACTTGTAAATACAATGACACTAGCATTGATGCTATTGCTAACTTGTAAATGACACTAGCATTGATGCTATTGCTAACTTGTAAATGACACTAGCATTGATGCTATTGCTAACTTGTAAATGACACTAGCATTGATGCTATTGCTAACTTGTAAATGACACTAGCATTGATGCTTTTGCAACTTGTAAATGACACTAGCATTGATGCTATTGCTAACTTGTAAATGACACTAGCATTGATGCTATTGTTAACTTGTAAATGACACTAGCATTGATGCTATTGCTAACTTGTAAATGACACTAGCATTGATGCTATTGCTAACTTGTAAATGACACTAGCATTGATGCTATTGCTAACTTGTAAATGACACTAGCATTGATGCTATTGCTAACTTGTAAATGACACTAGCATTGATGCTACTGCTAACTTGTAAATGACATTAGCATTGATGCTATTGCTAACTTGTAAATGACACTAGCATTGATGCTATTGTTAACTTGTAAATGACACTAGCATTGATGCTATTGCTAACTTGTAAATGACACTAGCATTGATGCTATTGCTAACTTGTAAATGACACTAGCATTGATGCTATTGCTAACTTGTAAATAACACTAGCATTGATGCTATTGTTAACTTGTAAATGACACTCATATTGATGCTATTGCTATCTTGTAAATGACACTAGCATTAATGCATTTGCTAACTTTTAAATGACACTAGTGTTGATGCTATTGTTAACTTGTGAATGACACTAGCATTGATGCATTTGCTAACTTGTAAATGACACTAGTGTTGATGCTATTGTTAACTTGTAAATGACACTAGCATTGATGCTATTGTTAACTTGTAAATGACACTAGCATTGATGCTATTGCTAACTTGTAAATGACACTAGCATTGATGCTATTGTTAACTTGTGAATGACACTAGCATTAATGCATTTGCTAACTTGTAAATGACACTAGTGTTGATGCTATTGTTAACTTGTAAATGACACTAGCATTGATGCTATTGTTAACTTGTAAATGACACTAGCATTGATGCTATTGCTAACTTGTAAATGACACTAGCATTGATGCTATTGCTAACTTGTAAATAACACTAGCATTGATGCTATTGTTAACTTGTAAATGACACTAGCATTGATGCTATTGCTAACTTGTAAATGACACTAGCATTGATGCTATTGTTAACTTGTAAATGACACTAGCATTGATGCTATTGCTAACTTGTAAATGACACTAGCATTGATGCTATTGTTAACTTGTAAATGACACTAGCATTGATGCTATTGCTAACTTGTAAATGACACTAGCATTGATGCTATTGCATAACTTGTAAATGACACTCATATTGATGCTATTGTTAACTTGTAAATGACACTAGCATTGATGCTATTGTTAACTTGTAAATGACACTAGCATTGATGCTATTGCTAACTTGTAAATTACACTAGCATTGATGCTATTGCTAACTTGTAAATGACACTAGCATTAATGCTATTGCATAACTTGTAGATTACACTAGCATTGATGCTATTGCTAACTTGTAAATGACACTAGCATTGATGCTATTGCATAACTTGTAAATGACACTAGCATTGATGCTATTGCTAACTTGTAAATTACACTAGCATTGATGCTATTGTTAACTTGTAAATGACACTAGCATTGATGCTATTGTTAACTTGTAAATTACACTAGTATTGATGCTATTGCTAACTTGTAAATGACACAAGCATTGATGCTATTGCTAACTTGTAAATTACACTAGCATTGATGCTATTGTTAACTTGTAAATGACACTAGCATTGATGCTATTGCTAACTTGTAAATGACACTAGTATTGATGCTATTGTTAACTTGTAAATGGCACTAGCATTGATGCTATTGCTAACTTGTAAATGACACTAGCATTGATGCTATTGCATAACTTGTAAATTACACTAGAATTGATGCTATTGTTAACTTGTAAATTACACTAACATTGATGCTATTGCTAACTTGTAAATGACACTAATATTGATGCTATTGCTAACTTGTAAATGACACTAATATTGATGCTATTGCTAACTTGTAAATGACACTAATATTGATGCTATTGTTACTTGTAAATGACACTAACATTGATGCTATTGCTAACTTGTAAATGACACTAATATTGATGCTATTGTTAACTTGTAAATGACATTAGCATTGATGCTATTGTTAACTTGTAAATTACACTAACATTGATGCTATTGCTAACTTGTAAATGACACTAATATTGATGCTATTGCTAACTTGTAAATTACACTAACATTGATGCTATTGCTAACTTGTAAATGACACTAATATTGATGCTATTGTTAACTTGTAAATGACATTAGCATTGATGCTATTGTTAACTTGTAAATGACACTAGCATTGATGCTATTGCTAACTTGTAAATGACACAAATATTGATGCTATTGTTAACTTGTAAATGAGACTAGCATTGATGCTACTGCTAACTTGTAAATTACATTAGCATTGATGCTATTGCTAACTTGTAAATGACACTAGCATTGATGCTACTGCTAACATGTAAATTACACTAGCATTGATGCTACTGCTAACATGTAAATGACACTAGCATTGATGCTAATGCTAACTAACTTGAACTTGTAAACATCCTGTATAAGTGTAAAGACGATGATAACGCCTTCAAGTCAATGTGTTTCCTGTGTGCGTGCGACTCTCAGTTTCAGAGTCGAGCTCGAAGGCGTCGGTTTCAGCTCGACGTCCTAAATGTCAAGTTTCTCTGAGCGAGAAGGAAGCAGCTGCAGGTTGAAGAGCGAGGGAGGATGGAGGAGACCTTCAGTGGAGAGAACCTGTCAGAGAATAAACTGTCACAACAACCAGCAGCTGTTTGAGAATCTAAAGTGTTGTCTATGAAAGTAAAACATTTTTATTTTACATCTTATGCTGAGATATCCTTGTATTAAATCTTTCTTAATGTCAAATCTAAACGTAGTATCAGGTTCATCATATTGATCATTAAAATCAGTAAACGTTGAAAGTATTAGAGAACATGAGTTTCCATCATCAATGTGTGGGACTGTGCTGCAACAGAACCATCTTCAGCATCATCATGGTCTTCTCAGCATCATCATGGTCTTCTCAGCATCATCATGGTCTTCTCAGCATCATCATGGTCTTCTAGCATCAGTCTTCAGCATCATCATGGTCTTCTCAGCATCATCATGGTCTTCTCAGCATCATCATGGTCTTCTCAGCATCATCATGGTCTTCTCAGCATCATCATGGTCTTCTCAGCATCATCATGGTCTTCTCAGCATCATCATGGTCTTCTCAGCATCATCATGGTCTTCTCAGCATCATCATGGTGTCCTCAGCATCATCATGGTCTTCTCAGCATCATCATGGTCTTCTCAGCATCATCATGGTCTTCTCAGCATCATCATGGTCTTCTCAGCATCATCATGGTCTTCTCAGCATCATCATGATCTCTCTCAGCATCATCATGGTCTTCTCAGCATCATCATGGCTTCTCAGCATCATCATGGTCTTCTCAGCATCATCATGGTCTTCTCAGCATCATCATGGTCTTCTCAGCATCATCATGGTCTTCTCAGCATCATCATGGTCTTCTCAGCATCATCATGGTCTTCTCAGCATCATCATGGTCTTCTCAGCATCATCATGGTCTTCTCAGCATCATCATGGTCTTCTCAGCATCATCATGGTCTTCTCAGCATCATCATGGTCTTCTCAGCATCATCATGGTCTTCTCAGCATCATCATGGTCTTCTCAGCATCATCATGGTCTTCCATCATCATGGTCTTCTCAGCATCATCATGGTCTTCTCAGCATCATCATGGTCTTCTCAGCATCATCATGGTCTTCTCAACATCATATACATGGTCTTCTCAGCATCATCATGGTCTTCTCAGCATCATCATGGTCTTCTCAGCATCATCATGGTCTTCTCAGCATCATCATGGTCTTCTCAGCATCATCATGGTCTTCTCAGCATCATCATGGTCTTCTCAGCATCATCATGGTCTTCTCAGCATCATCATGGTCTTCTCAGCATCATCATGGTCTTCTCAGCATCATCATGGTCTTCTCAGCATCATCATGGTCTTCTCAGCATCATCATGGTCTTCTCAGCATCATCATGGTCTTCTCAGCATCATCATGGTCTTCTCAGCATCATCATGGTCTTCTCAGCATCATCATGGTCTTCTCAGCATCATCATGGTCTTCTCGGCATCATCATGGTGTCCTCAGCATCATCATGGTCTTCTCAGCATCATCATGATCTTCTCAGCATCATCATGGTCTTCTCAGCATCATCATGGTCTTCTCAGCATCATCATGGTGTCCTCAGCATCATCATGGTCTTCTCAGCATCATCATGATCTTCTCAGCATCATCATGGTCTTCTCAGCATCATCATGGTCTTCTCAGCATCATCATGGTCTTCTCAGCATCATCATGATCTTCTCAGCATCATCATGATCTTCTCAGCATCATCATGGTCTTCTCAGCATCATCATGATCTTCTCAGCATCATCATGGTCTTCTCTGCATCATCATGGTCTTCTCAGCATCATCATGATCTTCGCAGCATCATCATGATCTTCGCAGCATCAACATGGTCTTCTCAGCATCAACATGGTCTTCTCAGCATCATCATGGTCTTCTCAGCATCAACATGGTCTTCTCAGCATCAACATGGTCTTCTCAGCATCAACATGGTGTCCTCAGCATCATCATGGTCTTCTCAGCATCATCATGGTCTTCTCAGCATCATCATGGTCTTCTCAGCATCATCATGATCTTCGCAGCATCATCATGGTCTTCTCAGCATCATCATGGTCTTCTCAGCATCATCATGATCTTCTCAGCATCATCATGATCTTCGCAGCATCATCATGGTCTTCTCAGCATCAACATGGTCTCAGAATCGTTCGGCTGTTGAAGGTTCTGTTCGAGGTGAGCCCTGCCGGGGCCTCTGTGGGTGGGGGAGTTTTTTTGATTTGAAAAGGGGGTTTTTGTTGGGGGTGTGTGTGGGGGTTTTTTTTTTGTGGGTTTGTTTTTTTTTTTGTTTTTTTTTTTTTGTGTGTTTTTTTTTTTTTTGTTCGGTGACTCTATCGTATCATCAGTGTGTGTGTGTTGTTGTGATGTGTGACTCTATTGTATCATCAGTGTGTGTGTTGTTGTGATGTGTGACTCTATTGTATCATCAGTGTGTGTGTGTTGTTGTGATGTGTGACTCTATTGTATCATCAGTGTGTGTGTGTTGTTGTGATGTGTGACTCTATTGTATCATCAGTGTATGTGTGTTGTGATGTGTGACTCTATTGTATCATCAGTGTATGTGTGTTGTTGTGATGTGTGACTCTATTGTATCATCAGTGTATGTGTGTTGTTGTGATGTGTGACTCTATTGTATCATCAGTGTGTGTGTTGTGATGTGTGACTCTATTGTATCATCAGTGTGTGTGTGTTGTTGTGATGTGTGACTCTATTCAATCATCAGTGTGTGTGTGTTGTTGTGATGTGTGGCTCTATTGTATCATCAGTGTGTGTGTGTGTTGTTGTGATGTGGGACTCTATTGTATCATCAGCGTGTGTTGTTGTGATGTGTGACTCTATTGTATCATCAGTGTGTGTGTTGTTGTGATGTGTGACTCTATTGTATCATCAGTGTGTGTTGTTGTGATGTGTGACTCTATTGTATCATCAATGTGTGTGTGTTGTTGTGATGTGTGACTATTGTATCATCAGTGTCTGTGTGTTGTTGTGATGTGTGACTCTATTGTATCATCAGTGTGTGTGTGTTGTTGTGATGTGTGACTCTATTGTATCATCAGTGTGTGTTGTTGTGATGTGTGACTCTATTGTATCATCAATGTGTGTTGTTGTGATGTGTGACTATTGTATCATCAGTGTGTGTGTGTTGTTGTGATGTGTGACTCTATTGTATCATCAGTGTGTGTGTTGTTGTGATGTGTGACTCTATTGTATCATCAGTGTGTGTGTGTTGTTGTGATGTGTGACTCTATTGTATCATCAGTGTGTGTGTGTGTTGTTGTGATGTGTGACTCTATTGTATCATCAGTGTGTGTTGTTGTGATGTGTGACTCTATTGTATCATCAGTGTATGTGTGTTGTTGTGATGTGTGACTCTATTGTATCATCAGTGTATGTGTGTTGTTGTGATGTGTGACTCTATTGTATCATCAGTGTGTGTGTTGTGATGTGTGACTCTATTGTATCATCAGTGTGTGTGTGTTGTTGTGATGTGTGACTCTATTGTATCATCAGTGTATGTGTGTTGTTGTCATGTGTGACTCTATTGTATCATCAGTGTGTTTGTGTTGTGATGTGTGACTCTATTGTATCATCAGTGTGTGTGTTGTGATGTGTGACTCTATTGTATCATCAGTGTGTGTTGTTGTGATGTGTGACTCTATTGTATCATCAGTACGTGTGTGTTGTTGTGATGTGTGACTCTATTGTATCATCAGTGTGTGTGTTGTGATGTGTGACTCTATTGTATCATCAGTGTGTGTGTGTTGTTGTCATGTGTGACTCTATTGTATCATCAGTGTGTTTGTGTTGTGATGTGTGACTCTATTGTATCATCAGTGTGTGTTGTTGTGATGTGTGACTCTATTGTATCATCAGTGTGTGTGTTGTTGTGATGTGTGACTCTATTGTATCATCAGTGTGTGTGTGTGTGTGTTGTTGTGATGTGTGACTCCATTGTATCATCAATGTGTGTTTGTTGTTGTGATGTGTGACTCTATTGTATCATCAATGTGTGTGTGTGTTGTTGTGATGTGTGACTCTATTGTATCATCAATGTGTGTGTGTGTTGTTGTGATGTGTGACTCTATTGTATCATCAATGTGTGTGTGTGTTGTTGTGATGTGTGACTCTATTGTATCATCAGTGTGTGTGTGTGTTGTTGTGATGTGTGACTCTATTGTATCATCAATGTGTGTGTGTGTTGTTGTGATGTGTGACTCTATTGTATCATCAGTGTGTGTGTGTGTTGTTGTGATGTGTGACTCTATTGTATCATCAATGTGTGTTTGTTGTTGTGATGTGTGACTCTATTGTATCATCAGTGTGTGTGTGTGTTGTTGTGATGTGTGACTCTATTGTATCATCAGTGTGTGTGTGTGTTGTTGTGATGTGTGACTCCATTGACAGAGTTCATGTGACAAGTGGACAGAGGTCAGAGGTCAGACAATGAACTCTAGGTTGTTTTGAAGCAGCTTTATTGTGACCTCACAGCAGCAGGTGAAGGTCGAGCTGCAGACACATCAGAGGTTCTTCTACCAGAGCGTTGTGGTCAGACTGGATCTCACGGAACAGAAGCAAACGATCAATGCGGATTCAGGTGTGGAGGGGTTGTTGAGAGGTCATGTTGGGGTCATTCGAGGGGTCAAAAGTTCATCAAGGACATGATTGCATAGAGGGACGTCTGGGGGTCCAGGGGTCTTGACTCCAGAAGGTCCTGCTGCTGGTCCAGTCACTCGTTGGGCTCGTACCTGCAACAGACGACATGAGTCTCTCACCGATGACCTTCACATCCTGGAGGTCAACGACCTCTGCAACCGTTTCCTGATGTCCTTCATCTGCTCGTTCTTCTTGGTCAGGATCTCCTTCATGCTGCGGTAGGCGGCCGTCTGCTGGAACTTCTTGTCCAGCTCCTGAAGACAACACACGTCAGCCGAGCTTCCTGTATGTGGGGATCAAAGGTCACCTTCTCGGCCAGGGCCAGCTGCTCCTGCACTCGCAGCAGATCGTGTTTGGCCGACACCAGGTTCTCCTGGAGGTCCTTGTGTGAGGCGGCGCTGACGCTCAGCGAGCGCTGATAGTCCTGCTTCAGAGAGGCCACTGTGTCCTCCAGACTGATGACCTCCTGAGAGGAGCAGCTCAGCTGCAGGAGGAGCACAAGGTCAGTCCTGCTGATGGATCATCATCATCCATCCATCTATACATCCATCATCCATACATCCATCTATACATCCATCTATACATCCATCATCCATACATCCATCTATACATCCATCATCCATAAATCCATCCATCCATCAATACATCCATCATCCATTCCATCCATCATCCATCCATACATCCGTCATCCATACATCCATCTATACATCCATCTATACATCATCCATCATCCATAAATCCATCTATACATCCATCATCCATAAATCCATCCATCCATCAATACATCCATCATCCATCAATCCATCATCCATACATCCATCATCCATAAATCCATCAATACATACATCATCCATCATCCATACATCCATCTATACATCCATCATCCATACATCCATCTATACATCCATCTATACATCCATCTATACATCCATCATCCATAAATCCATCTATACATCCATCTATACATCCATCATCCATACATCCATCTATACATCCATCTATACATCCATCATCCATACATCCATCTATACATCCATCTATACATACATCCATCTATACATCCATCATCCATCCATCCATCTATACATCCATCTATACATCCATCATCCATACATCCATCTATACATCCATCTATACATCCATCATCCATACATCCATCTATACATCCATCTATACATCCATCCATCTATACATCCATCCATCCATACATCCATCCGTACATCCATCCATACATCCGTCCATCCATCCATAACATCCATCTATACATCCATCATAGGCATCCATCGGCATCCATACATCCATCCCATACATCCATCCATCCGTCCATCCATCCGTCATACATCCATCATCCATCCAAATCCATCCATCCATCCATCCATCCATCGCATCCATCCATCCATCCATCCATCCATCATCCATCGCCTCCATCCATCGTAGGGTACGTCCATCTATAGCATCCATCATGGACGTCAGTCCATCCATCCATCCATACATCCATCCCATCCATCCATCCATCCATCAGGTCGCGTCCACTCCCATCCGAAGGGTCCCGATCCATCCATCCATACATCCATCCATCCATCACCATCATCCATCCATCCATCCATCCATCAATCCATCCATCCATCCATCCATCCATCGCATCCATACATCCATCCATACATCCCGTGCCATCGCATCCATCTAGTAGAGACATCCATCTATACACATCGCCATCCATCGGCATCCATCCAGGTGGACATCCATCCATACATCCATCCATCCATTATTCCGTCCGTGCGGGCGGTCGCCGTCGTCGGTGGCCGTGCCGTCCGTGCGCGTCGCGTCCGTCCGTCCGTCCGTGCGTCCGTGCGGCCGGGGGGGGGGGGGGGGAGTGGGGGCCCTTTGCGTCGGGCCGTCGCAAGTAGCGTCCGTCCGTGCGGGGCGGTGCCGTCTCGGCTCAGGCCGTCCGTCCAAGTGGCCGTCCGTCCGTCCGTCCGTCCGTGGCCGTCCGTCCGTCCCCGTCGCCGGTGCCGTCCGTCCTGGTCGGCCGGTCGCCAGTGGCCGTCCGTCTGGGTAGGGGGGGCGTTCGGCGATTCGTGGGCCGTGCCGTCCGTCACGTCCGTCCGTCGGGCGTCCCCCGTCGCGGGCGTCGGCCGTCCGTCGGCTCGTCCGTCGGCCGTCCCCGTCGCGTCCGTCTGTGCGTCCGTTTCGGGGGGGGTGGGCCCCCCCCCCGGGGGGGGGGGGGGGGGGGGGGGGGGGCGTCGCGGTCTGGGCTGTGCCCGTCCGTCCATGGGGGTCCGTCCGTCCGTCCGTCCGCGCGTCTGGCCGTCGGGGGTTGGGGGTGGGGGGGCGTGGAAGGGCCGTCGTCCGTCCTCCGTCGCGCGGGTCCGGGGGTGGCGTGTGCAACGTCCCGTCCCGTCCGTCGTGGGGGGTTGCCGTCGCCCGTCCGGCCGTCCCGCGCCGTCCCGTCGTAGGGTTGAGGGGAACGTCCGTCGAGAGGTAGCCCGTCCCCCGTCTTGCGGGGCCGTCGGGCGGGCGTCCGTCGCGTCCGTCCGGGCTCAGCCCGTCCCGTCAGGGGGTCCGGTCCCCGTCCGTCCGAGTCCCGTCAATCGGTCGCGGGGGCCCCGTCGGGGCCACGTCCGTCCGTCGTCGGGGGTCGCGGGGGGTCGGGCGTCGGGGGCCCCGTCCCGTCCGTCCGTCCGTCCGTCCGTCGTCGGGGGGCGGGCGGGGCACGTGCCGTCCGTCCGTCCGTCGGCGTCCGTCCGTCCGTCCGTCCGTCCGTCCGTCTGTCGCCGTGCGCCGTCGCGTCGCGGGGGGGGGTCGGGGGGGGCCGTCGGGAGGGGGGGGGGGGGGCGAGTCGACACGTGCCGTCCATCCGTCCGTCCGTCCGTCCCGGTCGGGGCCCGATGGGGCCGTCCGGGGCAAGTGCCGTCCGTCGCCGTCCGTCCGTGCCGTGCCGTCCGGTGCCGTCCGTCCGTCCGTCCGTCCCGTCCGTCCGTCGCGTCCGTCCAAGGTCCCGGCTCGGCCGTCCGTCCAGGTCAGCCGTCCGTCCGTCCGTCCGTCCGTGCCGTCCGGTCGCGGTCCGGGGTCCGCGGTCCAGGGAGGTCCGTCGGGGCCGTGGGGCCGTCGCGTCCGTAGGAGGTCCGTCGCCGTCCGTCCGTCACCCCCCCCCCGCCAACCGTCCGTCCGTCCCCGTCCGTCCGTCCGTCCGTCCGTGCGTTCCCGTCGGGTCGGCCCGTCCGTGCCGTCCGTCCGTCCGTCGGTCCCCCCCCCGTCGCCGTCCCGGGCTAAAGCCCGTCCGTCCAGGGTGGGCCGTCCGTCCGTGGCCGTCCCGTCCGTCCGTCCGTGGCCCGTCCGTCCGTCCGTCCCGTCCAAGCCGGCGTCCGTCCGTCCGTCGGCGGCGTCTGGCGCGTCAAGGGGGGGGAGCGGCCGGTCCCGTCTGTCCGTCCGTCGGGGCCCGTCCGTCTGGGGGGTGGCCGTCACCGTTTTCGTCCGTCCGTCGGGAGGGGTGCGTCCGTCCGTGCGTCGTCCGTCCGGGGCGGCCGTCCCGTCTGTGCGTCCGTCCCGTGCCGGGGGGGGGGGGGTGGGCCCGGTCCGTGTCCG
>JACEEU010000721.1:34840669-34903169 GCA_016630915.1 Callionymus lyra | reverse complement strand
CGCGGCTAACGAAGCTAGCTCGTTAGCTCGTTAGCTCGTTAGCTCGTGCTAGCAGAGGAAACACGTCTTTCTCTCGCTCGCTCTGGACCCGCAGGTGGTTTTCTTGTCCACAGGTGCTTCAGGTGTGACGTTATCTTGTAGTTCTGGCCTCGAACTACAACGCCTGCGTCTGTATGTGTCGCCTGTGCGTTAATCTGGCAGCTGGTTAGCCTAGCATCGAAGCTAGTGTTTGCCTCGACAGTGTCCTGGCAACCGAGACTGGCGTCATCACCCTGGTTACCGAGGCGCGTTCAAGGACAGTAGGAAAAAAGGGTTTGTTAAGTACATATACTTTACTACAAAAAAATGTTATTTAACTGATTTCTTAACGTATTTTATTTAAACAAAACATTTAATCATCACAACAATGGTTCGTTCATTTCTATAGTTCCTCGCAAATCAATATAAAAACTTTCTAATGTGTGTTTTCCAGAATTCAAAATATTGGTAAAATATTATTGAGGACGCTTGCTCCACATTCAGTATTTATTGGGTCAAATATGATCCTTATGCATCAATTAATTGAATAATCTGATCAATTTATCTCACATTTTTATATAACACGCACACACACCTTTTAGTTTTGTTTTTTGTTTTTGGGGTTGGCTTTTTTTTTTTTTTTTGGCGGTTGCTTTTTTTCCCCGGCGCTTTTTTGTTTTTTGTTTGTTTGGTGTTTTTTTTTTTTTTTTTTTTTTTTTTTTTTTTTTTTTTTTTTTTTTGGTTTTTGTTTTTGGGGCTGGTCTCGAAAAGCGCTATATAAATAAATATTACTTACTTACTTACTTACTTACTTACTTACACACATACACACACACACATGCATATAAAAGTAGACAAAAACAAAAAACAAACCAAAAAAAAAAAAAAAAAAACCATTAACAAAGGGGTTTTTGTTTGGGGGGGGGGGACCCCTTGCCTTTTTTCTTTTTGGCGGCCCCCCCCTGGCGGGCCCCCTTTTTCGGGGCCCCTCTTTGGGGGGCACATTTTTTTTGGGGGGGTTTTTGGGGGGGGGTTTTTTTCTCATAAACATGTGTAACGTTTCCAAACCTTTGCTCCCGATATTTACAAGTTAATTTCCTGTTTTTGTATAAAAATGTTTCTAACTTCCTGTGTTGTGTTTACAACAACAACACAGGTTTCTGATCGTGAAATTGTGACATAAAGCAGTAACAACAACCGTCGTGTCCTGTCGTTTATCACTTCCTGTTTTTATTGTGAAGCCCTGATGTTTCTGTCGTTTATCACTTCCTGTTTTTATTGTGAAGCCCTGATGTTTCTGTCGTTTATCACTTCCTGTTTTTATTGTGAAGCCCTGATGTTTCTGTCATTTATCACTTCCTGTTTTTATTGTGAAGCCCTGATGTTTCTGTCATTTATCACTTCCTGTTTTTATTGTGAAGCCCTGATGTTTCTGTCGTCTGGACTTCCTGTTGTGGGTCGTCCCGAATAAGGTTTCCCAAAAAGTCCATTCGTAGGTTTGGAGAGCCGGCGGGGGGGGTTTTCCCAAAAAAAAATTTTTTCCCCCTGGGGGGGGGTGGGGTTGTTTCTTCTGGGGGAAACCCCGGGGGGGGGTTTTCTGGAAAGGAAAAATTTGTCCCAAAAAATTTTTCTCCCTTTTGGGTTCCCCCTCCCCCCCCCCCCCAAAAAAAAAAAAAAAACAGGGGGGGGGGGGCCCCCCGCCCCCCCCGCGGGGGGGGGGGTTTTTTTTTTTTTTGGGGGGGGGGGGGGGGTCGTTCCTCCGATCAATAGGATCAATACGGTCTTTGATCTGAACCCTGTGTTGACCGTCAATCAAAGCGTTATCTGTCACACATTCCTCAGTGGTCATGTGATGGAAGGTCTTCGTTGCTATGGACGCGAACACTGAAGGACTAGAGGAAGTTTTCCACTCATGTCCTGGAATCTAATTAGCATAAGTGGCGGCACATGGTGACGAATCAGATGCTTCGGTCGTGACCACGACGCTGGAAACATTGACGGACATCAGTGAGCGACGCCGACATGTTCCCGCTTTACCTGCAGTCACGGTGAGTCTTTTGACCTTCACAGATGATTGACAGGAGCATCATGTTGTTGTTAAGATAAATATCTTCTGATAATCAATAAAGTTCTGTCTTAGCTTAGAGTCGACTGAGGTTTTATTGAAACTTTGATGAGACGTGATCACATGTTACTTCAGGAATCGAACCTTTGACCTTTTGATTGATACGTCAATATTGTGTTGTCAGTTAAGACGAGTCAGTTAAGACGAGTCAGTTAAGATGAGTCAGTTAGGATGAGTCGATGAGTCCAGTTAAGACGAGTCAGTTAAGACGAGTCAGTTAAGACAAGTCAGTTAAGACGAGTCAGTTAAGACGAGTCAGTTAAGACAAGTCAGTTAAGACAAGTCAGTTAAGACGAGTCAGTTAAGACGAGTCAGTTAAGATAAGTCAGTTAAGACGAGTCAGTTAAGACGAGTCAGTTAAGACGAGTCAGTTAGGATGAGTCGATGAGTCCAGTTATGATGAGTCAGTTAAGACGAGTCAGTTAAGACGAGTCAGTTAGGATGAGTCGATGAGTCCAGTTAAGACGAGTCAGTTAAGACAAATCAGTTAAGACGAGTCAGTTAAGACGAGTCAGTTAAGACGAGTCAGTTAAGATGAGTCAGTTAAGATGAGTCAGTTAAGACGAGTCAGTTAAGACAAATCAGTTATGACTAGTCGATGAGTTCAGTTAAGATGAGTCAGTTAAGGCGAGTCAGTTAAGACGAGTCAGTTGAGACGAGTCAGTTAAGGCGAGTCGATGAGTCCAGTTAAGACGAGTCAGTTAAGATGAGTCAGTGAAGACGAGTCAGTTAAGACGAGTCAGTTAAGACAAATCAGTTAAGACGAGTCAGTTATGACTAGTCGATGAGTTCAGTTAAGACGAGTCAGTTAAGACGAGTCAGTTAAGACGAGTCAGTTAAGACAAATCAGTTATGACTAGTCGATGAGTTCAGTTAAGACGAGTCAGTTAAGACGAGTCAGTTAAGACGAGTCAGTTAAGACAAGTCAGTTAAGACGAGTCAGTTAAGATGAGTCAGTTAAGACGAGTCAGTTAAGACAAATCAGTTATGACTAGTTAAGACGAGTTCAGTTAAGACGAGTCAGTTAAGACAGAGTCAGTTAAGACGAGTCAGTTAAGACAAATCAGTTATGACTAGTCGATGAGTTCAGTTAAGACGAGTCAGTTAAGACGAGTCAGTTAAGACGAGTCAGTTAAGACGAGTCAGTTAAGACAAATCAGTTATGACTAGTCGATGAGTTCAGTTAAGACGAGTCAGTTAAGACGAGTCAGTTAAGACGAGTCAGTTAAGACGAGTCAGTTAAGACGAGTCAGTTAAGACGAGAGTTAAGTCAGTTAAGACGAATCAGTTAAGACGAGTCGATGAGTTCAGTGAAGTCAGTTAAGATGAGTTAAGTTCAGTTAGACGAGTCAGTTAAGAGTCGATGAGTTAAGTTTAGAGTCAGTTAAGACTAGTCGATGAGTTCAGTTAAGACGAGTCAGTTAAGACGAGTCAGTTAAGAGTTCAGTTAAGACGAGTCAGTTAAGACGAGTCAGTTAAGACAAGTTCAGTTAAGACAAGTCAGTTAAGACGAGTCAATGAGTTCAGTTAAGACGAGTCAGTTAAGACGAGTCAGTTAAGACGAGTCAGTTAGTTAAGACGAGTCAGTTAAGACGAGTCAGTTAAGACAGTCAATGAGTTCAGTTAAGACGAGTCAGTTAAGACGAGTCAGTTAAGACGAGTCAGTTAAGACGAGCAGTTAAGTCAGTTAAGACGAGTCAGTTAAGACAAATAGTTCAGTTAAGACGAAGTCAGTTAAGACGAAGTCAGTTAAGACGTCAGTTACGATGAGTTAAGACGAGTCAGTTAAGTACGAGTCAGTTAAGACGAGTCAGTTAAGACGAGTCAGTTAAGACGAGTCAGTTAAGTTCAGTTAAGACGAGTCAGTTAAGACGAGTCAGTTAAGACGAGTCGATGAGTTCAGTTAAGACGAGTCAGTTAAGACGAGTCAGTTAAGACGAGTCGATGAGTTCAGTTAAGACGAGTCAGTTAAGACGAGTCAGTTAAGTTAAGATGAGTCCAGTTAAGACGAGTCAGTTAAGACAAGTCAGTTAAGACGAGTCAGTTAAGACGAGTCGATGAGTTCAGTTAAGACGAGTCAGTTAAGACGAGTCGATGAGTCCAGTTAAGACGAGTCAGTTAAGATGAGTCGATAAGTTCGTTAAGACGAGTCGATGAGTTCAGTTAAGACGAGTCAGTTAAGACGAGTCGATGAGTTCAGTTAAGACGAGTCAGTTAAGACGAGTCGATGAGTCCAGTTAAGACGAGTCAGTTAAGACGAGTCAATAGTTCAGTTAAGACGAGTCAGTTAAGACAAGTCAGTTAAGACGAGTCAGTTAAGACGAGTCGATGAGTCCAGTTAAGACGAGTCAGTTAAGACGAGTCGATGAGTTCAGTTAAGACGAGTCGATGAGTCCAGTTAAGACGAGTCAGTTAAGACGAGTCAGTTAAGACGAGTCAGTTAAGACAAGTCAGTTAAGACGAGTCGATGAGTCCAGTTAAGACGAGTCAGTTAAGACGAGTCAATAGTTCAGTTAAGACGAGTCAGTTAAGACGAGTCAATAGTTCAGTTAAGACGAGTCAGTTAAGACGAGTCAGTTAAGACGAGTCAGTTAAGACGAGTCAGTTAAGACGAGTCAGTTAAGACGAGTCAGTTAAGACGAGTCAATGAGTTCAGTTAAGACGAGTCAGTTAAGACGAGTCGATGAGTTCAGTTAAGACGAGTCAGTTAAGACGAGTCAGTTAAGACGAGTCAGTTAAGACGAGTCAATAGTTCAGTTAAGACGAGTCAGTTAAGACGAGTCAGTTAAGACGAGTCAGTTAACACGAGTCAGCGTTAACACGAGTCAATAGTTCAGTTAAGACGAGTCAGTTAAGACGAGTCAATAGTTCAGTTAAGACGAGTCAGTTAAGACGAGTCAATAGTTCAGTTAAGACGAGTCAGTTAAGACGAGTCAAGTTAAGACGAAGTCAGTTAACACGAGTCAGTTAACACGAGTCAATAGTTCAGTTAAGACGAGTCAGTTAAGACGAGTCAGTTAAGACGAGTCAGTTAACACGAGTCAGTTAACACGAGTCAATAGTTCAGTTAAGACGAGTCAGTTAAGACGAGTCAGTTAAGACGAGTCAGTTAAGACGAGTCAATAGTTCAGTTAAGACGAGTCAGTTAAGACGAGTCAGTTAAGACGAGTCAGTTAAGATGAGTCAGTTAAGACGAGTCGTTTGATGATTGACTCATGATTTCCTGGTGAATCTGATGATAATAATAACAAGATAATACAAATAAATGGTTTATTTGACAATCAAAACACGTGTTTGATTCACAATCACGTGGTTTGATCAATGAATTAAGTTATGAAAAGAAACGTTTATACAAACTTTATGTTGAAAATTAACTTTATCAATGAACGTTCAGTTGAGACGTGACGTCACAGGTTTATTCATGATTCAATAAACGTTCAGTTGAGACGTGACGTCACAGGTTTATTCATGATTCAATAAACGTTCAGTTGAGACGTGACGTCACAGGTTTATTCATGATTCAATAAACGTTCAGTTGAGACGTGACGTCACAGGTTTATTCATGATTCAATGAACGTTCAGTTGAGACGTGACGTCACAGGTTCATTCATGATTCAATGAACGTTCAGTTGAGACGTGACGTCACAGGTTCATTCATGATTCAATGAACGTTCAGTTGAGACGTGACGTCACAGGTTCATTCATGATTCAATGAACTTTCAGTTGAGACGTGACGTCACAGGTTTATTCATGATTCAATGAACGTTCAGTTGAGACGTGACGTCACAGGTTTATTCATGATTCAATGAACGTTCAGTTGAGACGTGACGTCACAGGTTCATTCATGATTCAATGAACGTTCAGTTGAGACGTGACGTCACAGGTTCATTCATGATTCAATGAACGTTCAGTTGAGACGTGACGTCACAGGTTCATTCATGATTCAATGAAAGTCTTTAAAGCTTCTGTTTGTTTTCATTTTTATCTTTTTAAAGATGTTTGATCTGTTAAACTCTGGCTGCACCGCTGCGCTCTCGCCTCTAGGGGGCAGAACTTCTCTTGTAATACAGCAGGTGATGAAAATAATCTTACTTTATTATTTATTATAACATGTTTCGATGTCATTCTTATGCAGCGATTAAGATATTCAAGGGAAAAAAGTGACACAACTGTGAACTTTCATCATTATTTATTTGTTGTTTTACACGAGCATCAAGGGAAAGTACATTTTTTCAAGATTTCTCCTTGTTATACTGTGACTGCTGTGGAGGACAAAATATGTTATTATATAAATAGACTTTATTTCAATGTAAACCTTCAAAATAATGTTTATGTGATAGAAAACATGTATTAAGTTATTTTTAGATAGAGATTATTTACTGTTTTTATTGAGTAAGAATGAAAAAACAACACTTTCCACACGATCAGATAGTTTCATGAGGGCCACTATAAGTGCATGTTACAGGATTAAATTAATTGATAAATATGACCTTTGAACCTGTTTTATTCGTTAGAAATGACACAAAATTAAACAACATAACGATGTGTTGGATCTACTGATTACTTTAAGAAACATTTGTATTCGTTTCTTAACTTTCTTGTTGCTGCTGTGTGTGTCTGTGTGTGTCTGTGTGTGTGTCTCTGTGTGTCTGTGTGTGTGTCTGTGTGTGTCTGTGTGTGTGTCTCTGTGTGTCTGTGTGTGTCTGTGTGTGTGTCTCTGTGTGTCTGTGTGTGTCTGTGTGTGTGTCTGTGTGTGTCTGTGTGTATGTCTGTGTGTGTGTGTGTCTGTGTGTGTGTCTCTGTGTGTCTGTGTGTGTGTCTGTGTGTGTGTCTCTGTGTGTCTGTGTGTGTGTCTGTGTGTGTCTGTGTGTGTGTCTCTTGTGTCTTGTGTGTCTTTTGTGTCTCTGTGTGTGTGTGTGTGTCTGTGTGTGTGTCTGTGTGTGTCTGTGTGTATGTCTGTGTGTGTGTGTGTCTGTGTGTGTGTCTCTGTGTGTCTGTGTGTGTGTCTGTGTGTGTCTGTGTGTGTGTCTGTGTGTGTGTCTCTGTGTGTCTGTGTGTGTGTCTGTGTGTGTGTCTGTGTGTGTCTGTGTGTGTCTGTGTGTGTGTCTGTGTGTGTGTCTGTGTGTGTGTCTGTGTGTTGACTTGACCCTTTAAAGTGTGTATTTTAACTGTGTATTGTTTTTGATTGTTGAACATCTTTGTGGTTTATCTTTACTAACCTTTACTGACTTGAGTGTAGAAATAATCACTTGAGTTTGCGGTTTACTTAATTAAATCATTATTAGTTTTATTTTTTATGTTCTTCAGGGCGCAGTGTGTGGAAAATATTTTAAAAGTAAAGTTCATTATTATTTATGTATTTATTTTATTTTTTAAGTTCTTCAGGGCGCAGTGTGTGGAAAATATTTTAAAAGTAAAGTTCATTATTATTTATGTATTTATTTTATTTTTTAAGTTCTTCAGGGCGCAGTGTGTGGAAAAATCTTTTAGAAGTAAAGTAAAAAAAGACACAAACTCAGCCGCGGTCACTGCTCACTGACTCAGAGTCAGCTCTCACTGTAAGGTGTCACTAGTTGAAGCGCTGAAGCAGGATCACAAACAGACCCTGGATCAGTTACGTCACATCGCCCGCCCCGCCGACGACCTGATCAGCTGACCGCCGCATGACAGGCAGGCCTCGCGCATGCGCACGAGCCTCTCTCGCCTCCAGGAACATGGCAGCGAACTGAAGCTCCAGCATCAGAGAGGCAGCAGCGAGCCGGAGGGAGGGGGGCACAGACGTCTATCTGACACCTTTACAGGTACATTATCACGGTAACAACCCGCGCATGTTGACACGAGCCGCCGCTGTTCGCGGGACTTTGGCGCCGCCGCTGCTGCGGTGCGACGAGCTAACTAGCTGCTAGCATCAGATGCTAACTGTCAGCAGCGACACTTTTGCATTTTGGCAAACAGTTCATAACAAACGTGTCTCTCGTTAGTTCAGGCGCAGACATGGAGGCGAACACGTCGCTGTCTCGTCTGTGGGCCAGAAAGATCCAGGCTTTGGATCAGTTCAGGCCTTCAGTCCAGACTTCAGTCCAGACTTCAGTCCAGACTTCAGTCCAGACTTCAGTCCAGACTTCAGTCCAGACTTCAGTTCAGACTTCAGTTCAGACCTCGTTCAGCAGGTGCAGACTCAGGTAACGTGTTCTTAGAGAAGATCATGAAGGGATCACAGGTTCTTAGACCATCATCAGGTCCTTAGACCATCATCAGGTTTTTAGACCATCATCAGGTTCTTAGACCATCATCAGGTTCTTAGACCATCATCAGGTCTTAGACCATCATCAGGTTCTTAGACCATCATCAGGTTCTTAGACCATCATCAGGTCTTAGACCATCATCAGGTTCTTAGACCATCATCAGGTTCTTAGACCATCATCAGGTTCTTAGACCATCATCGGTTCTTAGACCATCATCAGGTCTTAGACCATCATCAGGTTCTTAGACCATCATCAGGTTCTTAGACCATCATGAGGTCTTAGAACATCATCAGGATCTTAGACCATCATCAGGATCTTAGACCATCATCAGGTCTTAGACCATCATCAGGTCTTAGACCATCATCAGGTTCTTAGACCATCATCAGAACCGTCTGGGTCTGATCTGCTGTCAGGACTGGACCAGAGAAGAATCCACCTCAAGACCAACTTGTTGTGTGTGTGTGAGATGATGGACGTGGACCTTCTCTAGTGATGTTCTTGCTAACACTGTATTCATGATGACATCTGCTGCTGTGTTGTGAACCATGTTGACTTGTTTCTCAAGGCCTTGAGCCCAAAGAACACGATATTAGTAAAGAGACTCGTGTCTAAACCGTGATGATGTTTTGTAGTTTGGGTTGATCTGTTTGACACATTTGTACATTAATAGTTGTCACTCCAAGAGTGGTTCCTGGTTGAGAAGTGAACAGCGAAGAATGAATGACAGGCTGTCAGTCAGAAGCATATTTGATGGTATCTTCAGACAAAAAGACTCTTCAAGATAGTTCTTCGTTGAATCTTGTTCACGTCACCATCACTGAATAACAAAGTTACGATAATTTGTTTCATCAAATCAAGGACTATTTTAATGTTCGTTATGATGCTTCTGAGGAACCTGCGATGTTTTTGTGACACAATTATTGAGTGTGTGTATAAATACATGTGTGTATTTGCATTACTATACAGTAACGTTGATCGTAAGCTGGACTGGCTTTCCAAGGATTTCCCACAGTGGAAGAAAGTCAGTTGTTTGTGTTACATTTCAATAAGTGACTCGAACCTGTTGGCTCTTCTGAGTCTAAGGTGTATTTCTTTTCATGAACTGCATACATTAACCGGTGACTAGTCATGGAATATCCTCAGGCTTTAAACCAGACTTTCTTTCAAGTAGAGCCTTTTTTGTTAATAGTTTTCACTCGGGTTCTCTCGACACAACGAATCAAACCTGTCTCTGTTCCATGTTTGCAGGTGAACTGCTGTTCAGTTAGTTTTTATTGACAATTTATTGGAGCAGCGGTTGAATGTAAACCAAACAAAGGTCATTTATACTGTGACGTAACGGCATGTGATGGTTTGAACGTTGCACCTTCAAGATGCCGAAGTTTCCTTTGCTTGATCTCACAGCAGGAATTCTTCCATTTGAATCAACATTACGTCAGAAACCATTGTTTTGTGTCGTGGCAACAGGCGCTCGTTTAAAGATGACCTTTTCATTTGGAGTCAGAGTTGTAGAAGAAAGATGAATGATATTTATTAACGTTTTTGAGAACCAGAAATACCTGAAGCTCTTGGATAAACTCGTGTTTACTTAACCAATTACCTTATAGCTGCTGCGACCGCTCTAGGATCATGTATTATTCATCCCAGCACCATCAGAACAAGGATGCAAGCAGACTCGACGCTGCACTGGTCTGTAGTATTAATACAAGTTCTGTATTTGGAAGAGCCTTCCTTCAGGATAATACGTTTTCTGTTAAATTTCTATTTAGTTTAGTTGCATCTTTACTGATTTACCAATATAAGTTTTCATTTGAATAGGATTCATGTCGTTTGATCTACTGCTGTGTTCACATTCTCCTTCTGTTTGGTTGGAACGTAGAGGAAGGAAAACTGAAGTCAGGATTTCTGCTGAAGGATCCTGTAGTAGTGCTGACACAGATTTCCCTTCGTCACATTTCTGCTGCTTCACTCCTGGCGATCGAGCGACACTCGTGCTGTGGATTCATCATATGATCCCAGTTTTCATCGAGAATATCTCACCATGTTTATCAAGTTGATCTGTGTTGATGCTCTTACTCAACGAGACTCTTTTCATCTAATAAACAAGTGGTTTCACGGTTACATTCAAACCCAACACTTTGAATAGCTCGTGTTTACCTGGAAAAAAACACGACCAAACTTTGGAAAGTTGAAATGACATAACCTCCAAAATATGACCTAATTCGACAGAGCTGTGAAGGTTAATAAACTTGTTTGGATCAACAGTTAAAGTTTCATTCGTGCTACACAGACAGAAACCCTGGAATGTTTGTAGCTCAGCGTGGATCTGTCTCTGACTCTGGGTCGTGACTGGGTTGACTTTGAATCGAGAAAGAAATCTTCTTTTGCATGGCTCGAACATTCTGTCTCTAAGACACTGAGCAGGAAGGACCGTGTTATCAAACGAAGCATTAGAAAGACATTGGAAAGAGAGCCAAACGTTTGTGACTCGGCTAGAAAGGCAGGAAATCAGGAAGTCTGACTCAAGCGTTTGTAAAACTGGTCACTCCTCTTTAATGATTCTTTTAAGGCTCATGTGACTCTGCATGAAATCTTTTGACAATCAAGAAACGACTGTTTACCGATCTTGTGTCCAATGTGCCACAGTGACTTATCCAGTGTTGACACAGGATCTGCTGTTACACTGTTGTGTTGTTTGCACTGATTTTTGAAGCTCAATGACTGTGAGAAGCATTCGCTCGTTTATGACATAAACATCTTTTAAACATGTTGGTGCAGGATGAGAGTTCCTTTTTTAAACAACAATGTAGAGCTTTACTGGTGATCTGTCAACATCAAACCTTCATGTTGCCCTTTGTGGATCACAAGACTTCCTTGGTTCTGTGAAAATAGAGCTTAAATGTGAAGTTGATACAATTAAACCCACGATGCATGTTTTACTAAAACTCTCCTGATGTTCACACTTGACGTTTGTGTTGCAGGTCCTCTGAAAAGATGAATGTGGTCAAAGAAAACAAAGACCTGGCCTGTTTCTACACCACCAAGCACTCCTGGAGGGGGAAGTAAGTGTTGAAACCTCTGCTCGAATGTCATCGTGTCCCATTGTTATGATACTTTACAAGATGCTGTAAACCTGCTGGTTATCCTGAGTCAGACCATTTTACCTGGAACCTTGTGACAAATATCCTTGTTTACTGGTGTTTAATAATGGACGGTGAGAAGAGCTTGAATGTCTGAATGTACAGATTATTACAAGAATTCTCTCTATACCCAACATGGGCCTACATTAAGTAAGAACGTAATAGTTATTTGTAAAGCACCTTTCTAGACCAGGGTCACACAAGTGCTTAAACAATCAAAAGCAATACACAGTTAAAAATACCTACAAATATAAAAACTCTAAAAGCTCAAGACATAAGACACACAGGAGTTCCAGAAAATCAGGAAAAAGCTCAAATAAAAAGTGTCTGGAGATCAACAATCACCAGAGTTTGACTTTTGTTCACATTTAGCTTCAAAGTGTTTTCACTCATCGTTTGATTTCTAGCAACACTTGACTAAGTTCAGCCTCTGGGGCTCAGATGATCAACAGTAGATCTGGATGTCATCAGCAAACATGTGGAAGAAACATCAGGAAATCTCAGAATGATGTGAGCCATGATGCAGCTTCCTGTTGGCCATCAATGCTTCACTACAGAGGGTCATATTACCAGCACCTGCTTCTAAACGCCTGTGGACCATTAACTTTGGTAACTTGAGTAGGATGTGCTGCTTGTCCATCATCAGCATCTTATTGTGCTAATGCTACCTGACGGTGGATGCTTCAGTCAGAGTGGGTCACATTGGGACCAGTAACAATGACTGGAGGAAACACATGGACATATTGATTCATGATTATTCAGAGCTTGTCTTTTAGAACTGGAATAAGCCTAGAGTTGTTCTACAGAAGGTTTAAAATGGTCCAACATTGATGGATCAATGCACCAATACATCACTTCCACGAACACCGACCGTCATCAATATCGCACTGATGGAGAAGTGCACTTGACGGGGTTCGCTCTGAGCTAACGGCTAACATGATCCATCTGATTGTTGCTAACGGAGGACCAAGAGTAGTTTTTCAAGAAGAAGAAGAAGAAGAGGAAATAACCGTTCACGAGAAGCCTAAGAACGCTCAACATTGAAAGGATGCACAACAATGTTTACTGGACCAAGTGAGGGACATTTTCATTGACTTTTCTGTTGAACCCAATATTAGATTAGATTTTGTACTGCCAGGTCTCAAACACACCTTGACCAGGATCATTTAGGCCAGGAAATGACATGTTAAAGTAAACTTTGAATGATCAGGTCTTGGCCATACATTGCACCCGCAACACATTGAATTTGTATTAAAAACACAATATGTTATTATTTTGTCATCAATGATCCTCATCTCTTCCCACAATAACTAGTGAATTAACCACAAACTCCACTGCTTCTCATCGGCCTGTTCCAACAAGAAAACAACAAGAAAACACTGGTTATCTTCTATCACTGGATCAGTTTTAATGATCCAACAACAATCTTTAAAATGAGCAGGTGAGAGGTTGTAAGAACGGCTGCAGATGAAATGATGATGTTCAGTGAACATGAAGCGTGAATGAGTGAGGGTCAGGTTTGTAACACAGAGAAATAAACATGTTTTATACCTCGTCTTATCGTCATGGTTGAACTTTGACCTTTGCATCTTCAGCATCCGTTTTGGTTTCTTGTTGCATGGACCCTCTTGTAGTTTACCGAGGACGTGATGGTTCATGGTTGTTGGTGAACGCTCAACGGTTGTCACTGCGAGTCGTGCAGGATGTTGCTTCACGATGGATTTTGAAACTCCGCGAGGGAAAGGAAGACGAGATGGTTTTCAACACGATGAAGCAGTGAAAGCTTGAACTTGCAGTCGACAGGAGAAGTTGAAGTTGTACAAGCTAAACAACAACAGAATACACAGTCTTTGATTTTATTATTAGAGAATGTACATCCAAAACATCTTTTCAACACAAGTGGACATTTAACCATTTTCTTTTCCACACACGCGTCCTTCCCTCTCTACAAAAGAAAAAAAAAGAAAACCAAAAGATACAATTCTCTTAAAAGAAAAGAAAACAACCAAAGTCAAGGAAATAAATTAGAAACACATGAGTAACACAATCGGAACAAATGTATGCACACAGCAATGAAATAAAGAAAATATAACATTGACATTGATATCGTGACACATTGAATCTTCTTCAAATGCAGATGTTTCGATGGTTTAACTGCTGTGTAAGGTTGGAGTGTTTCCCGCGAAATAACCCCGGGAGACTAAAGTGTGTCTTTTATGGTGGACAAACCTTTTTTTCCTCGGCCAACTGTGGTTGGTCAGCGATCAGTGCTGACGGCCAGTTCAACAAAGCTAACACAATTAGCCACAATTAGCGAAACAATCTGTATAGAATTACACACTTAAATGACACAATACACAGTTCTGGAGAAGCTTTGAGAGAAAGAATGTTTTGTATTCGTCATACTTTGGAGCAGAGATTGTGCTAAAGTTCCCATTAGTGAAGGGATGTGAAAACATTTGACATTTTCTTGGAGATAACGATGGCGCTGATCCTGGGATGTGGCCTCAGGCCTCGGTCCTGTCCGTGGATATTACTGTGCGCTCCCTGCACCGATTCATGAGACGGAAGTATCTGCTTGATTCCACTTCCTTCCACTTCCTTCTACTCTCCAGTCGCTGGTTCAAGCTTCAAGTGAACTGGCTGGTTTGGTGACAGTTATGTACACGTCCTGATAACAAATGAAATCCATAGGTTGTTTACAGGTGCAGCTGCAGCTGGAATGAACCAACAAAACCACAGCATTATAATCGTTGATGCAGGACTTTAAAGAGAATCTTAGAAACGGTTCAGATTAGCGTCGTTGAACTGAACTGTGACATTAACCCAGACGGACTCTCATAACTGAATGAACGAGCGAGTCCTGGGTCACAACTCGTGACGCTCCATGAGTTCTTGGTTGATAAAGTACAGCTCAGTTTGGCTGACGTTCCCTGAAGACTTGTTTTTACCGAAGACTTTCAACCATGTGTAGAATCTACTTCCTCTCACTCCTCCGTGACTCACTCTTGGTGCCTCTGTGTTCCAGGTACAAGAGAGTCTTCTCGGTGGGAACCCATGGCATCACCACCTACAACCCCACCACGCTAGAAGTTACAAATCAGGTCAGTGTTCGTGACCCCGTCACAAGCTGAGTCAGAAAACTCCATTTCCTGGAGTCCTCATGTGATCCAGAAGAATACAGCACAATATTACACCATTTACAAGTAGAAAACACTGCTGTAAGAAAATAATGTATTACTTTACTTGATATTTTAATATAGAGGCACTTTCATTTAATCACGGACATGGTTAACGAAGAACAATTGATACCTGTTCAAAGGTATTGCATGTATTCATCAAGTGTGTCTTCAGTCATTTATATGTACACTTAGCTGCTGTACTTCCACACTGTCTCAGACTTTTATTTTCTATTTAAGGTAAGGATCATTTTACTGACAAAATGTTTTTGGCAGCAAATGTGCAAATATCACTGTAGATGCACATATATGACTTCACGTGCGAGTCTACTCTGCTATTTTTAGTCTTTAGGCTTCACTGGAACAGAGCTGTAGGGTGTGTTCGGTGTACAGCCATGTTGAAATAATGTTTTTCAAGAGACATTTAGTTTAAAACCCTTTTCTTTGCAATGATCCCAGTCTTTGGTCCTGTGATTCCAGTGGCCTTACGGTGACATCTGTGGCATCGGTCCGGTAGGAAAAGGTCAGGGAACGGAGTTCAGCCTCACATTTCGAAAGGGCAGCGGCAAGAAGTCAGAAACGCTCAAATTCTCCACAGAACATCGGACAGAACTGCTCACTGAGGCGCTGGTGAGTAACTCTTGTTATCAGATCGTTTTTCAGGATCACTATTATTATCACTATTAATATTATTATATACTAATAAAGACACTTATTTTAAGAATCTCAATAAAAGTGTTTTTTTGTTCTTTCAAACTAGTACATTACAGGATAAAAGCAGTAAACACAAAAACTGTTATTTACTCTTGTCAAATGATTGTTACCAACAGGGCTGTTGAATATCAAAATGAGTTAGAAACATTTTGATGATGATTTAAATGAAGCAGAATGGTTTGTATTTTCGCGGCGTCTTTAAAACGGAGCTGACTTTTTTTCTCTTAAAGAGTGAACTTATGATCTAGTCAAACACTAGTGATCCACTGAAGTAATACTAACTTATGATCTAGTCAAACACTAGTGATCCACTGAAGTAATACTAACTTATGATCTAGTCAAACACTAGTGATCCAGTGAAGTAATACTAACTTATGATCTAGTCAAACACTAGTGATCCAGTGAAGTAATACTAACTTGTGATCTAGTCAAACACTAGTGATCCAGTGAAGTAATACTAACTTATGATCTAGTCAAACACTAGTGATCCAGTGAAGTAATACTAACTTATGATCTAGTCAAACACTAGTGATCCACTGAAGTAATACTTACTTGTGATCTAGTCAAACACTAGTGATCCAGTGAAGTAATACTAACTTATGATCTAGTCAAACACTAGTGATCCAGTGAAGTAATACTAACTTGTGATCTAGTCAAACACTAGTGATCCAGTGAAGTAATACTAACTTATGATCTAGTCAAACACTAGTGATCCAGTGAAGTAATACTAACTTATGATCTAGTCAAACACTAGTGATCCACTGAACTAATACTAACTTATGATCTAGTCAAACACTAGTGATCCAGTGAAGTAATACTAACTTATGATCTAGTCAAACACTAGTGATCCAGTGAAGTAATACTAACTTATGATCTAGTCAAACACTAGTGATCCAGTGAAGTAATACTAACTTATGATCTAGTCAAACACTAGTGATCCAGTCACTCGTCTCTTTCAACCTCCTTTGTTAAAGCAACATATTGTAAGAACTTTTCATCTCGTCTCAGTTGTTTTCTTAGAAGATCATGAACTTCCAAACAAACCTGTCCGTCTTCACCGTATGCTAACGAGCTAAGTTGTTAGCGTCATTTATAAAGTATTATGTTTCCGTCTTCACCATATGCTAACGAGCTAAGTTGTTATCGTCATTTATGAAGTGTTATGTGTCCGTCTTCACCGTATGCTAACGAGCTAAGTTGTTAGCGTCATTTATAAAGTGTTATGTGTGCGTCTTCACCTCATGCTAACGAGCTAAGTTGTTAGCGTCATTTATGAAGTGTTATGTGTCCGTCTTCACCGTATGCTAACGAGCTAAGTTGTTAGCGTCATTTATAAAGTGTTATGTGTGCGTCTTCACCGTATGCTAACGGGCTAAGTTGTTAGCGTCATTTATAAAGTGTTATGTGTGCGTCTTCACCGTATGCTAACGAGCTAAGTTGTTAGCGTCATTTATAAAGTGTTATGTGTGCGTCTTCACCGTATGCTAACGAGCTAAGTTGTTAGCGTCATTTATAAAGTGTTATGTGTGCGTCTTCACCGTATGCTAACGAGCTAAGTTGTTAGCGTCATTTATAAAGTGTTATGTGTGCGTCTTCACCGTATGCTAACGAGCTAAGTTGTTAGCGTCATTTATAAAGTGTTATGTGTGCGTCTTCACCGTATGCTAACGAGCTAAGTTGTTAGCATCATTTATAAAGTGTTATGTGTGCGTCTTCACCGTATGCTAACGAGCTAAGTTGTTAGCGTCATTTATAAAGTGTTATGTGTGCGTCTTCACCGTATGCTAACGAGCTAAGTTGTTAGCGTCATTTATAAAGTGTTATGTGTGCGTCTTCACCGTATGCTAACGAGCTAAGTTGTTAGCATCATTTATAAAGTGTTATGTGTGCGTGTACAAGGATTTATTATTGATTTGGTGATATCACGACGCGCCGGCGGCTCCTCTCTGATGTCGCCCAGTTTCGAGGGAAACTGATGCAAGTCCTGCGATACTGAGGATTATAAGTGATATTTTTCTACAATCATGTCGACACAGAAGCGTTGAAATAAACAAAAAGAAAATATCTCACCTAAACCCCTGGACCTACACTACACTCACAGGCAATTTTTATTATTAGTATTTTTTTAGGGTAAAGAAAAAAATGTTGCATTAATATCAATATCGCAAGTCAAGACACCAATATGGAATGAGGCACATATTTCCTATATCGTGCTGCCCTTGTGTGCATAAAAGTTAGCAGAACATGCTCTGGTGAGAACGAAGATTCAACAAATGAAAAAACTCCAGTTCCTGAAGTGAAAGGAACTGGAGCTAAAACTGCTGACGAGGCACCATGGTAGCAGCATCATTCATAGAGAGTTGACTCACTTCCTCTTCTCTCCCACAGAGATTCCGAACAGAGTTCTCGGAGGGGAAGATCACAGGCCGGGTAAGAGCTCAGGTGAGCCCCAGGTGAGGACCAACGTTAACCTTCATGTTCCCCGGCAGCGCTACAACTGCTACAAGCACCACTGGAGCGACACACGGAAGCCCGTGAGTCTGGAGGTGACGCCGGGCGGCATCGACCAGATCGACCCGCACACCAACAGAGTGATATGTTCCTACGACTACCGCAACGTGGAGGGCTTCGTGGAGGTCTCCGACTACCAGGGAGGGTTCTGCATCCTGTACGGCGGCTTCAGTCGGCTGGTGAGCGCCTCGAGTGACGCGACCTCTCGTGGCTCCGAACCTCCGTGATATTCATTCTCTCCGCTCTTCAGCATCTGTTTGCGTCCGAGCAACGAGATGACATCATCCGCTGCGCCATCGAACACGCCGGGAACTTCATCGGCATCATGTTGCGGCTGAGGAAGGACCCGCTGACCTTCGAGGACTTCGTGACGGACAGGTTGGGGAAGTACAGCTCGGACGACAGCATCACCTCCCTGGCTGAGTTCGTGGTGCAGAAGGTCACCTCGCGACATCCGGTCAGAACCCTCCTTTTAACTCTGCTGCCTTCACTTGTACTCGGCAGAAGTTACACACAATAACCTCCTTCTAATGTGTGTCTGATGTGTACTCGTGACATTTAAGTTTGAGAAGTACATTTATGTAGTGAAAGTTTCTTAACTAGTATTGAAGCTCTTTTCAATGCAATATAATAATGTTGCTATAATAGTGTCACCAGACAATACTAAGTTAAGAGCTTCAACTTTTACCAAAACCTTTGACGCAGATACGATCACGTGGAGATGAACATGAAGTTACTTTTGAATTATTGGCATATGAATAACTAACTGTGTGTGTAAAGACATTGATAAATAAAAAAACATTAATTTAGAAAATATTCACGTTTTAAAATTAATTACATTATATAAAACAATTAAACATTTCAAAATTTAAATTGTTGAATTCAATTTATTATAAAAAACAATAATTCTGATGAAAACAACATTTTAATCAAAAATCTAAAGCGTTAAAAAAGTATAACTTATATTATCATGACAATGATTTACTTCCACAGGTTGAGTCTCTAAGATAATCTTCAGCTCTTCAGTCTGTGGCTGATTTGTTCCTACATTAGTTCTTATTTTTGGACTTTTCTATCATGATTTCTGCCACTATGTGTGTGTTTAAAAGATGTATATGGTTGTGAGAGTTTGTGTGTGTCAGTCTTGTTGTGTGCGTGTGTTTATTGAAGAGATCGCACAGTTGGAATAATTAGTTTTTGCTAGACCGTTTGACCCGTCATGCTGACACAACACAAGCTCCTGTGTGAGTCAGTGTATGTAGTGTGTTGATAACACTGCTGTCAGGCAAGAGCATGTTTGGATGAACATGTGTGTCGGAACTAGAGATCCTTGCAACCCAGTGAGCTTCTCATGGTTTCCTAAAACGTTAGTTTGTCACGAGCGATGCTGTTGATGCAGGTGTTCGACTGACTCTGTCTCGTCCAGGAGCCAGTCAAGCGGATCCTGGCTCTGACGGAGACCTGTCTGGTGGAGAGAGACCCGGCCTCGTACAACATCGTCACCATCAAACCCTTCGGGGAGGTGAGTGTTGAAGCCACTCAGTGACTTTAAATATTTGTCCCGAAGCTGCTCTGAAGTTCCTACTCCTCTGCATTATCTTTTATTTGCATAAATAAACTTCCAAAGCACGTTTGTCAATTGAGACCTAACCTGGCAACAGTTTTTACATGTTTATTTTTACGAATTTAAATTCATTTCTACTTTGAAGTGCATCAAAATATATATATATATATAGATGTAGAGCAGTTTAATTGTCTTCAAGGGCAACTAAAACAAAACTGAAAACTCAAAAATCAACTCTGGTGTCATTAAACATCAACTAGTATCAACTCTGGTGTCATTAAACATCAACTAGTATCAACTCTGGTGTCATTAAACATCAACTAGTATCAACTCTGGTGTCATTAAACATCAACTAGTATCAACTCTGGTGTCATTAAACATCAACTAGTATCAACTCTGGTGTCATTAAACATCAACTAGTATCAACTCTGGTGTCATTAAACATCAACTAGTATCAACTCTGGTGTCATTAAACATCAACTAGTATCAACTCTGGTGTCATTAAACATCAACTAGTATCAACTCTGGTGACATTAAACATCAACTAGTGTCAACTCTGGTGTCATTAAACATCAACTAGTATCAACTCTGGTGTCATTAAACATCAACTAGTATCAACTCTGGTGTCATTAAACATCAACTAGTATCAACTCTGGTGTCATTAAACATCAACTAGTATCAACTCTGGTGTCATTAAACATCAACTAGTATCAACTCTGGTGTCATTAAACATCAACTAGTATCAACTCTGGTGTCATTAAACATCAACTAGTATCAACTCTGGTGTCATTAAACATCAACTAGTATCAACTCTGGTGTCATTAAACATCAACTAGTATCAACTCTGGTGTCATTAAACATCAACTAGTATCAACTCTGGTGTCATTAAACATCAACTAGTATCAACTCTGGTGTCATTAAACATCAACTAGTATCAACTCTGGTGACATTAAACATCAACTAGTATCAACTCTGGTGTCATTAAACATCAACTAGTATCAACTCTGGTGTCATTAAACATCAACTAGTATCAACTCTGGTGTCATTAAACATCAACTAGTATCAACTCTGGTGTCATTAAACATCAACTAGTATCAACTCTGGTGTCATTAACAAACATCAACTAGTCATCAACTTTCACTCTGGTGACATTAAACATCAACTAGTATCAACTCTGGTGTCATTAAACATCAACTAGTATCAACTCTGGTGTCATTAAACATCAACTAGTATCAACTCTGGTGTCATTAAACATCAACTAGTATCAACTCTGGTGTCATTAAACATCAACTAGTATCAACTCTGGTGTCATTAAACATCAACTAGTATCAACTCTGGTGTCATTAAACATCAACTAGTATCAACTCTGGTGTCATTAAACATCAACTAGTATCAACTCTGGTGTCATTAAACATCAACTAGTATCAACTCTGGTGTCATTAAACATCAACTAGTATCAACTCTGGTGTCATTAAACATCAACTAGTATCAACTCTGGTGACATTAAACATCAACTAGTATCAACTCTGGTGACATTAAACATCAACTAGTATCAACTCTGGTGTCATTAAACATCAACTAGTATCAACTCTGGTGTCATTAAACATCAACTAGTATCAACTCTGGTGTCATTAAACATCAACTAGTATCAACTCTGGTGACATTAAACATCAACTAGTATCAACTCTGGTGTCATTAAACATCAACTAGTATCAACTCTGGTGTCATTAAACATCAACTAGTATCAACTCTGGTGTCATTAAACATCAACTAGTATCAACTCTGGTGTCATTAAACATCAACTAGTATCAACTCTGGTGTCATTAAACATCAACTAGTATCAACTCTGGTGTCATTAAACATCAACTAGTATCAACTCTGGTGTCATTAAACATCAACTAGTATCAACTCTGGTGTCATTAAACATCAACTAGTATCAACTCTGGTGTCATTAAACATCAACTAGTATCAACTCTGGTGTCATTAAAACATCAACTAGTATCAACTCTGGTGTCATTAAACATCAACTAGTATCAACTCTGGTGTCATTAAACATCAACTAGTATCAACTCTGGTGTCATGTAGTGAATGTTCTTCAAGACGCAGTAACTTCTCATCATGACCATGTTTTAAACTCATTACTTTATAAAGTTGCTCTGAAATCTGGACGAACGAGAGGTTACAAGAGTCCATTATTACACAATAATGGCTTCACTCCTCCTCCAGCTGTAATCACGCTTTGTTTATACAATGAGTCCCTTGGAGGTGGAGACCATTGATGACGCGTGGTGACAAACCTCCATGCTTGACAGCAGAGTGGGTGTGGTTATGGTCAACAAGATTTAAGAAGACGTGTTGATCTGCTTAAGTACTTAATGTCTGACACTGTGTCGAACATTTAAAAATGTTTAAAAACTCTTGGTTTCCAGAGACTAAACCTTGCGTCTCTCGTCAGGTGTTCGCTCTCATCTGTGACGCAGACAACCCTCAGGTGTTCACGGTAGAATTCATCCGGGGCCAGATCAGGAAGTTCTCGTCCACAGAAAGGTGCGTTGAAGTGAAGTCAGTCACCATATGCTGGACGTGTTGCCGAGTCTGGACCTGTCCGAGCAGGGATTCCTTGTTGGCCAGCCTGCTGGACGGGGTCCGAGCGTCCGGCAACAGGGATGTGTGCGTCAAGATGGCGCCGACCCAGAGAGGACAGAGGTGGGGTCTTCTCAGCATGCCTGTGGACGAGGAGGTGGAGAGTCTTCATCTGAAGTTCCTGGCGGCACCTCCAAGTAAGTCGGTGAAGAACTGGGTTCAGTAGCTTCAGCTCAGGTGGATCACACCTCAACACAGAGACACCAGCTTGGTTTCTCGACAGGGTTTAGAGCACTTGCTCGACTAAACCAGGCTAAAACATACCATAAACAAATACATTAAACTAACGTGTGTCTTATGTCATAACGTTCTGTAAATCCACACTTTTTTTGGTTTTTTTCATCATCAGATCATCAATGATCATCAAATGTTAATAATAATAATAATAATAATAATAATAATCATCATCAGATCATCAAATGTTAATAATAATAATAATAATAATAATCATCAGATCATCAAATGTTAATAATAATAATAATAATAATAATCATCATCAGATCATCAAATGTTAATAATAATAATAATAATAATCATCAGATCATCAAATGTTAATAATAATAATAATAATAATAATAATAATAATAATAATAATAATCATCATCAAATGTTTAATAATAATAATAATAATCATCATCAGATCATCAAATGTTGTTTTTCAAAGGTAACGACCCCGCCGGGGAAGGCGTTTAAGGAGCCCACAGCTCTGGTGGGGGGGGGGGGGGAAGACCCCAAAAAAAAAAAAAATTATGGTGTTAAAAAAAAAACCCCCCCCCCCAAAAAAACAGTAGAACTGAGGTCGAAGGAACTCTTGATGGATTGAAGGACAGTTGTCTGACTTGTTTGACACTCTTCTGCTAGAATACTTTCAGTGGTCAAACCCTGAAGTGTCCCACGACACGAGTATCTTTGATAACGATAATCTGTAAACACATGTCTAGAGTGAATAAAGAAGGTAGTGAAACTAAAAGTGATCCCTCGTGTTCCATCTAATCCACATTCTAACAGTCATTCAGTCCCTGTTTCTTTAACATCTTCACACTCTTATCTCCTGATCATTTCTGAGATATTCTTGATATGGACGTTGAACGTATCCATGACAACACTGAGGCAGATTCATCAACGATACCTTCCACTGCTCGTCCTCACGTCACTTCTCTCTCCACCAGATGGGAACTTTGCAGATGCTGTGTTCAGGTTCAACGCCAACATCTCCTACAGCGGTGTGCTGCACGCCGTCACTCAAGACGTGAGTGAGGATCTCTGCTCGCCTTCGGAAAGCATGTCTTGTGTAGAAACTTGAAAGTGACTGAAGACGGAGAAAATTTGATCTCATGAAGTGAAAACACATGGTTGTCATGTTCTTTCCTATTAGAGGAAAAGATCTTTGTAGTATAATCTGCAGATCTTAGTAATATTACTCCACGGGTCTTGGTAGTATCACCGTGTTACTCAGTGGGTCTCCCTTGTATTACTCCACTAAGATCTGTAGTATTACAGTATGTTCTGGACTATAAGTGTCTCCGGAGCACGAGTCGCTCCAGACATAAAATACATAATAAAGAAGTACAAACATATATAAGTCGCACTGGAGTATAAGTCGTGTTTTTGGGGGAAATGGATTTGATAAAATCCAAGAACAGACATGTGATCTTGAAAGATTAAAATAAAACTAGAGGCAACAACAGAATAATGTTCCGTTACATGAAGTGAGAACCTGGTATGTTAACATAACATATGAAGAGTTATTCAGAGAACTATAGCATCAATAACTAACTAGTTTACCAAACCATCCGTGTAACTCCAAATAACTCTTCATCCTCGTGTCACTTTTAAACAACTAACTAACTCCGGAGGTAGAAGATGCTTCCTCTTCTACGTGGAAATGATCAACACAGGCCTAGAGCGCCCTCTGGTGGTTTAGTGTGAAAATAACATGTGAAATGATATAATAATGTGTTAATAATTTCACACATAAGTCGCTCCAGAGTATAAGTCAAACGGACAATATGACTATGACACTTATAGTCCGGAACATACGGTACTTCTTTTAACATGAATAATTATTGCAATAATGACATGATAGTCCCAGAAATGCATTTGTTTTCTCTCTCTTGGTCCAGGGTCTTTTTTCCGAGAACAAGGAGAAGCTGATCAACAACGCCATCCTGGCTCTGCTGTGTCAGGAGGTGGAGCTGCCGGCCCTGAACACGGAGCTGGAGAGTCACTTCCAGGCCATCCGCCGCCTCGTGGCCTCCAAAGCCGGCTTCCAAGCCTTCACCCAGCTGCCAAAGTAAGGTCCCCCCAGACCCACTCCTGGTCTCCTCTCCCCTGCTTGAGCTGCCGGTAACAGCTTTTGTCGTTCCAAGGTCTGGTCAAGGGTCCGGACTCACAGATGGAACGTAAATATGAATCCATACATCTCAGTCTGCCTGGTGCTTTCCCCACTCGTGCTCCTCTAGACTCCTCTGTCTCGCCTCCACCTGGAGGCCGTCGGACAGAAGCGTTCCTCCGTGACCTCCGACCTCCCTCTCCAGCCGTGTCCTGTGCTCCCATCACTCCCACGATCTGCTTGGCTTGCTCTGCCTTCGTCACAGCACGTGTTGCAAGAGTCTGGGTCACTGAGATGTATGAAGCTGTGTTGACCCTGGATTTGTTGTTCCTCCGTCCACATGTGACGAGTCACTGTCTCTGCAAAGATTCATCGCTGAAGGACTTGAGTTTCCTCTGACTCGCTGAGATCGACAGATCTGCATCCAGAGACGTCGCATTATATATGTCGTCTCCCTGTGTCATCATTCCATTGATGTCTTCCCTTCTTTTCCTGTTTTTCACCATCTTTTGATTTCTATTTATCATTCTTTGCTGGACAGTGTTGATTGTTGAGAATCCGTAGATATGTATCACGATACAAGGATATATACTGATATATAGTGATATGTAGTGTGATGGTGTACTAACAAGTATATATGTGTAGTATTGTCCAGTACTTGACTCTGGTGTTGTGATAGTGTAGTAACAAGTATATATGTGTAGTATTGTCCAGTACTTGACTCTGGTGTTGTGATAGTGTAGTAACAAGTATATATGTGTAGTATTGTCCAGTACTTGACTCTGGTGTTGTGATAGTGTAGTAACAAGTATATATGTGTAGTATTGTCCAGTACTTGACTCTGGTGTTGTGATAGTGTAGTAACAAGTATATATGTGTAGTATTGTCCAGTACTTGACTCTGGTGTTGTGATAGTGTAGTAACAAGTTATATGTGTAGTATTGTCCAGTACTTGACTCTGGTGTTGTGATAGTGTAGTAACAAGTATATATGTGTAGTATTGTCCAGTACTTGACTCTGGTGTTGTGATAGTGTAGTACAAGTATATATGTGTAGTATTGTCCAGTACTTGACTCTGGTGTTGTGATAGTGTAGTAACAAGTATATATGTGTAGTATTGTCCAGTACTTGACTCTGGTGTTGTGATAGTGTAGTAACAAGTATATATGTGTAGTATTGTCCAGTACTTGACTCTGGTGTTGTGATAGTGTAGTAACAAGTATATATGTGTAGTATTGTCCAGTACTTGAAATATTATCAATGCAGTGCTGTAGACTATATATTGAGACGGTATTGTGAGAGAAAATATTTCAATATTTAAGGGAATCAATGTTTTCTTAAATCTCTAGTGAACAAACATTTTTCTCAGCTCTCTCTATATATTCTTATTTACCCTGGTCTTCATCAGAAGACGTCTCCTGGTCTTCATCAGAAGACGTCTCCTGGTCTTCATCAGAAGACGTCTCCTGGTCTTCATCAGAAGACGTCTCCTGGTCTTCATCAGAAGACGTCTCCTGTCTACATCAGAAGACGTCTCCTGGTCTACATCAGAAGACGTCTCCTGGTCTTCATCAGAAGACGTCTCCTGGTCTTCATCAGAAGACGTCTCCTGGTCTTCATCAGAAGACGTCTCCTGGTCTTCATCAGAAGACGTCTCCTGGTCTACATCAGAAGACGTCTCCTGGTCTACATCAGAAGACGTCTCCTGGTCTTCATCAGAAGACGTCTCCTGGTCTACATCAGAAGACGTCTCCTGGTCTTCATCAGAAGACGTCTCCTGGTCTTCATCAGAAGACGTCTCCTGGTCTTCATCAGAAGACGTCTCCTGGTCTTCATCAGAAGACGTCTCCTGGTCTTCATCAGAAGACGTCTCCTGGTCTTCATCAGAAGACGTCTCCTGGTCTTCATCAGAAGACGTCTCCTGGTCTTCATCAGAAGACGTCTCCTGGTCTTCATCAGAAGACGTCTCCTGGTCTTCATCAGAAGACGTCTCCTGGTCTTCATCAGAAGACGTCTCCTGGTCTTCATCAGAAGACGTCTCCTGGTCTACATCAGAAGATGTCTTCTCAACACTGGCTCTTCTCCGAGTCTCATGTTGGATGACTGAGCTCCTCATGTGTTGTTCAAGGACCTACTTGACACTCTTCCTATGAGTTGCAACTCTAGTGACTTACACGAGTGACCTTTGACCTGTTGTTGCTTCTTGACGTGAAAGTAAACTTTTATCTTCAGTTCAAATGAGAGTCAGTGTTATCAGTGTTGATCTGATGATCTCACTGATCTTGTCTCCGTTCATAGTGAATATAAAGGCCATTCAAAACAAGTTGAATCTTTGATTGTCGATGAATTTGTATGAATGAATTATTTACCGACGATGAGCTTCTGTCTGCTCATGTGCTCCAACTACCCATAATGCACTGCATCAGTTGTGAATCTTCTAAAAGTCTCTGCTTTGATTGTTATTAAGAAGCTGAAGAAGGAGTTTTCTAAGGAAGCATATGTTTCTTGACCTAGACCAGGACCAAAATGTTCCAGCTCCACTCTGGCTAGGGAACACGTCATGATCCAGAACTCATCTTGCAGCTTCTACTAACAAACGTGCTCAGTTGGATGGAACGAGGTTGACGGTTCCGAGCAGAAGCGATGAATGATGTCCAGTGTTTTGAAGTTGTGTCGCTCGCCGCTCCGAGGAACACGTGTCCTGTTGCTAAACGTGTGCGTCCTTGTGTTCCAGGTTCAGGGAAAAGTTGGGCGTAAAGACGGTAAAAGCTTTAAAACGGAACAACAACGGTGTGACTCACGCTGCTATAGACATGCTCTGTGCCCTCATGTGTGTAAGTACCTTCACGGCTTCATGGGCACCAGCTCTGAGAAGATCCCAGTGAGGTCTGCTGATGCTCCACGACTCTCTCCTGCAGCCCATGCACGACGACTACGACCTGCGGCAGGAGCAGCTCAACAAAGCGTCTCTGCTGTCGTCCAAGAAGTTCCTGGAGAACCTTCTGGAGAAGTTCATCACCAACGTGGTACGTCTTCGTCTCTCAGAGACCTTCTTCTTCTGACCTTCACCGACGTTCTCGACTCCTTCTCACGCCTTCAGTATGAACGTGTGTCAGTGCAGTAAATATAACCTTCAACTGATTCAATCATTTCTGTGTTGACGGGTTGAATTGCTTTTATTGAACAATTAAATCCAACTTTTAACTGTTAAATTGGATCAATCGAATGATTTAGTTATTATTCTCACTTCTTTGAGTTTGTATTTTCAAATGTCACGTTCACTGCTTCAGTATCTTCGCCGAGGAGCCGTCGAGGAACCTTCAGGATCTTTTATCTGCGTCTGTCCCTCCATGAGGAAACTCATGTTCCAGGATCTAATCTTCTCATCTTCCTTTGTTCATTTTAGTGTTTTCTTTCAATTCAATTTTCATGTTATCTCGTTTTAATGTTGAAACTCATTTTGTCTTCCTCCATTGTCTCCGTTTTTTTCTCACAACCTTGTGACTCGCTGGTTTGATCACTTTGACCATGAGAAGAACTGGCTGAGATGTTGGTCTTCAACTCTCATGGTTATGAAGTTGATCATCAGTAAATGGAGTCGACTCTTCTAAACGGTTCAGAGCTACTGATCAAACTCTCAGCCAATCATGTGACGCAGAGACGATCATGTGACATCACAGGTCAATCCTAGCTTCACAGCTCGATTATTTGAGTTAAAACCATCAGAAAAAGGCCCTTCATGAAGAAGTGATCAGAGTCACGGAGGTGGTCGAGGCTCAGGACAGATTCATCTTCTGATGTTCATACACCTCGTTGCAGACATGAATGTTGCTTCTACCCGACCTGTGACTCAAGGTCAGTTGCTCATCCCGGTTTCTCCATCTTGTGTCTTCCAGGATCATGGAACGGGAGCTCTGGTCATCAGCTCTCTGCTGGACTTCCTGACCTTTGCCTTGTGCGCCCCCTACAGCGAAACCACGGAGGGTCAGCAGTTCGACATGCTGCTGGAGATGGCCGCTTCGAACGGCCGGACGCTTTTCAAACTGTTCCAGGTGAGACTTCCTGGGGGAAGAAGAAGCCAAAGGTCCAGGTGTTTGACCAGGTCTTCTCTCCGTCCACAGCATCCGTCCATGGCCATCGTGAAGGGAGCCGGTCTGGTGATGAAGGCCATCATCGAGGTGAGGAGAGTGAGGATCGTGTTCAGGCTCTTGTTAAACCCTGTCGTGGCTTCAGGAAGGAGACAAGGAGATCGCCACCAAGATGCAGGACCTGGCTCTGAGTGAAGGAGCTCTTCCCAGACACCTCCACACGTCCTTGTTCACCATGAGCAGCGACCAGAGGATGCTCACCAACAGGTTCTCTCCATCATATCTGGTTTTACGTTGCATGACACGATGATGGAGCGAGTGCTGAGGGCGATCCAGTTGAACCGGTTCAAGCGCTGAGACGACGTAGAAGTTTCTCTCCATCACATCGTGACGCTTTTTCACCGACGGTTTTACGTCAGGATTTGAACATGTTCTTCTAACCGAACACATGCGGTCAAAACTGTTTCCACTGACATTCGATGAGTCTGGAAACAATGTTTTACTTGAAACTTGAGTAACAAACAGAATCCAGATTCACCAAATGATGTAAATGATAGTATTGTGTATTATTGTGTATTATTGTGTATTATTGTGTATTATTGTGATTGCGATTAGTGTTTTCACTTTTATTGACTCTGAAGTTTGTATGATTTATTATTGACTCATAAATATGTTTACATCTTTTAGTTTTTACACTAGTTTTTAGTGTTTGCAGTGAATGTTTACAAGTGTCATCAGAGTAAATAATAAACCTTTATTTTAAGGTATGTTTAATTTTATCATTAAAAATAACGTCATAACTTTATCTTGAGAATCAAAGAGAAAAACATTTGAATGTAAAGTTAATAATTGATTGTATTAGATTAAAAAAATGCATAAAAAAAGAGGAAATTGAAAATATAATCGCGTAAATAATCACAATATTTCGTAAAATAAAGGCATTTATATTTTTATCAATCACCCTTCAGCCCTGCTTCACAGTCTGATCCATGTTTGTAAACCGTTGACAGGCAGCTGAGCCGACACCTGGTGGGACTGTGGACGGCCGAGAACCCCGTGGCCATGAACCTCCTCAAGAGAATATTGGTGAGAGTCTGAGTGATGTGTGTCGTCATCCTCTGATCCCGTCTCCGGTCCTGCAGCCCACGGGACTCCTGGCCTACATGGACAGTCCGGACCCGGTCCCGGAGAAGGATGTGGACAGGATGCACATCCGAGACAACTTGAAGATCGCCACGGTAACCATGGAGGCTCCAAGAATCCAGGTGTTATCTGAACATCCTGTCACCTGGTGTAGGATCAGCTGAACAGGATCAAAGTGCCAGAATGGCAGCGGATCGCCGGCAAAGCAGCCAAAGAGGTGGAGAAGTTTGCCAAGGAGAAGGCCGACATCGTCCTGATGCACTGGAGAGACAAGATGGGCATCGCTCAGAAGGAGGTGAGAAGACAGAAGGCAGGTTCTGTTGTCCTGCTGTTGACGCCTCCTGCTGGTGCTGTGTGGAACTTCAACATCTGATATCATATTGAGCATCAGCTTCTGCATCTGTTGTTGCACATGTTTTCTACTCTCATCCCTCGTGTTTTTACACACACTTACCTCACTTTAGCCTTTCCTACATTTCTCAGGTTTCAACGTAGTCAAATATCATTTCATTATACTTAAATATTAATATAAATATTACTATATGTACGTTTTTATTATTTTTCTTTGCTTGAATAGGATTTCTTAAATACTATTTCATAAAATATTGCATTACTATAAAAATATTTATGTATTCTTTTTTTTAAAACAATGTATTTGATTAAGCAGTTTTCTTTTGATCTATTTAAAATAAAGATTTATATTTAGCTTTTCCATAAATCAAAGACCGGATTTTAATGTATTCACTCGTACTTTTCAACTTCCATCTTATTTTACATTTGATTTATTTACTTTTCCCTCAGATATAGTCTTTATTCAATTCCTGTTTTATTCATTATCTTTTTTAACAACCATTATTATGCTTTTGTTTGTTTGTATCATATATTTAATGTTGTTTATGATTTTCGTCTCACATTTTTCTCCGTCTTACCCACGAATATCCAGCCGTTTAAAACAAAATGTTACTTTGAGCTGCAGCTGATTTTCTCCTTCAAAATCCATTTCCTCCAGACGTCAGATCTGCTCCTCGTCGCTCTGTTTCCATGAACTGAACAACATTTCACAATATTTCACTGTTTCTCGATCGCTCCGGTTCGAGCTCGTTCTTCTGTGTAAACTTTGCATGATTGTGTCGATGCTGATTTTAAATCGCAGCTTTGCTTCCATGAAGAAACATCAGTTTAACTTCGACACTGTTGCTGATTTTCTTGATTTCAATTCAAACAAATTCTTCAACGATGTTGTTGATCTGAAGAAGAATAATCTCTGTTGTCTCTGCCCCCCCGTCTTGTTTTCTGCTGTCAATCAATGTAGCAGGACAGAAATAACCTGGTAAGTAGCACCAAACCATGGGATCAATCCCCTCCTCTTGACTCCTCCTCCTCCTCCTCCTCCTCCTCCTCCTCCTCCTCCTCCTCCTCCTCCTCCTCCTCCTCCTCCTCCTCCTCCTCCTTCTCCTCCTCTCTTCCTGTCGTTGTTTCATGGTCTCACTGTGCTGTCGTCATTTGGTTTAACCACAAACCCTGAGCAGGGTCTTTGTCTCTAGAACTGGACGATGAACCAACATGGCTGATGACAGAACCACTTCTCCACATCTCTCACATCTGCAGGGGGTCTAAAGATAGTGGAGAGTCGGAATTATTTATCTAATGTAGAAGAATGGAAAAAAATAGTGGTTGGAAATTAAATTTTCTCAGGAGCAAGAGGTGAAAAGTCCAAACATTTCATTTTTTAAATTAGATTTTATTTCTATGTATTCATAAGATGATGACATGATACTTACATCTGTCTCCACGTGTCTCAACACTTCATTAAAGTACTTGCTTGAGCTTCCCAAGCAGAACCATGACCAACAGATTGACCGTTGCTGCGTCTGAGATCAGTCACTTCCTGTTTATTCTGCTCCGTCAGATCTGTCAACAAAGCTCTGCATGTTCAGAGAGAAGAGATAACGATGAACTTTTCAGTTCAAAACATTGTTTTCACAGTTGAAACTCGAGCCAACAAAGTTTTCAAGTTACCGTCAAAGTGGATCTGCCTGATCTGAACTTTATCGATCCCTCAGGAGGATAGATTGATAGAATAGAGGTGAAGCTCAGGAGGATCCAAGAGTGTGATCCAGTCGTGAAGTTTGATTCAATCAGTGCCAGCAGCTGATGCTTGGATGGTGACCTCGGAGAAAGTTCTCTTGGCAAATGTAGACCTTCGTTTATTGTTTTATCTTTTTCGTGTTGTAGTTTTCTTGGCATCGTTTCTGGGATCCATTGTTTTTTTTACACATCCATTTATTGTTTGTCCAACATCTTTTCAATTTCATAATCGTGTGTCTTTGTCTTCTGCTCACGTGGACGTTGGTCGACTCGTTCTATAAACTTCTCTCTGGTTTAGTTTTTAAAACCAACTTGTTTTGCACCAGAATCCGAACCAGAAGCCGGTCATCTTGAGGAAGCGTCGTCAGAGAATAAAGATCGAAGCCAACTGGGAGCTTTTCTACTACAGGTACGAGAGGGTTTGGAACTTTGACTCCTGTGACGATCAAGAGCAAGACGTGAATGAATCCTTCAATCATCTCTTCAGATTCCAGCTGGATCACGCTCGCTCCAACCTGATCTGGAACCTGAAGACGCGAGAGGAGCTGAGGGACGCGCTGGAGGGCGAGATGCGAGCCTTCAACGTGGACCGGGAGCTCGGCAACGCCACCGTCATCTCCTGGAACCACCAGGAGTTCGAGGTACCCGACCATCTCTCTGGCTTCCTTCAAACTCAGGAGATCCGGCCTGAGCTCAATGTGCTGGTGGAGACGGCGATGTAACAGAATATCAACGTATTTCATGAGATGATCTTTATAGCGAGTCGTAGAACGATGGCCTGAAGACTCTTCCAGCTGGATAGATGTTCAGGTTCCTCGTCTGATGTGAGGATTTGTTCTAGAAAACCCTGCGTTAAAATCTACTCGATAGTTACCATTTAATTTAGAGTCAAACACATGTTGAGGCCTCGTCCTCCTATATAAACCATCGTCATGAACATTTGACACATTTTTAACAACATTAAATTACTTCTAACAACTATGACAGACTAGTTCAAATGCGATATATTAAAACATTTATTTAAGCTTGTTATCTCGAGGGATGACGCCTCGAATGCTAAAACCTTCTCACTATCACTGACATGAACAGCTCCCATCGTGCTTTGCCGCCCAGCCAAACAATCACAGCTGTGGATGACTTTTGACCACAATTTAAACGACGTAGAATTTAAATACAGTGTTGTATCGACCAATCGGCCTTCCTTATCTTCCAGAAAGATCAGTGTGTAGAAAGGCATCATGGGAGTTGAGTGTTTTGTTGGCACCATAAGTGAGGTGTGTGTGTTCATTGGTGTCTCCACTGAGTTCTGAAGTTTAGATGGTTCAATAAATCACATGTTGGTAAGAGAGTAAACAAAGTTGATGTTCCTGCAGCTTCAATACAATATATTTCAATATGTAGTACTATGTGTCAAAACAACAGTGATATGATGAAGCACAACTATATTAACATACTTGTACTTCACCAGTTATGTGTACATTTAAAGTCTCGTGTTTCTAAACAGGTGAAATACGAGTGCCTTTCCGAAGAGATCAAAATCGGCGATTACTACTTGCGCCTCCTGCTGGAGGAGGACGAGAACGAGGAGTCGAGTGGCATCAAAAGATCGTAAGACTCTGTGGTGACCACATGAATGGATGTGGATCAAAGGTTCTCTTGGTTCTTCCTTCAGGTACGAGTTCTTCAACGAGCTCTACCACCGCTTCCTGCTCACGCCCAAGGTCACGATGAAGTGCCTGTGCCTGCAGGCGCTCGCCATAGTCTACGGGAAGTGCTTCGAGGAGATCGGACCCTTTAGTGACACCAAATACATCGTGGGCATGCTGGACCGGGTCAGTACCAGCCTCGGGGTTCACTCTCGTGTGATTGATGGTCCTTCTGCGTCCACAGTGCACGGACAAGCTGGAGAGAGACCGTCTGATCCTCTTCCTCAACAAGCTGATTCTGAACAGAGTGAGTGGATCTTCGTGCGATTCCTCTTCTTTGACTGACGATCTTCTGGCTGCAGAAAAACGTGAAGGAGGTGATGGACTCGAACGGGGTCCGGATCCTAGTGGACCTGCTGACGTTAGCTCATCTTCACACCAGCAGAGCGATGGTGCCGCTGCAGGTTAGACGTCTTGTTTCATCCATGTTTCAATGTCTTCTTCTTATTTGATGGCAGTTTCGTTACAAACACATTCAATCTGAGTTCACTCTTCAGCTGCAGGTGATTCTATCTTAGTTTTAGCTGCTGGTTTTTTAAACCGCTTCTTAAATTTCCATCGACTGTTTTAAAAACTCTCGCTAATCATCAAGTTCAAGTTTTTCAGAATTTTAATTGACTTGTTTATTACATCCATTTGTTACTTGTTTTAAACCTCATAAAATTTCATTTTTTCATGTTTTTAATTTGGATGTTTTTATTAAATTCATTTTTTTTTCACTTTTAGCTCAACTTTTGTCTTCTTGTGATGGTTGAACGTAGATAATCTCTGATGGTGTCATCTCTGGTTGATGCTGTGAAGACACGATAAATCAGTGGTGTTTTCTACAGAGTAATGTTCTGGAGGCGTCCCCGGACATGAAGCGAGAGAGTGAGAAGGAGTGGTACTTTGGCAACGCGGACAAAGAACGACGAGGACCTTTTAGTTTTGAAGAGGTTTGTAACGTCTTACGATCGTATTTGAGTTGTTGAGCTGCTTTAAAGATCATTTAGGTTCCGTTGAAACCTCTTATCATTTCCTTCGATGACCCTCCAGATGCAAGAGTTCTGGAAAGAAGGCGTCCTGACGGCGAAGACGCGCTGCTGGGCTCAAGGCATGGATGGCTGGCGCCCCCTGCAGGCCATCCCTCAGCTGAAGTGGTGTCTGCTGGCGTCGGGGCAGGCGGTGATGAACGAGTCCGACCTGGCGACCCTGATCCTCAACATGCTCATCACCATGTGCTCGTACTACCCCAGCAGGTCAGGAGTGACCCCTAGTGTTTCATGTTCACCGTTGCAACGATACGTTTGTTTTCTCCTCCAGAGACCAAGACAACGCCGTCATCCGCCCGCTGCCCAAAATCAAGAGGATGATCAGCGACAACGCGTGTCTTCCTCACATAGTCCAGGTAACACACTGTGGTAGTCGAGCTGCTCTCGTTTCTGTTTCTTATTTTGATTCTTCCTAGCTGCTCCTGACCTTTGACCCCATCCTGGTGGAAAAAGTGGCCAACGTCCTGTACCTGGTGATGCAAGACAACCCCAATCTACAGCGCCTCTACCTGTGTGGAGTCTTCTTCTTCATCATGATGTACACGGGATCCAACGTGCTTCCAGTCGCCAGGTGATACGAACGATGACTCACCTGTGAAGAGGAATCATTTCCAAATGATTAGGATTTATGTGGTTTATAACACTTTGGTAAACTGTGAACTGTGTAGTAGTATTACTCTGCAAGGCTTCATAGTATTACCCCAACAGTCCCTGTGGTGTCTGTGGTTCTTCCTGGTAATAATGAGTAAATGCTATGTGACCTCGAGCCACACCATGAACCAGTGCTTTAGAGTCTAAAAACACAGTAGGTTAAGTTGTAGGAAAACTCCTGATGATCATTCAGGTTACAGTATGTTCTGGACTATAAGTGTCTCCGGAGCACGAGTCGCTCCAGACATAAAATACACAATAAAGAAGTAAAAACATATATAAGTCGCACTGGAGTATAAGTCGTGTGACATGTGATCTTGAAAGATTAAAATAAAACTAGAGGCAACAACAGAATAATGTTCCGTTACATGAAGTGAGAACCTGGTATGTTAACATAACATATGAAGAGTTATTCAGAGAACTATAGCATCAATAACTAACTAGTTTACCAAACCATCCGTGTAACTCCAAATAACTCTTCATCCTCGTGTCACTTTTAAACAACTAACTAACTCCGGAGGTAGAAGATGCTTCCTCTTCTACGTGGAAATGATCAACACAGGCCTAGAGCGCCCTCTGGTGGTTTAGTGTGAGAATAACATGTGAAATGATATAATAATGTGGTAATAATTTCACACATAAGTCGCTCCAGAGTATAAGTCAAACGGACAAACTATGAAGAAAACTGACACTTATGGTCCGGAGAATACATTGTGTTACTTGAATATTTGTTACTTTCAACTTGTGTTTCGAAGACAAATGAACATGTTGTTGTGGTTCAAAGGTTCCTGAAGTACACGCATCTAAAGCAGGCCTTCAAGTCAGAAGAGGTAATCTTTGTTCATTTCTACGTTTTGACACATGATGTGTTCAGTCCTAAATGTCCTCGTTGCCGCTGCAGTCCAAAGGTCAGGACATCGTTCAGCGCAGCGTCCTGGGTCCGGTCCTGCCCGAGGCCATGGTGTGTTATCTGGAGAACTACGAGGCCGAGCGCTTCTCCGAGATCTTCCTGGGGGAGTTCGACACACCCGAGGCCATCTGGAGCAACGAGATGAGGTGAGCAGCTCCGACGGCGGCGGCGTCGAGCCTCAATAACGCTCGTGGATAACTATCGTTCAGGCGCATGATGATCGAGAAGATCGCGGCTCACGTGGCCGACTTCAGTCCGAGGCTGCAGAGCAACACTCGGGCGCTCTACCAGTACTGCCCCATCCCGGTCATCAGCTTCCCTCAGCTGGACAACGAGCTCTTCTGCAGCATCTACTACCTCAGACATCTGTGCGACACTGTCCGCTTCCCCAACTGGCCCATCAGAGACGCCGTAAGATCCCGCGGTCGGACGCCCAGTTTGAAATACACACTTGTTGATTGTGCTGCAGGTGAAGCTGCTCAAGGACACTCTGGAAGCCTGGAAGAGAGAGGTGGAGAAAAAACCTCCGTCCATGTCGGTGGACGACGCTTACGAAGTGCTTAACCTTCCCAAAGGACAAGGACAGTGAGTGCTCCGTCAGTGACCCTTGACCTCCGTCTGGAGCTCAAGTGCTTCTTCTCTCCCAGGCACGAGGAGAGCAAGATCAGGAAGGCCTACTTCAGACTGGCTCAGAAGTACCATCCGGACAAGAACCCCGAGGGCCGCGTGAGTGTCTGGAGCCGCCTCTGGTCTCTGAAGGAACTCTTGTTCAGTCAAACCTTTTCTTTCTCAGGACATCTTCGAGAAGGTCAACAAAGCCTACGAGTTCCTCTGCACAAAGTCCACTCGCTTCCTGGACGGACCCGACCCGGAGAACATCATCCTCATCCTCAAGACGCAGAGCATCCTGTTCAACCGCCACAAACAAGGTGAAGAAGAAGTTGATGTTTAGTGAAGCTCCGTGAAGCACATCTGGAGAAAGACATCCAGCGTTTGAGGTTGAATACTTTTGAGGTTGAATACTTCTACAATATCTTCTCTGAGTGAAGATCAATACGATGCGTGTTTCCTGTTACTCTTGAAGTGAGAGTTGAAGATACAGTAAATATAAATATGAATTATTGGTGACCATGACACACAAGATTATAAAATGAAACGAGCAAAAGGTTTGTTTTTTCAAAAATAATTGCACAAAACTGAAGATATTTGTTGTTTAAATCCAAATAAATCCAAATATCCCACTTCTCTCAGTGCACTGATTAGTATCTTCAGGATAGTGTACGTACTAACTAGTAACTAATCCTCCACAGATAGTATGTCTCAAACATACTTCTCTTAGTATACTAGAAGTTAGTATCATCAGGATAGTGTACGTACTAACTAGTTACTAATCCTCCACAGATAGTATGTCTCAAACATACTTCTCTTAGTATACTAGAAGTTAGTATCATCAGGATAGTGTACGTACTAACTAGTAACTAATCCTCCACAGATAGTATGTCTCAAACATACTTCTCTTAGTATACTAGAAGTTAGTATCATCAGGATAGTGTACGTACTAACTAGTAACTAATCCTCCACAGATAGTATGTCTCAAACATACTTCTCTTAGTATACTAGAAGTTAGTATCATCAGGATAGTGTACGTACTAACTAGTAACTAATCCTCCACAGATAGTATGTCTCAAACATACTTCTCTTAGTATACTAGAAGTTAGTATCATCAGGATAGTGTACGTACTAACTAGTAACTAATCCTTCACAGATAGTATGTCTCAAACATACTTCTCTTATTATACTAGAAGTTAGTATCATCAGGATAGTGTACGTACTAACTAGTAACTAATCCTCCACAGATAGTATGACTCAAACATACTTCTCTTAGTATACTAGAAGTTAGTATCATCACGATAGTGTACGTACTAACTAGTAACTAATCCTCCACAGATAGTATGTCTCAAACATACTTCTCTTAGTATACTAGAAGTTAGTATCATCAGGATAGTGTACGTACTAACTAGTTACTAATCCTCCACAGATAGTATGTCTCAAACATACTTCTCTTAGTATACTAGAAGTTAGTATCATCAGGATAGTGTACGTACTAACTAGTAACTAATCCTCCACAGATAGTATGTCTCAAACATACTTCTCTTAGTATACTAGAAGTTAGTATCATCAGGATAGTGTACGTACTAACTAGTAACTAATCCTCCACAGATAGTATGTCTCAAACATACTTCTCTTAGTATACTAGAAGTTAGTATCATCAGGATAGTGTACGTACTAACTAGTTACTAATCCTCCACAGATAGTATGTCTCAAACATACTTCTCTTAGTATACTAGAAGTTAGTATCATCAGGATAGTGTACGTACTAACTAGTAACTAATCCTCCACAGATAGTATGTCTCAAACATACTTCTCTTAGTATACTAGAAGTTAGTATCATCAGGATAGTGTACGTACTAACTAGTAACTAATCCTCCACAGATAGTATGTCTCAAACATACTTCTCTTAGTATACTAGAAGTTAGTATCATCAGGATAGTGTACGTACTAACTAGTAACTAATCCTCTACAGATAGTATGTCTCAAACATACTTCTCTTAGTATACTAGAAGTTAGTATCATCAGGATAGTGTACGTACTAACTAGTAACTAATCCTTCACAGATAGTATGTCTCAAACATACTTCTCTTAGTATACTAGAAGTTAGTATCATCAGGATAGTGTACGTACTAACTAGTAACTAATCCTCCACAGATAGTATGTCTCAAACATACTTCTCTTAGTATACTAGAAGTTAGTATCATCAGGATAGTGTACGTACTAACTAGTAACTAATCCTCCACAGATAGTATGTCTCAAACATACTTCTCTTAGTATACTAGAAGTTAGTATCATCAGGATAGTGTACGTACTAACTAGTAACTAATCCTCCACAGATAGTATATCTCAAACATACTTCTCTTAGTATACTAGAAGTAAGTATCATCAGGATAGTGTACGTACTAACTAGTAACTAATCCTCCACAGATAGTTTGTCTCAAACATACTTCTCTTAGTATACTAGAAGTTAGTATCATCAGGATAGTGTACGTACTAACTAGTAACTAATCCTCCACAGATAGTATGTCTCAAACATACTTCTCTTAGTATACTAGAAGTTAGTATCATCAGGATAGTGTACGTACTAACTAGTAACTAATCCTCCACAGATAGTATGTCTCAAATTAAAATAAGGATTAAATTATCCTTTTTTTCTTAACCTAAAATACTTTCAATTCCATGAGAACACAAACAAATCAGGTTGTTACATATATATATATATATATATATATATATATATATATATATATATAATATGGTCAATAAACACATCAGATCTCAACAAAGAGTGCGAACGAACCTTTGACTGTGTTTGAGTTGAAATAACATTTAGCTCAGAGATGTTGATTTAAATCGACGGCTGACACTGAATGTTGGAAGAGAAAGATGAAAATAGTGTTAAAATGTTGAGGGAAGAAAGTTAAATAAACGTCACTGATACGATGGAAGATGTAGAAGTTTGAAGATTCTCAGTAAAGGTTAAAAAAGGGAGATTTAAATTCTGCGTTCATTATTTAAGGCACAACACAATAGTTAATACAACACACTGTAAAAGGCTCTTTGTCTGCTTTACTTCTCTGCTGCCTCTGAGAGTCAGAGGTTGTTTTGTTGTCTTTCTATTAGAGTCGATCGAATCCATTCAATAAGAGCAACATTTTCAGCTGATCTTGTCGTTCTTTCTCACCAGAACTGGAACCGTACAAGTACGCCGGCTACCCCATGCTCATCAAAACCCTCACCATGGAGACGCAGGACGACCAGCTCTTCTCCAAGACCTCGCCGCTCCTCCCCGCCGCCGCCGAGCTGGCCTTCCACACCGTCAACTGCTCCGCGCTCAACGCCGAGGAGCTTCGGCGAGAGAAGGGCATCGAGGTGTCCGTCGTTCTCGCCATCCTCGCCCGCCCACCGTGACCTTCGCTAACCTTGAACCGTCTCCTCAGATCCTGCTGGAGGCGCTGTCTCGCTGCGTCGGCGTCCTGACGGCGTCCAGTAAAGCCGACGACATGGCGGTGCAGGTAGACTCAGGTGCGAGCCTCACCTGGAGCGTGTTGACGAGCCTCTCTGTGCGCAGGTGTGCGGGCACGTCTGCAGGTGCTACAGCGTCGCGGCTCAGTTCGAAGAGTGTCGAGAGAAGATCATCGAGCTGCCGAACATCATCAGAGACCTCTGTCACATCCTGTTCTACGGCAAGGTGAGGCTGTTCGTTGCCATCACGCTGCTTCAATGTAGTAAATACACACTGTTTGTTGCTACTTCACTATAGTAAGTACACACGGAACACTGTGGATCCAAGTCCTAGTAACACAAAGCAGTGATTTTCACCCTTTTTTGAGCCGCGGCACATTTTTTACATGATCCTGCACACCACCAACCAAAATGACACAAAATGACTCTAACACAGTAATATATATAGTTGATATGTTTTAATGTATTTATAGTATAAATACATTAAAAACATATCAACTATATATATTTAAACATGAATTCAAACTAAACGTTTATATTTGTTAATTTTAAACATGTCTGACATGAATCTCACTTTTGTAAATGAGTTCAGATGTTGGTGTAAATGTTTATATTTGACACACACGGTTATTAACAACAATACTGCATCAACAGAGGCGACCAGTGGATTATATACATTTTAAAACATCTTTAGATGAAGTTTAGAGAATAAAACTGTTACCCAGTAACTTCACGTCATCATCGTCTCTGACGTCATTAGAATGTGTTTCACCTTCACCTGGTTAACGTGTTTGGTTTCAGATTATTCTTATTATATTCTTATTATATTCTTATTACATTCTTATTATATTCTTATTACATTCTTATTATATTCTTATTATATTCTTATTATATTCTTATTACATTCTTATTATATTCTTATTGTATTCTTATTACATTCTTATTATATTCTTATTACATTCTTATTATATTCTTATTACATTCTTATTATATTCTTATTATATTCTTATTATATTCCTGAGATAAAGGTCATTTACAAATGGTCATCATGTGATGTTGTATTAATACAAGTGTTTTAAGGATGTTTCCTCGATCACGTGATCATGAGGAAAACCAGCATTTGTTGCTTTCATTGAAGCTGCAGCTTAACTATGATGGAAGTGACGTCATGTTTGTGACTCTAGAGAAGAACCTGAAGTGACTTCATGTTTGTGACTCTAGAGAAGAACCTGAAGTGACGTCATGTTTGTGACTCTAGAGAAGAACCTGAAGTGACGTCATGTTTGTTGACTCTAGAGAAGAACCTGGAAGTGACGTCATGTTTGTGACTCTAGAGAAGAACCTGAAGTGACGTCATGTTTGTGACTCTAGAGAAGAACCTGAAGTGACGTCATGTTTGTGACTCTAGAGAAGAACCTGAAGTGACGTCATGTTTGTGACTCTAGAGAAGAACCTGAAGTGACGTCATGTTTGTGACTCTAGAGAAGAACCTGAAGTGACTCATGTTTGTGACTCTAGAGAAGAACCTGAAGTGACGTCATGTTTGTGACTCTAGAGAAGAACCTGAAGTGACGTCATGTTTGTGACTCTAGAGAAGAACCTGAAGTGACGTCATGTTTGTGACTCTAGAGAAGAACCTGAAGTGACGTCATGTTTGTGACTCTAGAGAAGAACCTGAAGTGACGGGTCATGTTTGTGACTCTAGAGAAGAACCTGAAGTGACGTCATGTTTGTGACTCTAGAGAAGAACCTGAAGTGACGTCATGTTTGTGACTCTAGAGAAGAACCTGAGTGGTATGTTGTGAGAAGACGTCATGTTTGTGACTCTAGAGAAGAACCTGAAGTGACGTCATGTTTGTGACTCTAGAGAAGAACCTGAAGTGACATCATGTTTGTGACTCTAGAGAAGAACCTGAAGTGACGTCATGTTTGTGACTCTAGAGAAGAGAACTGAAGTCATGTTTGTGACTCTAGAGAAGAACCTGAAGTGACGTCATGTTTGTGACTCTAGAGAAGAACCTGAAGTGACGTCATGTTTGTGACTCTAGAGAAGAACCTGAAGTGACGTCATGTTTGTGACTCTAGAGAAGAACCTGAAGTGACGTCATGTTTGTGACTCTAGAGAAGAACCTGAAGTGACGTCATGTTTGTGACTCTAGAGAAGAACCTGAAGTGACGTCATGTTTGTGACTCTAGAGAAGAACCTGAAGTGACGTCATGTTTGTGACTCTAGAGAAGAACCTGAAGTGACGTCATGTTTGTGACTCTAGAGAAGAACCTGAAGTGACATCATGTTTGTGACTCTAGAGAAGAACCTGAAGTGACGTCATGTTTGTGACTCTAGAGAAGAACCTGAAGTGACGTCATGTTTGTGACTCTAGAGAAGAACCTGAAGTGACGTCATGTTTGTGACTCTAGAGAAGAACCTGAAGTGACGTCATGTTTGTGACTCTAGAGAAGAACCTGAAGTGACGTCATGTTTGTGACTCTAGAGAAGAACCTGAAGTGACATCATGTTTGTGACTCTAGAGAAGAACCTGAAGTGACTTCATGTTTGTGACTCTAGAGAAGAACCTGAAGTGACTTCATGTTTGTGACTCTAGAGAAGAACCTGAAGTGACGTCATGTTTGTGACTCTAGAGAAGAACCTGAAGTGACGTCATGTTTGTGACTCTAGAGAAGAACCTGAAGTGACGTCATGTGTGTGACTCTAGAGAAGAACCTGAAGTGACGTCATGTTTGTGACTCTAGAGAAGAACCTGAAGTGACTTCATGTTTGTGACTCTAGAGAAGAACCTGAAGTGACATCATGTTTGTGACTCTAGAGAAGAACCTGAAGTGACTTCATGTTTGTGACTCTAGAGAAGAACCTGAAGTGACGTCATGTTTGTGACTCTAGAGAAGAACCTGAAGTGACGTCATGTTTGTGACTCTAGAGAAGAACCTGAAGTGACGTCATGTTTGTGACTCTAGAGAAGAACCTGAGGGATGTATAGTGATGTATAGGGATGTATAGGGATGTAAGGTAAGGTAAGGTAAGGTAAGGTAAAACTTTATTGATCCCTCAGGAGGTCTCCTTTGGGAAATTGTTTTTTACCAATAGTCAGCAATTTTTCATAAACAATAAAAGATTATAATACATAAAAAATAAAGTAAGAAGAACATAAAGAGGAAGAACAAGATGACACAATCTAAGTCTAAAGACAAAGAACATAGGTCAAGGAAAAAAAAAACAAAAAAACAACAAAGACAAAGATACAAAGCACTAACATGGAACAGATTAAGATATTTGTATAGGGATGTATAGGGATGTATAGGGATGTATAGGGATGTATAGGGATGTATAGGGATGTATAGTGATGTATAGGGATGTATAGTGATGTATAGTGATGTATATAGTGGTGTATAGGGATGTATAGGGATGTATAGGGTATAGTGATAGGGATGTATAGTGATGTATAGGGAGTAGATGTATAGGGATGTATAGGGATGTATAGGGATGTATAGGGATGTATAGGGATGTATAGTGATGTATAGGGATGTATAGGGATGTATAGTGATGTATAGTGGTGTATAGGGATGTATAGGGATGTATAGGGATGTATAGGGATGTATAGGGATGTATAGTGATGTATAGGGATGTATAGGGATGTATAGGGATGTATAGGGATGTATAGGGATGTATAGGGATGTATAGGGATGTATAGTGATAAGAGAGGATGTATATAGGATGTATAGGTATGTATAGTGATGTATAGTGATGTATAGGGAGGTATAGTGATGTATAGGGATGTATAGTGATGTATAGTGATGTATAGTGATGTATAGTGATGTATAGGGATGTATAGGGATGTATAAGGATGTATAGGAGGATGTATAGGGATGTATAGTGATGTATAGTGATGTATAGGGATGTATAGGGATGTATAGGGATGTATAGGGATGTATAGGGATGTATAGTGATGTATAGTGATGTATAGGGATGTATAGGGATGTATAGGGATGTATAGGGATAGGGATGTATAGGATGTATAGGGATGTATAGTGATGTATAGTGATGTATAGTGATGTATAGGGATGTATAGGGATGCATAGGGATGCATAGGGATGCATAGGGATGCATAGGGATGCATAGCGATGCATAGGGATGCATAGGGATGCATAGCGATGCATAGGGATGCATAGTGATGCATAGGGATGCATAGGGATGCATAGGGATGCATAGGGATGTATAATGATGCATAGGGATGCATAGGGATGCATAGGGATGCATAGGGATGCATAGGGATGCATAGTGATGCATAGGGATGCATAGGGATGCATAGGGATGCATAGGGATGCATAGGGATGTATAATGATGCATAGGGATGCATAGGGATGCATAGCGATGCATAGGGATGCATAGGGATGCATAGGGATGTATAGCGATGCATAGGGATGCATAGCGATGCATAGGGATGCATAGTGATGCATAGTGATGCATAGGGATGCATAGGGATGCATAGGGATGCATAGGGATGCATAGGGATGCATAGGGATGCATAGGGATGCATAGGGATGCATAGGGATGCATAGGGATGCATAGGGATGTATAGTGATGTATAGGGATGCATAGCGATGTATAGGGATGCATAGCGATGCATAGGGATGCATAGGGATGCATAGGGATGTATAGGGATGTATAGTGATGCATAGGGATGCATAGGGAAAGGATGTATAGGGATGTATAGGGATGCAAGCATGCATAGGGAAGATGTATAGTGATGCATAGCGATGCATAGGGATGCATAGGGATGTATAGGGATGTATAGTGATATATATTGATGTATAGGGATGTATAGTGATGTATAGGGATGTATAGGGATGTATAGTGATATATATTGATGTATAGTGATACTGTAGGACAGTAATTACCCTTTTTAAGTCTGTAAATTTTCCAAAAGTTGTGAGAAATGTTAGTTTTCTTGGCTCTACATGGACCTGGGTAAAGTGTGGCCCCCGGGGGCCAAATGTACAATTGACTGTTTGTAGTGAGTCAGAGTAGAACGTGGGGAAAATGTTTCAGTTTTATTTTGAACATGTCATTGGATCTAAAATCCACTTTAAGTCGTTTCTTCAGGAACTTTTTAGCAGTTTATTTTTTCACAAAAGCTTTATAGATATTTTGGTGGAATGTTGATGTTTTTTGTTGTGAGGGGCCGTCAAGACGAGGGAGGAACGAGCGCCGACTTATGGTGACGCGTTCAATGTGACCCTGAAGGGATCTAGTTTCTTCAGTCACACTGTGATCCTCTGATGTGGGACCATGGTTTCCTGTGTGGCTTGAACATTGACTTTTGCTCGTTCATCACCAGTGTTTTGTTGAAACCTGACCTTTGACTTCGAAGGGTTTACCAAAGACGGCGGCTCTGGCCGTGGCGTGCGTGAGCTCCTTCGCCGTGGACTTCTTCCTGCAGACGCACCTGTACCACGCCGGCGTGCTCTGGCACCTGCTGGTCAACCTCTTCAACTACGACTACACCCTGGAGGAGAGCGGCGTCCACACCAGCCAGGAGACCAACCAGCAGGAGGTGGCCAACAGCCTGGCCAAGCTCAGCCTGGTGTCGCTCAGTCGCCTCGGAGGCTACAGCCAGCCTGGTCCGGACGGAACCAACCACGTGTCGGAGACCAACGGCGTGGAGGGGACGCCGCCGGAGAACCCCACCGTACGCAAGAGCGTCTCCGCCATGTTGACGCCGTACATCTCCAGGAAGCTGGGAAGTGTGTCTTCAGCAGAGGTCAGTGTGTGTGTGTGTGTGTGTGTGTGTGTGTGTGTGTGTGTGTGTGTGTGTGTGTGTGTGTGTGTGTGTGTGTGTGTGTGTGTGTGTGTGTGTGTGTGTGTGTGTGTGTGTGTGTGTGTGTGTGTGTGTGTGTGTGTGTGTGTGTTGTCCGTGTGTTAATGTTAATGTTCTAGATTCGATGATTTTCAATGAAACGTCTTTTAAATTCAATATAAATGTTGTTTATTAGAGTCAGACTCAAGCAACTGAGCTCAGAGCTGCTGATCTAACTTGGAGCTGATCATGTGACACTTTCCTACGACACTGCTCCAGACGGGAACACAACTACACACCCTCGTTCTGAAGGAAATATTGGTATCAAGTACTTTGAATGTGCTGACGTCAGCATCACAAAACCGATCAGTGGAGATCAAACGTATGGATCCATGCAGGTCTGGGTTCACACTCAAAATGAAAGTGACTCAGTTGTGTGTGTGACCTCCTTACAACACCTGCTCCTGGTGAGGATGTTCTCCTGAGGGATCTCCTGAGGGTTCTCCTGAGGGTTCTCCTGAGGGATCTCGTGAGGGATCTCGTGAGGGATCTCGTGAGGGATCTCGTGAGGGTTCTCCTGAGGGATCTTGTGAGGGATCTCCTGAGGGTTCTCCTGAGGGATCTCCTGAGGGATCTCCTGAGGGTTCTCCTGAGGGATCTCCTGAGGGTTCTCCTGAGGGTTCTCCTGAGGGTTCTCCTGAGGGTTCTCCTGAGGGATCTCGTGAGGGATCTCCTGAGGGTTCTCCTGAGGGATCTCCTGAGGGTTCTCCTGAGGGATCTCCTGAGGGATCTCGTGAGGGTTCTCCTGAGGGATCTCCTGAGGGATCTCGTGAGGGTTCTCCTGAGGGATCTCCTGAGGGATCTCCTGAGGGTTCTCCTGAGGGATCTCCTGAGGGTTCTCCTGAGGGATCTCCTGAGGGATCTCCCGAGGGATCTCCCGAGGGATCTCCCGAGGGATCTCGTGAGGGTTCTCCTGAGGGATCTCCTGAGGGATCTCCTGAGGGTTCTCCTGAGGGATCTCCTGAGGGATCTCGTGAGGGTTCTCCTGAGGGATCTCCTGAGGGATCTTGTGAGGGTTCTCCTGAGGGATCTCCTGAGGCGAGGATCTCCTGAGGGATCTCCTGAGGGATCTCCTGAGGGTTCTCCTGAGGGTTCTCCTGAGGGATCTTCTGAGGGATCTCCTGAGGGATCTCCTCCTCACACCTGGAAGTGGCAGAAATTATTAAATTCAATTATTAGAACAATTATTCAATTCTTTAAAAAAGTAAATTATTCAATGATTCAATATTCTTTTGACACTGATATATATTTCCATTATATGGAGCCTTTAGAGTGTTTTTATATATTTAGTTTTATACTGTAGAGGCTTGAGATCAAATAAATGATACCAGTAAATGATGTATATATGTGTGTGTATATATATATATATACTTTATGATTTGTTGTTTAACTTTTTACTCATGTTTGTATGGTTGCACTTTTCTAATTCAATGTGTTATTTTACAAACATGTTCCACCTGAACTATGAAGTCCAAACGTGTGATGATCTTGTGGTCACTGATGAAAACACAACCAACACACCTGCTGATGTTCAGGTGCTGAAGCTGCTCAACAGTAACTCTGAGAACCCGTATCTCATCTGGAACAACGGGACGCGAGCGGAGCTGATGGAGTTCCTGGAGCAGCAGCAGGAGGGAAACATCAAGAGGGTGAGTTTGATGGAACGTTCGGAGATGATTCACCTCTGAAGACAGAAGAGACTTGGACTTCTCCACTCTAGTCACGATGAACGTTCCTCACTCACTGCCGCAGATTTGTTTACATGTAAATATATTCACTGTTGTTAGTCACACCTGAGCGTCGCCTTCTTATCCGTCCGGGCTGAACATCCACTGCATGTGGTTCCTACATATATGTTGTATCACAGAACAAATCACTGGTTCTGCTCCTACAGAATCACAGTATATGTAAACGTGTGTATAATATTGTATTTAAATGTTTGAAAGGTGAAATATTCTCAAGGTGCTTCATGTAAGAAATAAAACAAACGTGATAGATTTAAAATCAGTACATAAAGCACAACAACATCCTTCAGTATATTTATTTGTTGGTGATGCAGTGAGAAGGTTGTTACAGAACGTACAGTTGTGCGTCTGAAGTGTGTTGTGTGTCTCGGGGTCTCAGGGCGAGAACGACAAGAGCTTCGGGGCAGAGTTCGTCTTCAGCGACCACAGCAAGGAACTGATCGTCGGCGAGATCTTCGTGCGCGTCTACAACGAGCAGCCGACGTTTCCCCTGGAGGTGAGTTTGAACCCGGAGCTCTGGTCGCGAGTCCGTCTCTCACGGTTCGTCCTCTGAAGTTCCCCAAAGCCTTCGCCGCCAGCCTGCTGGACTACGTGGGCTCTCAGGCGCAGTACCTGCACACCCTGCTGGCCATGAGTCAGAGCAGCAAGGTGGAGTCGCAGCAACACGCCGAGAGGCTGCGCTTCGCCGAGATGGCGCTGGAGGCTCTTCGCAACGTCATCAAGAACAACCCCAGTGAGACGCCGTCGCCGAAGTGTCTTTGAAAGTGACTCAACCGTCTCTTCTGGATCAGGTTCGGAGACGGAGTGCGTCGGACACTTCAAGCTGCTCTTCTCCCTGCTGCGGGTCCACGGTGCCGGCCGGGTGCAGCAGCTGGTTCTGGAGGTTCTTCACCTTCGTCGGCGTCGGCTGCCTCTGGACACGTTTAACCCTTCGTTGTGTCGTAGGTGGTTAACACGGTGACGTCCAACCAGGAGTGTGTGAGCAACATCGCCGAGTCTCTGGTTCTGTCCAACCTGCTGCTGCTGCTGCACTCGCTGCCCTCCAGTGAGTCACACCTTTGGTTCTGACTCACCTGAGTTATTATACTTTATTATCTTTTCATCTTTTTATATATAAAGTTACATTTTTGTGAAACATCTGCTTTAAACACATTATTACATCCATGTGAGAGTAATTATGGATAAAATGTTATAGATAAAAGTTAAATCATGTATTATTATTTTATAATATATTAATATAATTTAATAGTCTGTTAATAGTACTTGACTAAACTAATACATCTGCTTCAAACATTTAAAATATGAAGGTACTAGTCCAGGGGTGGTTAACCATCAGGTTAACATGTACAGTTGAACCAGTGATGTTTCAACACCAGACACACCACTGATGACACTAAGACTCCTGAAGGTTAAAGGTCCTGTACTCAGTCTACTGAAACTCTTACACACTGTACTCTACTGTACTCTCTACTGTTCTTTCTCTACTGCTTACTGTACTCTACTGTACTCTACTGTACTCTACTGTTCTCTACTGTACTCTACTGTTCTCTACTGTACTCTACTGTACTCTACTGTACTCTACTGTACTCTACTGTACTCTACTGTACTCTACTGTTCTCTACTGTACTCTACTGTTCTCTACTGTACTCTACTGTACTCTACTGTTCTCTACTGTACTCTACTGTTCTCTACTGTACTCTACTGTACTCTACTGTACTTGATGATATAATCTGATAATATTGAAAGATCAAATATATAATTTCATGTTTACAGTTGAGAGGTTTTTTTCTATATTGATACATTGCCATCATAATGTAGTCACATGTTGTTAAATAATGTTTTACATATTAATAGTTATATATAACACGTCAGATATCTTCAGAATAAAGTTAGTTAAGAAACGGTAAATAACATTATAAATGTTAATGTGATCAGTATTATTGTTATATTCGTTATAATGTCAATGAATTTCATATGTAACCGGTTGTTTACATTTTAATGTTTAATGTATATCGTGACTTCTGTTATAAATGAAAATATTATCGTAGTCCAAGAGAAAATGACGTCAGAACTTGAAAGAATCACGTTGTATAAAAAGCAGCAGTGAAGATGCGGTTCCTCTTTCAGGCCGCCAGATGGTGCTGGAGACTCTGTATGCTCTGACGTCCAACACGAAGATCATCAAAGAAGCGATGGCCAAAGGTGAGTGTCATCTTCATGTCATCTTCATGTCATCTTCATGTCATCTTCATGTCATCTTCATGTCATCTTCATGTCATCTTCATGTCATCTTCATGTCATCTTCATGTCATCTTCATGTCATCTTCATGTCATCTTCATGTCATCTTCATGTCATCTTCATGTCACCTTCATGTCACCTTCATGTCACCTTCATGTCATCTTCATGTCATCTTCATGTCATCTTCATGTCATCTTCATGTCACCTTCATGTCATCTTCATGTCATCTTCATGTCATCTTCATGTCATCTTCATGTCACCTTCATGTCACCTTCATGTCACCTTCATGTCACCTTCATGTCACCTTCATGTCACCTTCATGTCATCTTCATGTCACCTTCATGTCACCTTCATGTCACCTTCATGTCACTCATCTTCATGTCATCTTCATGTCACCTTCATGTCACCTTCATGTCATCTTCATGTCACCTTCATGTCACCTTCATGTCACCTTCATGTCACCTTCATGTCACCTTCATGTCATCTTCATGTCACCTTCATGTCATCTTCATGTCACCTTCATGTCATCTTCATGTCATCTTCATGTCATCTTCATGTCACCTTCATGTCACCTTCATGTCACCTTCATGTCACCTTCATTCACCTTCATGTCACCTTCATGTCACCTTCATGTCACCTTCATGTCACCTTCATGTCACCTTTCATGTCACCTTCATGTCACCTTCATGTCACCTTCATGTCATACCTTCATGTCATCTTCATGTCACCTTCATGTCACCTTCATGTCACCTTCATGTCACCTTCATGTCATCTTCATGTCACCTTCATGTCACCTTCATGTCACCTTCATGTCACCTTCATGTCACCTTCATGTCATTCCTTCATGTCACCTTCATGTCACCTTCATGTCACCTTCATGTCATCTTCATGTCATCTTCATGTCATCTTCATGTCACCTTCATGTCACCTTCATGTCACCTTCATGTCATCTTCATGTCATCTTCATGTCATCTTCATGTTTATCACCTTCATGTCATCTTCATGTCACCTTCATGTCACCTTCATGTCACCTTCTTCATGTCATCTTCATGTCACCTTCATGTCACCTTCATGTCACCTTCATGTCATCTTCATGTCACCTTCATGTCACCTTCATGTCATCTTCATGTCACCTTCATGTCATCTTCATGTCATCTTCATGTCACCTTCATGTCACCTTCATGTCACCTTCATGTCACCATGTCACCTCCATGTCATCTTCATGTCATCTTCATGTCATCTTCATGTCACCTTCATGTCACCTTCATGTCACCTTCATGTCTCTCGTGTCCCTCAGGTGCGCTCATCTACCTGCTGGACCTCTTCTGCAACTGCACTCACCCTCAGGTCCGCACGCAGACCGCCGAGCTCTTCTCCAAGATGACCTCGGACAAGCTGGTCGGGCCCAAGGTCGGCGCACGTGCCTGGTCTCGTCCGAGCCGCTGGTCTGACCCGTGTTGTGACCCGTGTTGTGACCCGTGCAGGTGCGACTCACCATGATCCGCTTCCTGCCCGCCGTCTTCATGGACGCCATGAGGGACAACGCGGAGGCGGCCGTGCACATCTTCGAGGGCACGCACGAGAACCCCGAGCTGATCTGGAACGACGAGTCCAGAGAGAAGGTTTCCACCACCGTGCGCGAGATGATGCTGGAGTACGTGAGCAGGTCCACACACACACCTGAGCTGCTGCTGACCTTGAGTCTCTCTTTTCAGACACTTTAAGCAGCAGAAGGAGAATCCTGACGTCAACTGGAAGGTTTGTCTCGTGGATCTGTTTCTATACGTCAGTGGATGAGAGATGGATGGATGGATGGATGAGAGATGGATGAAGAGGTGGATGGATGGATGGATGAGATGGATGGATGAAGAGATGGATGGATGGATGAGAGATGGATGAGAGATGGATGGAGAGGTGGATGAGAGATGGATGGATGGATGGAGAGGTGGAGAGATGGATGGATGGATGGAGAGGTGGATGGATGGAGAGGTGGATGGGTGGATGGATGGATGGAGAGGTGGATGGATGGATGGAGAGATGGAGAGGTGGATGGATGGAGAGATGGATGGATGGAGAGATGGATGGATGGATGGATGGATGGAGAGGTGGATGGAGAGGTGGATGGATGGAGAGATGGATGGATGGATGGATGGATGGAGATGGATGGATGGAGAGGTGGATGGATGGAGATGGATGGATGGATGGAGAGATGGATGGATGGATGGAGAGATGGATGGATGGATGGATGGATGGAGAGGTGGATGGATGGAGAGATGGATGGATGGATGGAGAGATGGATGGATGGATGGATGGATGGAGAGGTGGATGGATGGAGAGGTGGATGATGTTTTTATGTATGTATGATGGTTGTTGATCCTCCTGCCTCCCCCCCCCCCCCCCCCTTTTGGTTTTCCCCCCCCCCCCCGACCCCGAGGACTTCACGGTGGCCTGTGGGGCGGGACATGGCGAGATCGTAGTGGGCGGAGTCTTCCTGCGCATCTTCATCGCTCAGCCGGGCTGGGTGTTGAGGAAGCCTCGAGAGTTCCTGGTGTCTCTGCTGGAGACGCTGACGGAGCTGCTGGAGAAGAACAACCCTAACGTGAGCTCCAGGGTTCCTCGCCCGGGACCGCCCTCTCTCGCTCTCTCTCTCGCCCTCTCTCTCTCTCTCTCTCTCTCTCTCTCTCTCGCCCTCTCTCTCTCTCTCTCTCTCTCTCTCGCCCTCTCTCTCTCTCGCCCTCTCTCTCTCTCTCTCGCCCTCTCTCTCTCTCTCTCGCCCTCTCTCTCTCTCGCCCTCTCTCTCTCTCTCTCGCCCTCTCTCTCTCTCTCGCTCTCTCTCTCTCGCCCTCTCTCTCTCGCCCTCTCTCTCTCGCCCTCTCTCGCTCTCGCTCTCTCGCCCTCTCTCTCTCTCTCTCGCCCTCTCTCTCTCTCTCTCTCGCGCCCTCTCTCGCGCCCTCTCTCTCGCCCTCTCTCTCGCCCTCTCTCTCGCCCTCTCTCTCGCCCTCTCTCTCGCCCTCTCTCGCCCTCTCTCTCGCCCTCTCTCTCGCCCTCTCTCGCCCTCTCACGCCCTCTGCGCGCCCTCTCTCTCTCGCCCTCTCTCTGGCCCTCTCTCGCCCTCTCTCTCGCTCCTCTCTCTCGCCCTCTCTCGCCCTCTCTCGCCCTCTCTCTCTCTCTCTCTGTCTCTCTCTCTGTCTCTCTCTCTGTCTCTCTCTCTCTCTCTCTCTCGCCCTCTCTCGCGCCCTCTCTCTCACACTCTCTCTGTCTCTCTCTCTCTCTCGCCCTCTCTCGCGCCCTCTCTCTCACACTCTCTCTGTCTCTCTCTCTGTCTCTCTCTCGCCCTCTCTCTCGCCCTCTCTCTCGCCCTCTCTCGCGCCCTCTCTCGCGCCCTCTCTCGCGCCCTCTCTCGCGCCCTCTCCTCGTCTCTCCTCTCTCGCGCCCTCTCTCGCGCCCTCTCTCTCTCTCGCCCTCTCTCTCGCCCTCTCTCTCGCCCTCTCTCGCCCTCTCTCTCCGCTCTCTCTCTCGCCCTCTCTCGCCCTCTCTCGCCCTCTCTCTCTCTCTCTCTCTCTGTCTCTCTCTCTCTCTCTCTCTCTCTGCTCTCTCTCGCCCTCTCTTCTCCTCTTCCGCCACTCTCTTTTTCTCTCTCTCTCTCTCTCTCGCCCTCTCTCTACCGCTTGCCTCTCTCTCACACTCTCTCTGTCTCTCTCTCACACTCTCTCTCTCTCTCTCTCACACACACCCTATCACGCTCTCTCTCTCGCCCTCTCTGACCTCCACGCTCTCTCTCTCTCACGCTCTCTATCTCTCTCACACACCCTATCACGCTCTCTCTCTCGCCCTCTCTGACCTCCACGCTCTCTCTCTCTCTCTCTCTCTCTCTCTCTCTCTCTCTCACACACCCTATCACGCTCTCTCTCTCGCCCTCTCTGACCTCCACGCTCTCTCTCTCTCTCTCTCTCTCTCTCTCTCACACCCTATCACGCTCTCTCTCTCGCCCTCTCTGACCTCCACGCTCTCTCTCTCTCACGCTCTCTCTCTCTCTCACACACCCTATCACGCTCTCTCTCTCTCGCCCTCTCTGACCTCCACGCTCTCTCTCTCTGACCCCACAGGGAGAAGCCCTGGAGACGGTGACCACGGCGGCCGTCTGTCTCTTCAGCACTCAGGCTCAGCTGGCGGACCAGGTTCCTCCTCTGGGTCACCTACCTCGCGTCCTGTCGGCCTTGAACCACAGGAACAACGCCGTGCCCAAGAGCGCCATCCGCCTCATCCACGTGCTGTCGGACAACGAGGTGTGACCCGCAGACATGAGGATCACGTACATGACCCTGAGAACGCGTCTACTTCCTCTTCCTGTGCAGCTGTGTGTGCGATCAGTGGCCTCGCTGGACACCATCGGACCCTTGATGACCGGCATGAAGGTCCGTCCTGACATGGCTGGACACGCGTGTGAAGCTCTCAACAGGATGTTCCAGAGGGAGCAGACAGAACTAGTGGCTCAGGTGAGACCAGACATGACGAGTGCCTCGGGTGAGACCAGGCTTGACCTCTTTGTTCTCCAGGCTCTCAGGGTGGAGCTGGTTCCGTACCTCCTCAAGCTTCTGGAAGGGATCGGGCTGGAGACACTGGACAACCCCTCGGCAACAAAAGCCCAGATCGTCAAAGCCCTCAAGTCCATGACCCGCAGTCTTCAGTTCGGGGAGCAGGTGCAGTATTCTGGTCCAGGGTTGTCTTCCCTGAGACACCATGACCTTTGTGTTCCAGGTCAACGAGATCCTGGCCAAGTCTTCTGTGTGGAGCGCCTTCAAGGACCAGAAGCACGACCTGTTCATCTCCGACTCTCAGACGGCAGGTTACCTGACAGGTGCGTGCTCGTGGCGTCGCTCCCGCCCACTGCAGCTTCACCTGCTGACCTCTGACCTCTTCTCTCTTCTGACCTCTCGGCCCGTGTCCTTCTCGTGTCTGCTCCTCCTCTCCTCCTCTCCTCCGCTCCTCCTCTCCTCCTCTCCTCCTCTCCTCCTCTCCTCCTCTCCTCCTCTCCTCCGCTCCTCCTCCTCCGCTCCTCCTCTCCTCCGGCTCCTCCGCCTCCCTCCCCCCTCCGCTCCCTCCCTCCTCCGTTCCTCTCCTCCTCCTCCGCTCCTCCTCTCCTCCGCTCCTCCTCTCCTCCGCTCCTCCGCTCCTCCCCCCCTCTGCTCCTCCCCTCCTCCTCTCCTCCTCTCCTCTCCTCCGCTCCTCCCTCTCCTCCCTCCTCCTCCGCTCCTCCCCTCCGCTCCTCCCTCCTCCGTTCCTCCGCTCCTCCCCTCCTCCGTTCCTCCGCTCCTCCGCTCCTCCCCTCCTCCGCTCCTCCTCTCCTCTTCCTCCTCTTCTCCTCCTCTCCTCCCTCCTCCCTCCTCCCCTCCTCCGCTCCTCCTCTCCTCCGCTCCTCCCTCCTCCTCTCCTCCTCTCCTCCCCTCCTCCGCTCCTCCCCTCCTCCTCTCCTCCGCTCCTCCCCTCCTCCTCTCCTTCTCTCCTTCTTTCAAACGCTCCTCCTCTCCTCCTCTCCTCCGATCCCCCTCTCCTCCGCTCCTCCTCTCCTCCGCTCCTCCCTCCTCCTCTCCTTCTCTCCTCCACTCCTACCTCCTCTGCTCCCCCTCTCCTCCGCTCCTACCTCCTCCTCTCCTCCGCTCCTCCGCTCCTCCGCTCCTCCTCTCCTCCTCTCTCCTCCTCTCCTCAGGCGTGTCCACTCCCTCCCTCCTGGCCGCCAGCAGCCCCCTGAGAGGAGGTCTCTAGAGTCCAGAGCTGGACCTCAGAGCCCTCCTCCTCTCTCTGTTGCTCTCACTCAGGTAGACCATCTTAGTCCTGCAGCCTCACCTGGTGTGCTCACCTGTAGCTGCACTCTTTTAACTCATCACTCTTTCAACTCGTCACTCTTTCATCTCATCACTCTTTCATCTCATCACTCTTTTAACTCATCACTCTTTCAACTCATCACTCTTTTAACTCATCTCTCTTTCAACTCATCACTCTTTCAACTCATCACTCTTTCAACTCGTCACTCTTTCAACTCGTCACTCTTTTAACTCGTCACTCTTTTAACTCGTCACTCTTTTAACTCATCACTCTTTTAACTCATCACTCTTTCAACTCATCACTCTTTCAACTCATCACTCTTTCAACTCGTCACTCTTTTAACTCATCACTCTTTTAACTCATCACTCCTTTAACTTGTCCTTTTAACGTCACTCTTTTAACTCTTTTAACTCATCACTCTTTTAACTCATCACTCTTTCAACTCATCATTCTTTCAACTCGTCACTCTTTTAACTCGTCACTCTTTTAACTCATCACTCTTTTAACTCATCACTCTTTCAACTCATCACTCTTTCAACTCATCACTCTTTTAACTCATCACTCTTTTAACTCATCACTCTTTTAACTCATCACTCTTTCAACTCATCACTCTTTCAACTCATCATTCTTTCAACTCAGTCTTTACTCTTTTAGCCCGTCGCAAACTTTTTAACTCATCACTCTTTTAACTCATCACTCTTTCAACTCATCACTCTTTCAACTCATCACTCTTTTAACTTGTCACTCTTTCAACTCATCACTCTTTCAACTCATCACTCTTTCAACTCGTCACTCTTTCAACTCATCACTCTTTCAACTCATCACTCTTTCAACTCATCACTCTTTCAACTCATCACTCTTTTAACTCATCACTCTTTCAACTCATCACTCTTTTAACTCATCACTCTTTCAACTCATCACTCTTTTAACTCATCACTCTTTCAACTCATCACTCTTTCACTCTCTCCTGTGTCTTCAACTCGTCACTCTTTCAACTCGTCACTCTTTCAACTCATCACTCTTTTAACTCATCACTCTTTCAACTCATCACTCTTTTAACTCATCACTCTTTCAACTCATCACTCTTTCAACTCTCTCCTGTGTCTTCAACTCATCACTCTTTCAACTCGTCACTATTTCAACTCGTCACTCTTTCAACTCATCACTCTTTCAACTCGTCACTATTTCAACTCGTCACTCTTTCAACTCATCACTCTTTCAACTCGTCACTCTTTCAACTCGTCACTCTTTCAACTCATCACTCTTTCAACTCCATCACTCTTTCAACTCGTCACTCTTTCAACTCATCACTCTTTCAACTCTCACTCTTTCAACTCATCACTCTTTCAACTCATCACTCTTTTAACTCGTCACTCTTTCAACTCATCACTCTTTTAACTCATCACTCTTTCAACTCATCACTCTTTCACTCTCTCCTGTGTCTTCAACTCATCACTCTTTCAACTCATCACTCTTTCAACTCGTCACTCTTTCAACTCATCACTCTTTCAACTCGTCACTATTTCAACTCGTCACTCTTTCAACTCATCACTCTTTTCACTCTCTCCTGTGTCTTCAACTCGTCACTCTTTCAACTCATCACTCTTTCAACTCGTCACTATTTCAACATCACTCTTTCAACTCGTCACTATTTCAACTCGTCACTCTTTCAACTCTTCACTCTTTTAACTCATCACTCTTTCAACTCATCACTCTTTTAACTCATCACTCTTTCAACTCATCACTCTTTTAACTCATCACTCTTTCAACTCATCACTCTTTCACTCTCTCCTGTGTCTTCAACTCGTCACTCTTTCAACTCGTCACTCTTTCAACTCATCACTCTTTCAACTCGTCACTCTTTCAACTCATCACTCTTTTAACTCATCACTCTTTCAACTCATCACTCTTTTAACTCATCACTCTTTCAACTCATCACTCTTTCACTCTCTCCTGTGTCTTCAACTCATCACTCTTTCAACTCGTCACTCTTTCAACTCATCACTCTTTCAACTCGTCACTATTTCAACTCGTCACTCTTTCAACTCATCACTCTTTCAACTCGTCACTCTTTCAACTCGTCACTCTTTCAACTCATCACTCTTTCAACTCCATCACTCTTTCAACTCGTCACTCTTTCAACTCATCACTCTTTCAACTCGTCACTCTTTCAACTCATCACTCTTTCAACTCATCACTCTTTTAACTCGTCACTCTTTCAACTCATCACTCTTTTAACTCATCACTCTTTCAACTCATCACTCTTTCACTCTCTCCTGTGTCTTCAACTCATCACTCTTTCAACTCGTCACTATTTCAACTCGTCACTCTTTCAACTCATCACTCTTTCAACTCGTCACTATTTCAACTCGTCACTCTTTCAACTCATCACTCTTTCACTCTCTCCTGTGTCTTCAACTCGTCACTCTTTCAACTCATCACTCTTTCAACTCGTCACTATTTCAACTCGTCACTCTTTCAACTCGTCACTATTTCAACTCGTCACTCTTTCAACTCATCACTCTTTCAACTCGTCACTCTTTCAACTCGTCACTCTTTCAACTCATCACTCTTTCAACTCGTCACTCTTTCAACTCGTCACTCTTTCAACTCATCACTCTTTCAGCTCATCACTCTTTCAACTCGTCACTCTTTCAACTCGTCACTCTTTCAACTCATCACTCTTTCAACTCATCACTCTTTCAACTCCATCACTCTTTCACTCTCTCCTGTGTCTTCAACTATCTCTACACTTTATTGTCAAACAAGTCGTGTTTCTTATTTCACTTTAATGTTTATTTCTTATTGTCTTTTCATTGCTTTTATTTCATCTTAATGTTCTGTTAATATTTATGTTCTTGTATATTTACTTATATTTATTTTCTGCCACAAACTCGCATGTTGTCGTCGCTTCTGTTTGTAAAGTGTGTTGATGTCAGTGTCGTCGTCACACAAACAGTCTTGAGTCCATGAAGATCTGGTCCAGGATCAGTTGAAATGATGTTTATTATTATTATTTGAATATAAATTATATTATTATTATTTGAATATAAAGTATATTATTATTTGAATATAAAGTATATTATTATTATTTGAATATAAATTATATTATTATTTGAATAAAAAGTATATTATTATTATTTGAATATAAAGTATATTATTATTATTTGAATAGAAAGTATATTATTATTATTTGAATAGAAATTATATTATTATTATTTGAATAGAAATTATATTATTATTATTTGAATAGAAATTATATTATTTGAATAGAAATTATATTATTTGAATAGAAAGTATATTATTTGAATAGAAAGTATATTATTATTATTTGAATATAAAGTTTATTATTATTATTTGAATATAAAGTTTATTATTATTATTTGAATATAAAGTATATTATTATTTGAATATAAAGTATATTATTATTATTTGAATATAAAGTATATTATTATTATTTGAATATAAAGTGTATTATTATTATTTGAATATAAAGTGTATTATTATTATTTGAATATAAAGTTTATTATTATTATTTGAATATAAAGTATATTATTATTATTTGAATATAAATTGTATTATTTGAATATAAAGTATATTATTATTATTTGAATATAAAGTATATTATTATTATTTGAATATAAAGCATATTATTATTATTTGAATATAAAGCATATTATTATTATTTGAATATAAAGTTTATTATTATTATTTGAATATAAAGTATATTATTATTATTTGAATATAAAGTATATTATTATTATTTGAATATAAAGTATATTATTATTATTTGAATATAAAGTATTATTATTATTTGAATATAAAGTATATTATTATTATTTGAATATAAAGTATATTATTATTATTTGAATATAAAGTATATTATTATTATTTGAATATAAAGTATATTATTATTATTTGAATATAAATGATATTATTATTTGAATATAAAGTATATTATTATTATTATTTGAATATAAAGTATATTATTATTATTTTAATATAAAGTATATGATTATTATTTGAATATAAATGATATTATTATTATTTGAATATAAATTATATTATTATTATTTGAATATAAATTATATTATTATTATTTGAATATAAAGTATATTATTACTATTTGAATAGAAATTATATTATTATTATTTGAATAGTAATTATATTATTATTTGAATAGAAATTATATTATTATTTGAATAGAAATTATATTATTATTATTTGAATAGAAATTATATTATTATTATTTGAATAGAAATTATATTATTATTATTTGAATAGAAATTATATTATTTGAATATAAATTATATTATTTGAATATAAAGTATATTATTATTATTTGAATATAAAGTTTATTATTATTATTTGAATATAAAGTTTATTATTATTATTTGAATATAAAGTATATATTATTTGAATATAAAGTATATTATTATTATTTGAATATAAAGTATATTATTATTATTTGAATATAAAGTGTATTATTATTATTTGAATATAAAGTGTATTATTATTATTTGAATATAAAGTGTATTATTATTATTTGAATATAAAGTTTATTATTATTATTTGAATATAAAGTATATTATTATTATTTGAATATAAATTGTATTATTTGAATATAAAGTATATTATTATTATTTGAATATAAAGTATATTATTATTATTTGAATATAAAGCATATTATTATTATTTGAATATAAAGCATATTATTATTATTTGAATATAAAGTTTATTATTATTATTTGAATATAAAGTATATTATTATTATTTGAATGTAAAGTATATTATTATTATTTGAATATAAAGTATATTATTATTATTTGAATATAAAGTATATTATTATTATTTGAATATAAAGTATATTATTATTATTTGAATATAAAGTATATTATTATTATTTGAATATAAAGTTTATTATTATTATTTGAATATAAAGCATATTATTATTATTTGAATATAAAGCATATTATTATTATTTGAATATAAAGTACATTATTATTATTATTTGAATATAAAGTACATTATTATTATTAATTGAATATAAAGTATATTATTATTATTTGAATATGAAGTTTATTATTATTATTATTTGAATATAAAGTATATTATTATTATTTGAATATAAATTATATTATTATTATTTGAATATAAATTATATTATTATTATTTGAATATAAAGTATATTATTATTTGAATACAAATTATATTATTATTATTGTATAATAATGTATTTAATTCAAATGTTTTGAGTGAAGAACAAGCATCTCTGACTGTAACAGGAAACTTAAGATCAGTTGGACTGTTTTAGAAGGAGGTCCTTATGATCCTCGTGATCCTCATGATCCTCGTGGACCTCGTGGTCTTCGTGGTCGTCGTGGACCTCGTGGTCCTCATGTACCTCGTGGACCTCGTGGTCCTCATGTACCTCGTGGACCTCGTGGTCTTCGTGGTCGTCGTGGACCTCGTGGTCCTCATGTACCTCGTGGTCCTCGTGGACCTCGTGGTCCTCATGTACCTCGTGGACCTCGTGGTCTTCGTGGTCGTCGTGGACCTCGTGGTCCTCATGTACCTCGTGGTCCTCGTGGACCTCGTGGTCCTCATGTACCTCGTGGTCCTCGTGGACCTCGTGGTCCTCATGGACCTCATGGACCTCGTGGTCCTCATGGTCCTCGTGGACCTCATGGTCTTCATGGTCCTCATGTACCTCGTGGTCTTCGTGGACCTCGTGGTCCTCATGGTCCTCATGTACCTCGTGGACCTCGTGGTCCTCATGGACCTCATGCACCTCATGCACCTCGTGGTCCTCGTGGACCTCGTGGACCTCATGGTCTTCATGGTCCTCATGTACCTCGTGGTCTTCATGGTCCTCGTGGACCTCGTGGTCCTCATGGTCCTCATGTACCTCGTGGTCCTCATGGACCTCGTGGTCTTCATGGTCCTCATGGACCTCGTGGTCCTCGTGGACCTCGTGGACCTCGTGGACCTCGTGGACCTCGTGGTCCTCGTGGACCTCGTGGACCTCGTGGACCTCGTGGTCCTCGTGGACCTCGTGGACCTCATGGTCCTCCTGTGCTGGTCGCTCCTTCAGATGACTCACGTGTCCTCCTCCACAGGTCCAGGAGTAGCAGGCTACCTGACCGCAGGATCCGGCGCCACCGTCATGTCCATCGTTCCGCCCCCAGTGGACAATGACAGCGGAGACCAAGGCTGAGGCTCCTGGTGTCCTCCCCACTCAGACTGACCAGCGCCTCCACGGACGATCAGGAGGTGATCGACTCCGTGAGAGGCGGAGATGAAGGAGCAGCTGCTGACGCCTCCTTATGATCTTCACCATGATTTTAAACTGCAGGACCTTCTGTGGCGCTCAGACTTTTTGTATCCAAACATTTTTTTACTTTCTTCCTCGTCCTCCTCCTCATCTTCTTCGTCTCCTCCTCGTCCGTGTCACCTTCCTCGTCTCCTCGTCGTCCTTCCTCTCTTCCTCGTCTCCTCCTCGTCCGTGTCACCTTCCTCGTCTCCTCGTCCGTGTCACCTTCCTCGTCTCCTCGTCCGTGTCACCTTCCTCGTCTCCTTCCTCGTCTCCTTCCTCGTCTCCTCCTCGTCTCCTTCCTCATCCGTTTCACCTTCCTCGTCTCCTCGTCCGTATCAC
>JACEEU010000721.1:34695466-34835569 GCA_016630915.1 Callionymus lyra | reverse complement strand
TCAATCTCCTCCATAACTTTGTCAATCTCTCCTCCATAACTTTGTCAATCTCTCCTCCATCTATAATCTCTCTAGAACTTCAATCTCTCCTCCATAACTTTGTCAATCTCTCCTCCATAACTTTGTCAATCTCTCCTCCAGAACTTTGTCAATCTCTCCTCCAGAACTTTGTCAATCTCTCCTCCAGAACTTTGTCAATCTCTCCTCCAGAACTCAAAAAATCTTTAAAGGGTTTTAAAACCCTATTTTGGGGAAAAAACTCCCCATTTTGAAAATTTTTTTTTTTTTTTGTTTTTTTTTTTTTTTTTTTTTTTTTTTTTTTTTTTTTTTTTTTTTTTTTTTTTTTTTTTTTTTTTTTTTTTTTTTTTTTTTTTTTTTTTTTTTTTTTTTTTTTTTTTTTTTTTTTTTTTTTTTTTTTTTTTTTTTTTTTTTTTTTTTTTTTTTTTTTTTTTTCTTGTGTCACTGTTGTGTCACTGTTGTGTCACTCTTGTGTCGCTCTTGTGTCGCTCTTGTGTCGCTCTTGTGTCACTGTTGTGTCACTGTTGTGTCGCTCTTCTGTCGCTCTTGTGTCGTTCTTGTGTCGCTCTTGTGTCGCTGTTGTGTCACTGTTGTGTCGCTGTTGTGTCGCTGTTGTGTCACTGTTGTGTCGCTCTTGTGTCGCTGTTGTGTCGCTGTTGTGTCACTGTTGTGTCACTGTTGTGTCACTGTTGTGTCGCTGTTGTGTCGCTGTTGTGTCACTCTTGTGTCGCTCTTGTGTCACTGTTGTGTCACTGTTGTGTCACTCTTGTGTCACTGTTGTGTCACTGTTGTGTCACTCTTGTGTCACTGTTGTGTCACTCTTGTGTCACTCTTGTGTCACTGTTGTGTCACTGTTGTGTCGCTCTTGTGTCACTCTTGTGTCGCTGTTGTGTCGCTGTTGTGTCACTGTTGTGTCGCTGTTGTGTCGCTGTTGTGTCACTGTTGTGTCGCTCTTGTGTCACTCTTGTGTCACTGTTGTGTCACTGTTGTGTCGCTCTTGTGTCACTCTTGTGTCACTGTTGTGTCGCTCTTGTGTCACTCTTGTGTCACTGTTGTGTCACTGTTGTGTCGCTCTTGTGTCACTCTTGTGTCACTGTTGTGTCGCTCTTGTGTCACTCTTGTGTCACTCTTGTGTCACTCTTGTGTCACTCTTGTGTCACTGTTGTGTCGCTCTTGTGTCACTCTTGTGTCACTCTTGTGTCACTCTTGTGTCACTGTTGTGTCGCTCTTGTGTCACTCTTGTGTCACTCTTGTGTCACTCTTGTGTCACTCTTGTGTCACTCTTGTGTCACTGTTGTGTCGCTCTTGTGTCGCTGTTGTGTCGCTGTTGTGTCGCTCTTGTGTCACTGTTGTGTCACTCTTGTGTCACTGTTGTGTCGCTCTTGTGTCACTCTTGTGTCACTCTTGTGTCACTCTTGTGTCACTCTTGTGTCACTCTTGTGTCACTCTTGTGTCACTGTTGTGTCACTGTTGTGTCACTGTTGTGTCGCTCTTGTGTCGCTCTTGTGTCACTGTTGTGTCACTCTTGTGTCACTGTTGTGTCGCTCTTGTGTCACTGTTGTGTCTTGTGTCGCTCTTGTGTCACTGTTGTGTCACTCTTGTGTCACTCTTGTGTCACTCTTGTGTCACTCTTGTGTCACTGTTGTGTCGCTGTTGTGTCACTGTTGTGTCGCTCTTGTGTCACTGTTGTGTCACTGTTGTGTCACTGTTGTGTCGCTCTTGTGTCACTGTTGTGTCACTGTTGTGTCGCTCTTGTGTCACTGTTGTGTCACTGTTGTGTCGCTGTTGTGTCACTGTTGTGTCACTGTTGTGTCACTGTTGTGTCACTGTTGTGTCACTGTTGTGTCACTGTTGTGTCGCTGTTGTGTCGCTCTTGTGTCACTGTTGTGTCACTCTTGTTTCACTGTTGTGTCGCTCTTGTGTCACTCTTGTGTCACTGTTGTGTCGCTCTTGTGTCACTCTTGTGTCACTGTTGTGTCGCTCTTGTGTCACTGTTGTGTCACTGTTGTGTCCCTGTTGTGTCGCTCTTGTGTCGCTCTTGTGTCGCTGTTGTGTCGCTGTTGTGTCGCTGTTGTGTCGCTGTTGTGTCGCTGTTGTGTCGCTGTTGTGTCACTGTTGTGTCACTGTTGTGTCGCTGTTGTGTCACTGTTGTGTCACTGTTGTGTCGCTCTTGTGTCGCTCTTGTGTCACTGTTGTGTCGCTCTTGTGTCGCTGTTGTGTCGCTGTTGTGTCACTGTTGTGTCGCTCTTGTGTCGCTGTTGTGTCGCTGTTTTGTCGCTGTTGTGTCACTGTTGTGTCGCTCTTGTGTCACTGTTGTGTCGCTCTTGTGTCACTGTTGTGTCACTGTTGTGTCGCTGTTGTGTCGCTGTTGTGTCGCTCTTGTGTCACTGTTGTGTCACTCTTGTGTCACTGTTGTGTCACTGTTGTGTCACTGTTGTGTCACTGTTGTGTCGCTCTTGTGTCACTGTTGTGTCACTGTTGTGTGGCTGTTGTGACACTGTTGTGTCACTGTTGTGTCGCTCTTGTGTCACTGTTGTGTCACTGTTGTGTCGCTGTTGTGTCGCTCTTGTGTCGCTGTTGTGTCGCTCTTGTGACACTGTTGTGTCGCTCTTGTGTCGCTGTTGTGTCGCTGTTGTGTCGCTGTTGTGTCACTGTTGTGTCGCTCTTGTGTCACTGTTGTGTCACTGTTGTGTCACTGTTGTGTCGCTCTTGTGTCACTGTTGTGTCACTGTTGTGTCACTGTTGTGTCGCTCTTGTGTCACTGTTGTGTCGCTCTTGTGTCACTGTTGTGTCGCTCTTGTGTCACTCTTGTGTCACTGTTGTGTCACTCTTGTGTCACTGTTGTGTCACTGTTGTGTCGCTGTTGTGTCACTCTTGTGTCACTGTTGTGTCGCTCTTGTGTCACTGTTGTGTCGCTCTTGTGTCACTCTTGTGTCACTGTTGTGTCACTCTTGTGTCACAGTTGTGTCACTGTTGTGTCGCTGTTGTGTCACTCTTGTGTCACTGTTGTGTCACTCTTGTGTCACTGTTGTGTCACTGTTGTGTCGCTGTTGTGTCACTGTTGTGTCACTGTTGTGTCACTGTTGTGTCACTGTTGTGTCGCTCTTGTGTCACTGTTGTGTCGCTCTTGTGTCACTGTTGTGTCGCTCTTGTGTCACTCTTGTGTCACTGTTGTGTCACTCTTGTGTCACTGTTGTGTCACTGTTGTGTCGCTGTTGTGTCACTCTTGTGTCACTGTTGTGTCGCTCTTGTGTCACTGTTGTGTCGCTCTTGTGTCACTGTTGTGTCACTCTTGTGTCACTGTTGTGTCACTGTTGTGTCACTCTTGTGTCACTCTTGTGTCACTGTTGTGTCGCTCTTGTGTCACTGTTATGTCGCTCTTGTGTCACTGTTGTGTCACTCTTGTGTCGCTCTTGTGTCGCTCTTGTGTCACTGTTATGTCGCTCTTGTGTCACTGTTGTGTCGCTCTTGTGTCACTGTTGTGTCGCTCTTGTGTCACTGTTATGTCGCTCTTGTGTCACTGTTGTGTCACTCTTGTGTCACTGTTGTGTCACTGTTGTGTCGCTGTTGTGTCACTCTTGTGTCACTGTTGTGTCGCTCTTGTGTCACTGTTGTGTCACTGTTGTTAGCATGTTAGCATGTTAGCACGTGACTGGTGGTCACATGACTCCATCTTTGCGCTCTAAGTGTTGTCGGTCAAACCTCGTTTCCTGCCCGAGTGCCTTTTGGCAAACACTCGACAAGTTGAAAATAAACCTGTGAAGAAGAAGCAGAGAAGTGTGAAACATCTGGTGTGTGACACACAACAAGAAACACACTTTTGTTTGTCACTGACACACAACAAGAAACACACTTTTGTTTGTCACTGACACACAACAAGAAACACACACTTGTGTGTGTCACTGACACACAATAAGAAACACACACTTGTGTGTGTCAGTGACACACAACAAGCAAAGACACACGTGTGTCTGCTGAGGTCAGAGGTCAGATGAGGATCAGGAAGAAGTGGGAGGAGCCAGAATGAGAGTGCAGCAGCTCAGCATCTGATTGGCTGAGCCTGGACGTCTGGTTTCACATCATTTCCTGTGATTGATTTGATTGATTTGTTTGATTTGAGGAATTTGATTGATTGATTTGATTGATTTGATTAATTTGATTGATTTGATTGATTGATTTGATTTGATTGATTTGATTTGATTGATGTGTTGCAGGTTTGATGAAGATCAGAGAATCTCACGACATCGAGGAGAAACTGAACCTGGTGGAACGACTTCTGAAGAACATCATCAACCTGAAGGTCCGTAAGGAGGGATGGAAACAGAGGGATGAAGAACAAACGAGCGGATGAAGAACAAACGAGCGGATGAAGAACAAACGAGCGGATGAAGAACAAACGAGCGGATGAAGAACAAACGAGCGGATGAAGAACAAACGAGCGGATGAAAACAAACGAGCGGATGAAAACAAACGAGCGGATGAAAACAAACGAGCGGATGAAAACAAACGAGCGGATGAAGAACAAACGAGCGGATGAAGAACAAACGAGCGGATGAAAACAAACGGCGGATGAAAACAAACGGACGGCGGATGAAAACAAACGAGCGGATGAAAACAAACGAGCGGATGCGGATGAAAACAAACGAGCGGATGAAAACAAGGAGCGGCGGATGAAAAAACGAGCGGATGAAAAACAAACGAGCGGATGAAGAACAAACGAGCGGATGAAGAACAAACGAGCGGATGGATGAAAACAAACGAGCGGATGAAAACAAACGGCGGATGAAAACAAACGAGCGGGAAAACAACGAGAAACGAGCGGATGAAAACAAACGAGCGGATGAAGAACAAACGAGCGGATGAAAACAAACGAGCGGATGAAAACAAACGAGCGGATGAAAACAAACGAGCGGATGAAAACAAACGAGCGAATGAAAACAAACGAGCGGATGAAAACAAACGAGCGGATGAAAACAAAGGCGGATGAAAACAAACGACGGATGAAACAACGAGCGGATGAAAATAAACGAGCGGATGAAAACAAACGAGCGGATGAAGAACAAACGAGCGAATGAAAATAAACGAGTGAATCATAAATAAACGAGTGAATCATAAATAAACGAGTGAATCATAAATAAACGAGTGGATGAAGGGCAGTAAAAGTGATGAACCCTCTCCTCAGATCTCCAGGTCAGAGGTCATGCTGACCTTCTTCGAGAGGTCACCTCTGGACCAGGTCCTCAGGAACGACGAGGTCCACAGGATCCAGCCGTGCTTCCAGAGTCACATGACCATCTCAGGTACTCATGTTCAACTTCCATCGATGACTGTTGACCTTGACCTTTTGTTCCCAGAGGTCAAGAGGTCAAATGGATTCTGTCTGGCGAACACTGAGACCATCGTGTTCGACCAGAACCTTCTGGAGGAGAAGCAGCGAACGTCACCCACGGCCTCACACAGGTGACTGTCACATGACCACCTGTCACATGACCACCTGTCACATGACCACCTGTCACATGACCACCTGTCACATGACCACCTGACACATGACCACCTGTCACATGACCACCTGTCACATGACCACCTGTCACATGACCACCTGTCACATGACCACCTGTCACATGTCACATGACCACCTGTCACATGACCACCTGTCACATGACCACCTGACACATGACCACCTGTCACATGACCACCTGTCACATGACCACCTGTCACATGACCACCTGACACATGACCACCTGTCACATGACCACCTGTCACATGACCTGACACATGACCACCTGTCACATGACCACCTGACACATGACCACCTGTCACATGACCACCTGACACATGACCACCTGACCACCTCACATGACCACCTGTCACATGACCACCTGTCACATGACCACCTGTCACATGAACATGACCACCTGACACATGACCACCTGACACATGACCACCTGTCACATGACCACCTGTCACATGACCACCTGTCACATGACCACCTGTCACATGACCACCTGACACATGACCACCTGTCACATGACCACCTGTCACATGACCTGTCACATGACCACCTGTCACATGACCACCTGTCACATGACCACCTGACACATGACCACCTGACACATGACCACCTGACACATGACCACCTGTCACATGACCACCTGACACATGACCACCTGACAAACCACCTGTCACATGACCACCTGACACATGACCACCTGTCACATGACCACTGTCACATGACCACCTGTCACATGACCACCTGTCACATGACCACCTGTCACATGACCACCTGACACATGACCACCTGACACATGACCACCTGACACATGACCACCTGACACATGACCACCTGACACATGACCACCTGACACATGACCACCTGTCACATGATCATGCTACTTAGTAGCAAGATGGCGCCGACAGGACGGCAGCTTTAACAGCAGCTCTGAGTGGGTTTTTTTGTTGGGTTTATTACTTTTTTCCGAGGGTTGCCTCCGTCTTTTCAAACTTTTCTTTTCGTCACACTGTCTCTTTAAGACTCGCGGACAGTTTTCTACAAGAATTGGAAACTTTAAGTGAAAAAGGAAAGTTTTTTATCGCTTTTTCTGGTGCGCAACGGGCGTCCTGCGCGCGTAATGGCCGTACATACTGTCTACAGTCGGGATCGGCTGCTGGCGCTGCGTTTCTCTGCGGCCGGAGGAGCGACCCATCATCCCCCGGGATATTATGAAGAGGAGCCGCGCCGGAGTTAAACGCCGGGAGCTGAGGAGAGCTTATCGACCGGCGCTCCCGTCCGTCGTCATGGGCAACGTGAGATCTCTGCCAAACAAGATGGACGAACTCGCGGCGGCGACCAGGTTCGACCCGCAATATCGACGGTGCAGCATGTTGATGCTCACGGAGACGTGGCTGAACCAGAACCACACGGACGCGATGGATTCTGCTTATTACGCGCGGACCGGACGGAGATGAGCGGGAAGAGGAAGGATGGAGGACTGGCAGTGTTCGTCAACGAGAAGTGGTGCCTTCCCAGGCACGTTACTCTAAAGGATCAACACTGCTCTCCTGACATTGAACTTTTGGCGCTGAGTCTGAGACGCTTCTACTTGCCACGGGAGTTTTCACATGTTGTTGCGGTGCTTGTGTACATTCCACCGTCGGCGAGCGCGGAGGCAGCATGTGACGTCATCACTGGAGTAGTGAACGGGTTACAGACTCAGAGCCCTCAGGCCCTCTTTATCATCTCCGGTGATTTTAATCACGCATCTCTCTCTTCCTGTTTGCCCAAATTCACGCAGTACGTCACTTGTGCCACCAGGGACAATAACACACTGGACCTTTTTTATGCGAACACTAAAGACGCTTATTTATCATCCCCCCTTCCTCCTTTGGGACGAGCTGACCACTGGTCCATCTCTACCTGTTTACAAGCCACTTGTGAGCAGGCAACCAGCAGTGACTCGCTCGGTCAAGAAGTGGTCTGAAGAAGCTGAGGAAGCTCTGCAGGTCTGCTTTGAGACCACGGACTGGAGCATCTTCAGTGAGTCCCACAAGGAGGATATTGACGGTCTAACCACTTGTGTCACGGACTACATCAACTTCTGTGTGGAGAGCATTGTACCAACCAGAACTGTACGATGCTTCTCCAACAACAAACCCTGGATTAATCCTAATATAAAGGCTCTCTTAAAGGAGAAGAAGAGAGTCTTTAGGTCAGGAAACAAAGAGGATCTGAGGGCAGTTCAGAAGGAGCTCAGAAGGAAGGTCAGGGAGGGAAAGGGGAGGTACAGGAGGAGGATGGAAGAGAGTCTGGCCAACAACAACACCAGAGATGTCTGGAGAGGTTTGAAATCCATATCCGGACATCAGACCAGGCTCTCTGTAGCGGAGGGGGATAAAAATTGGGCCGACAACTTAAACAGTTATTTTGCAAGGTTTGAGGTGTCGGCTCCCCCCCCCCGCTACACCATTCACACCTCTTCTTTTACCTTCTCCTCCCCCCCGAGCTTGTATTGTTTCAGCCCCCCGCTGACTCCACAGGGGACAATGCCCCCCCATCCCAGCCTGTCCCTCACACCTCTCCAGGTGAGAAATCAGCTCAGGAGAACCAGGACAACAAAGGCCCCTGGACCAGACGGCATTGGTGGCAAAGTACTCAGGACGTGCTCTGACCAGTTAAGTGAAATTGTTGGACTTCTGTTCTGACATGTGCTTGACCCTGGGAAGAGTTCCACTACTGTGGAAGACGTCCTGTGTGGTACCGGTGCCGAAGACTTAGCACCCTAAGGATCCCACCTGCTACAGACCTGTGGCCTTGACATCCCACCTTATGAAGGCTCTGGAGCGGCTGGTCCTTAGTTACCTGAGTCCTCTGGTGCGCTCCTCCATGGATCTGTTGCAGTTTGCCTACCAACCTGACATCGGCGTGGAGGACGCCATCATCTTCCTTCTCCACCGAGCACTTTCTCACCTGGAGTTGCCTGGAAGCACTGTGAGGATCCTTTTCCTGGATCTAAGCAGTGCTTTCAACACCATCAGGTCAGACATCCTGAGGGACAAGCTGGAGCTGTCCGGAGCGGACACTCACCTCACGGACTGGATTGTGGACTACCTCACCAACCGTCCACAGTTCGTGAGGACCCGGGATGGTGTTTCGAGGACTGTACTGTGCAGTGTAGGGGTCCCCCAGGGAACAGTGTTAGCACCGTTCCTCTTTTCACTGTACACTGCAGACTTCCAACACCTGTCTCCCACCAGTCACCTGCAGAAGTTCTCGGACAACTCAGCCATCGTCGGCCTCATTAAGGACGGGGATGACGGCTCGTACCGGGGACTTGTCCAGGACTTTGTTGACTGGTGCCTGGAAAACCACCTCAAGATCAACTCCAGCAAAACTAAGGAGTTGATTGTGGATTTCCGGCGGTGTCCCTCCATCTCCCCCTCACCACTGAACATCCAGGGACAGGACATTGAGATTGTCACGTCTTACAAGTTCCTGGGTGTTCACCTCAACAACCGCCTGGACTGGGTGGATAACACTGCTGCTCTTTATAAAAAAGGGCGGAGTAGACTCTACCTGCTCCGGAGGTTGAGGTCGTTTGGTGTCCGGGGGTCACTCCTGAAGTCATTCTATGACTCAGTAGTGGCCTCTGCCATCTTCAACGGTGTGGTCTGCTGGGGGAGCAGCATGACAGCAAAGGATAGGGCTAAACTGGACAGCCTTATTAAGAAGGCCGGTTACGTCCTAGGGCGCCCCCTGGATCCTGTGGAGGAAGTGACTGGAGGGAGGATGCGGAGCAAGCTGGGCTCCATGAGGAGGAACTTATCTCACCCTCTCCAGCACACACTGAGGGCATTGAGGAGCTCCATCAGTGATAGGATGCTCCATCCCAGGTGTGTGAGGGAGAGGTACCTCCTTCCTCCTGCTGCCATCAGACTCAACAATAAGAACTCAGCCAGATAAATATTTAACTGCACCTTTCTTGTTATTTTTGTAAATATGATTGTGAATATATAATATAGTGCAGATTTATTTATTTTCTATTCTATTTAGATTTTCTTTCTTTTTCTTTTTATTATTTTTTATTTCTGGGTGTTTTATTTTCTTGGTATATTACTCTGGCTGTTGTTGAACTGAATTTCCCCTCACGGGACAAATAAAGGATTCTGATTCTGATTCTACTGTCACATGACCACGTGTCACATGATCACGTGTCACATGATCACGTGTCACATGACCTGTCACATGACCACCTCGTCAGTAAAGGACGAGTGAGACCAACACGAGTGTTTCACTCGTTTTGGTTCCAGATCAACATCAGCTCCTCCACAGGAAGTGTGTGTTTCCTCTTCCTGTCTGGACGTGTGAAGCTGCAGAGGAAGTCGTCGTGTAATCTTCTCACTTCCTGCCGCAGGTACGACGACGCACCTGAGCTGCTGTCGGACACGGAGCTGAGCCGCGAGGACCCGCTGGCCTACGTCACCAACCTGTCCTACTACCACCTGGTGCCCTTCGAGACCGACATCCTGGAATGAGGAAGTGGAGCCTCTCACTTCCTGCCCTCTCACTTCCTGCCCCTCCTCGTCCAGGAAGTCAATCTGCACACCATCCAATGACCTGTGGGGGCGCCAGAGAGCAGCGACTCCATTCAAGAACCGTGTGGTTCGGTCAGAGTCTTGAGGTCCCACAGGAAGGACGTCTCCAGAACTGCCCTGGAGGATCATGGGTAGAGGCTGCACAGGAAGGAGGCGTCACTTCCTGTGGATGAAAGCGTCTCTTTGGAACTTCGACCTGACTCAGAGGTTGAGAGTGTCCAGAGGTCATCTGAGGTCATATGCTAATGAGCTAAAATCTCTGACTCACTTTTGTGGTGTTTAAGAAAATGTTGATATTTTATTGACGATAATTTATCGATTTCAAATATATATTTTTGGCTTTTAAATAAAGTTTAATTGTTTATGTATCAATAAAGTTTCTATAGAATGTTGACATTTTTAAACTGTTGTAAAAACAAAGGCTGAACGATCTGCTCTGTGTTCAACTCGCTGACCTGAACCTTCAGGGACGTCTGGACCAGAACTCTGCCATGAACAAAGGATGGATGATGGATGGATGGATGGAAGGATGGATGGATGGATGGATGGATGTATAGACGGATGGATAGATGTATGGATGGATGGATGGATGGATGTAAAGACAGATGGATGGATGGATGGATGGATAATGGGAGGATGTATGGATGGATAATGGGAGGATGTATTGATGGATAGACAGATGGATGGATGGATGTATAGACGGATGGATGGATGGATGTATGTATGTATGGATGGATGTATGGATGGATAATGGGAGGATGGATGGATGGATGGATGTATAGATGGATGGATAATGGGAGGATGTATGGATGGATAGACAGATGGATGGATGGATGGATGTATAGATGGATGGATGGATGGATAATGGGAGGATGTATGTATGGATGGATGGATGATAGATGGATGGATGGATGGATGATGGATGGATGGATGGATGGATAATGGGAGGATGTATGGATGGATGGATTCATGGATGGATGGATGGATGGATAATGGGAGGATGGATGGATGGATAGACAGATGGATGGATGTATAGATGGATGGATAATAGGAGGATGTATGGATGGATGTATAGACGGATGGATGGATAATGGGAGGATGGATGGATGGATGTATAGACGGATGGATGGATGGATGGATGAATGGATGGATGGATGGATGGATAATGGGAGGATGTATGGATGGATGGATGAATGTATGGATGGATGGATAATGGGAGGATGGATGGATGGATGGATGGATGTATAGACGGATGGATGGATGGATGGATAATGGGAGGATGGATGGATGAATGGATGATGGATGGATGGATGGATAGATGGATGGATGGATGTATGGATGAATGGATGATGGATGGATGATGGATTGATGGATGATGGAAGATGGATGATGGATGGACGGATGGATGATGGATGATGGATGATGGATGGATGGATGATGGATGGATGGATGGACGGATGGATGGATTGATGGATGGATGGATGGATGATGGATGATGGATGATGGATGGATGGACGGATGGATGGATGGATGGATGGATGGATTGATGGAAATTGTTTAAAAATTCAAAAAGACATGTTGAAATAAATTCAAAGTGAAACTAATATTTTCTACGAAAAACATAAAAAGTGAAGTGAAAATTGAAAGAACATCAAAGAGGAAGTAGATTTTAAAAGTGTCTCAAGATGTTCAAGATAAAGAAGAGGAAGTTAAAGAGTGACTCATCCTTCCCACTAAAATTAAATAACTGTCATCTACAAGAAAATATATTTGCTCTCAATGAAAATAAAATCGCCGATTTCATAATAAAAGACAAACATAAAGTCGCAGATTTCACAATAAAAGACAAACATAAAGATGCAGATTTCACAATAAAAGACAAACATAAAGATGCAGATTTCATAATAAAAGACAAACATCAAGATGCAGATTTCACAATAAAAGACAAACATAAAGATGCAGATTTCACAATAAAAGACAAACATAAAGATGCAGATTTCACAATAAAAGACAAACATAAAGATGCAGATTTCACAATAAAAGACAAACATAAAGATGCAGATTTCACAATAAAAGACAAACATAAAGATGCAGATTTCACAATAAAAGACAAACATAAAGATGCAGATTTCATAATAAAAGACAAACATAAAGTCGCAGATTTCACAATAAAAGACAAACATAAAGATGCAGATTTCACAATAAAAGACAAAAATAAAGATGCAGATTTCACAATAAGATACAAATATAAAGTTCCAGACTTCACAATAAAAGAAAAACATACAGTCGCAGATTTCACAATAAAGGACAAAAATAAAGTCGCAGATTTCACAATAAAAGACATCAATATGGACAGGAAGTGAGTGGAGCTGGACAGGAAGTGGACGTGTTGTCTTTGATCTCCTCCTGGATCTTTCTTGTGCTCAATGCAACACAGTCGCACACACTTGTGTTCTTGGTGACATCATTGCGTCTCTTATAAAGATGTGTGTGTGTGTGTGTGTGTGTGTAAGACACAGAATCAACAGGACCAGCTCAACAGTAAGTCTGCACACTGCTGTCATGGCAACCACAAGTCATGTGACCACAGATGGACTGGGAGGAGGCCCAGGGTCAGACCAAGAGTGACAAATACACAAATCTCTATTTGTTGTCTTCGTCCTACTGTTGTCACGTGACCAGGAAGAACTCAGGTTTGGTCCCAACATTCTCACAGAAACAAGAGAAAACAAATAACATGGTGCCCTCTGTCGGCAGACATGTGAACTGAAATAATAATGTAGATGTTCACAAACAACATTTAAATAATATACAAATGATTATTGTCACGATTGTAGTTTAAATAATAATGAAGATGTTCACAAACAACATTTAAATAATATACAAATGATTATTGTCACGATTGTAGTTTAAATAATAATGAAGATGTTTACAAACAACATTTAAATAATATACAAATGATTATTGTCACGATTGTAGTTTAAATAATAATGAAGATGTTTACAAACAACATTTAAATAATATACAAATGATTATTGTCACGATTGTAGTTTAAATAATAATGTTGATGTTTACAAACAACATTTAAATAATATACAAATGGTTATGGTCACGATTGTAGTTTAAATAATAATGTTGATGTTAACAAACAACATTTAAATAATAAACAAATGATTATTGTCACGATTGTAGTTTAAATAATAATGTTGATGTTAACAAACAACATTTAAATAATAAACAAATGATTATTGTCACGATTGTAGTTTAAATAATAATGTTGATGTTAACAAACAACATTTAAATAATAAACAAATGATTATTGTCACGATTGTAGTTTAAATAATAATGTAGATGTTTACAAACAACATTTAAATAATATACAAATGATTATTGTCACGATTGTAGTTTAAATAATAATGTTGATGTTTACAAACAACATTTAAATAATATACAAATGATTATTGTCACGATTGTAGTTTAAATAATAATGTTGATGTTTACAAACAACATTTAAATAATAAACAAATGATTATTGTCACGATTGTAGTTTAAATAATAATGTTGATGTTTACAAACAACATTTAAATAATATACAAATGATTATTGTCACGATTGTAGTTTAAATAATAATGTTGATGTTTACAAACAACATTTAAATAATATACAAATGATTATTGTCACGATTGTAGTTTAAATAATAATGTAGATGTTTACAAACAACATTTAAATAATATACAAATGATTATTGTCACGATTGTAGTTTAAATAATAATGTAGATGTTTACAAACAACATTTAAATAATATACAAATGATTATTGTCACGATTGTAGTTTAAATAATAATGTTGATGTTATAACAACATTTTAATACAAACAACATTTAAATAATAATGTTAACAAAAAATTTAAATAATATAATGTCACGATTGTAGTTTAAATAATAATGTTGATGTTGACAAACAACATTTAAATAATATACATATGATTATTGTCACGATTGTAGTTTAAATAATAATGTTGTTAATGTTGTTAAAACAAATTTAAATAATATACAAATGATTATTGTAGATTGTAGTTTAAATAATAATGTTGATGTTAACAAACAACATTTAAATAATATACAAATGATTATTGTCACGATTGTAGTTTAAATAATAATGTTGATGTTTACAAACAACATTTAAATAATATACAAATGATTATTGTCACGATTGTAGTTTAAATAATAATGTTGATGTTTACAAACAACATTTAAATAATATACAAATGATTATTGTCACGATTGTAGTTTAAATAATAATGTTGATGTTTACAAACAACATTTAAATAATATACAAATGATTATTGTCACGATTGTAGTTTAAATAATAATGTTGATGTTTACAAACAACATTTAAATAATATACAAATGATTATTGTCACGATTGTAGTTTAAATAATAATGTTGATGTTTACAAACAACATTTAAATAATATACAAATGATTATTGTCACGATTGTAGTTTAAATAATAATGTTGATGTTTACAAACAACATTTAAATAATATACAAATGATTGTCACGATTGGAATAATAATGTTATGTTAACAAAAACATTTAAATAATATACAAATGATTACTGTCACGATTGTAGTTTAAATAATAATGTTGATGTTTACAAACAACATTTAAATAATATACAAATGATTATTGTCACGATTGTAGTTTAAATAATAATGTTGATGTTTACAAACAACATTTAAATAATATACAAATGATTATTGTCACGATTGTAGTTTAAATAATAATGTTGATGTTTACAAACAACATTTAAATAATATACAAATGATTATTGTCACGATTGTAGTTTAAATAATAATGTTGATGTTTACAAACAACATTTAAATAATATACAAATGATTATTGTCACGATTGTAGTTTAAATAATAATGTTGATGTTTACAAACAACATTTAAATAATATACAAATGATTATTGTCACGATTGTAGTTTAAATAATAATGTTGATGTTTACAAACAACATTTAAATAATATACAAATGATTATTGTCACGATTGTAGTTTAAATAATAATGTTGATGTTTACAAACAACATTTAAATAATATACAAATGATTATTGTCACGATTGTAGTTTAAATAATAATGTTAGATGTTTACAAACAACATTTAAATAATATAAATATTTTTATTGTAGATTGTAGTTTAAATAATAATGTTGTTTAACAAATTTAAATAATAATGTCACGATTGTAGTTTAAATAATAATGTGATGTTTTTTCACGATTGTAGTTTAAATAATAATGTTGATGTTTAAAATTTAAATAATATACAAATGATTATTGTCACGATTGTAGTTTAAATAATAATGTTGATGTTAACAAACAACATTTAAATAATATACAAATGATTATTGTCACGATTGTAGTTTAAATAATAATGTTGATGTTAACAAACAACATTTAAATAATATACAAATGATTATTGTCACGATTGTAGTTTAAATAATAATGTTGATGTTTACAAACAACATTTAAATAATATACAAATGATTATTGTCACGATTGTAGTTTAAATAATAATGTTGATGTTAACAAACAACATTTAAATAATATACAAATGATTATTGTCACGATTGTAGTTTAAATAATAATGTTGATGTTTAACAAACAACATTTAAATAATATACAAATGATTATTGTCACGATTGTAGTTTAAATAATAATGTTGATGTTTACAAACAACATTTAAATAATATACAAATGATTATTGTCACGATTGTAGTTTAAATAATAATGTTGATGTTTACAAACAACATTTAAATAATATACAAATGATTATTGTCACGATTGTAGTTTAAATAATAATGTTGATGTTAACAAACAACATTTAAATAATATACAAATGATTATTGTCACGATTGTAGTTTAAATAATAATGTTGATGTTTACAAACAACATTTAAATAATATACAAATGATTATTGTCACGATTGTAGTTTAAATAATAATGTTGATGTTAACAAACAACATTTAAATAATATCATAAATGGTTATTGTCACGATTGTAGTTTAAATAATAATGTTGATGTTTACAAACAACATTTAAATAATATACAAATGATTATTGTCACGATTGTAGTTTAAATAATAATGTTGATGTTTACAAACAACATTTAAATAATATACAAATGATTATTGTCACGATTGTAGTTTAAATAATAATGTTGATGTTTACAAACAACATTTAAATAATATACAAATGATTATTGTCACGATTGTAGTTTAAATAATAATGTTGATGTTAACAAACAACATTTAAATAATATACAAATGATTATTGTCACGATTGTAGTTTAAATAATAATGTTGATGTTTACAAACAACATTTAAATAATATACAAATGATTATTGTCACGATTGTAGTTTAAATAATAATGTTGATGTTAACAAACAACATTTAAATAATATACAAATGATTATTGTCACGATTGTAGTTTAAATAATAATGTTGATGTTTACAAACAACATTTAAATAATGATTTGTATGATTGTAGTTTAAATAATAAATGTTACAAACAACATTTAAATAATATACAAATGATTATTGTCACGATTGTAGTTTAAATAATAATGTTGATGTTTACAAACAACATTTAAATAATATACAAATGATTATTGTCACGATTGTAGTTTAAATAATAATGTTGATGTTTACAAACAACATTTAAATAATATACAAATGATTATTGTCACGATTGTAGTTTAAATAATAATGTTGATGTTTACAAACAACATTTAAATAATATACAAATGATTATTGTCACGATTGTAGTTTAAATAATAATGTTGATGTTTACAAACAACATTTAAATAATATACAAATGATTATTGTCACGATTGTAGTTTAAATAATAATGTTGATGTTTACAAACAACATTTAAATAATATACAAATGATTATTGTCACGATTGTAGTTTAAATAATAATGTTGATGTTAACAAACAACATTTAAATAATATACAAATGATTATTGTCACGATTGTAGTTTAAATAATAATGTTGATGTTAACAAACAACATTTAAATAATATACAAATGATTATTGTCACGATTGTAGTTTAAATAATAATGTTGATGTTTACAAACAACATTTAAATAATATACAAATGATTATTGTCACGATTGTAGTTTAAATAATAATGTTGATGTTTACAAACAACATTTAAATAATATACAAATGATTATTGTCACGATTGTAGTTTAAATAATAATGTTGATGTTTACAAACAACATTTAAATAATATACAAATGATTATTGTCACGATTGTAGTTTAAATAATAATGTTGATGTTAACAAACAACATTTAAATAATATACAAATGATTATTGTCACGATTGTAGTTTAAATAATAATGTTGATGTTTACAAACAACATTTAAATAATGAACAAATATAAATTTTTTTTTTTTTCCCTCCGCGGGGCAAAGGGGGGGGCCCCCCCCAAGGGGGGGGGGCCCCCCCCCGGGGGCCCCCCCCCTTTTTTTTTTTTTTTCCCCCCCCCCCCCCCCCCCTTGGGGCTTGTTTTTTTAGATAACTTAGTTATGATAAGACACCTGAAATAAAATTGAATTGAATTGAATTAACTGTCTGCGGGTGTGAGTGAGTGGTCGTCTGTTTACAGGTGCCCTTTCCAGGGTGTCCTCTCCCTTGTGTCCATAGTAGCTGTACAATGTTAAGGCTGTCCTGCTGTCCAGGGTGTCCTCTAACTGGCCGGTGTTCTTGCTCTGCTCAGCCTCACAACACATGATGCACCAGGCGTCCAGGACCAGTGCAGGTCCGTGCAGAGCTGGAGTGGACGATGGCTGGAGGTCCAAGGTGAGTTGAGGGAGCTGTGACCCTTGACCTGATGACCCTTGACCTGGTGACCCTTGACAGGACGTGCAGCTGCGGCAGGCGGAGAACGCCTGGAGGCCGTCGCTGAAGTCCTGGAGAGGTGCGGCCGCAGAAGACGAGCAGCTGAAGAAGCTGCTGAAGCAGACGAGGAGCATCTTGAACAAGATGACGCCGGAGAAGTTCAGTGCGCTCATGAAGAAGGTGGAGCAGCTGACGCTGGACACGGAGGAGAAGCTCAGAGGATTCATTCGACTGCTGCACGACAAGGCTGTGACTGAACCCAACTTCTCCGTCGTCTACGCCAAGATGTGCCAACAACTCATCTCAGTGAGTGATCCATTATCTTCATCATCATCATCTTCATCTTCATCTTCATCATCATCTTCATCATCTTCATCTTCATCTTCATCTTCATCTTCATCATCATCTTCATCATCTTCATCTTCATCATCATCTTCATCATCTTCATCTTCATCTTCATCTTCATCATCTTCATCATCTTCATCTTCATCTTCATCATCTTCATCTTCATCTTCATCATCTTCATCATCTTCATCTTCATCATCATCTTCATCTTCATCTTCATCTTCATCTTCATCTTCATCATCTTCATCATCATCATCTTCATCATCTTCATCATCATCTTCATCTTCATCATCATCTTCATCATCTTTCATCTTCATCTTCATCTTCATCATCTTCATCTTCATCATCATCTTCATCATCTTCATCTTCATCTTCATCTTCATCATCTTCATCTTCATCTTCATCATCTTCATCATCATCATCATCTTCATCTTCATCTTCATCATCATCTTCATCATCATCATCTTCATCGTCATCATCTTCATCTTCATCATCATCTTCATCATCTTCATCTTCATCTTCATCTTCATCTTCATCTTCATCATCTTCATCTTCATCTTCATCTTCATCTTCATCTTCATCTTCATCATCTTCATCTTCATCATCTTCATCTTCATCATCATATTCATCATTTTCATCTTCATCTTCATCTTCATCATCATCATCATCATCTTCATCATCATCTTCATCATTTTCATCTTCATCTTCATCTTCATCATCTTCATCATCATCATACTCATCATCATCTTCATCATCTTCATCTTCATCATCATCATCATCTTCATCTTCATCTTCATCATCTTCACCTTCATCTTCATCTTCATCTTCATCATCATCATCTTCATCATCATCATCATCATCATCATCATCATCATCATCATCATCGTTGGCTGGAGAGACAAGTTAATCTTCTCTCCTCAGATCAGGGTCCAGAGCAACAACCAGCCTGGCGAGAGCGTGACCTTCCGCAGGTTCCTCCTGCAGCAGTGCCAGGTGGAGTTCGAGAGGGACAACAATGACAAGAACCTGCTGAAGCAGCAGCTGGAGCAGGTCAAAGAGGTGAGGCTCTGACCTTGGACGACCTCTGGGTGTGAGCGTAGGGTTGTGACCTTGAGGTGATGAACCAGGCGCAGCAGAGGCAGCCACTGGCGGGGGAGCTGGAGGAGGTTCGGTACCGAGCCAGGAAGCGTTCGGTGGGGAACATCAAGTTCGTGGGCGAGCTCTTCAAGATCGACATCATCAAGAGCTCCATCGTCCACAACTGCATCTCCAGGCTGCTCAAGAACCCGGACGAGGAGTCTCTGGAGTGTCTCTGCAAGCTGGTGTCCACCATCGGCAAGATCCTGGACGTCAGCGACAACAAGGTACGAGAGCGCCGCCTCCTCCAGCAACGCTCTGACGCCGCCTTCATCTCCAGACCGTCATGGACGGATACTTCAGGAGCATCTTCAGGGTCGTGAAGGAGAAGAAAACATCTGCCAGGATCCGCTTCATGCTGCAGGACATCATGGATCTACGCAAGGTACCGAACATCTGTGGCTTCACTTGAAGGTCGTTCAAAGAAGGTTTGAAACGAGGATAGAACCGTTTAAATAAAAAACACAAGGTCAAGGTCACATCAATCTAAACAAAGTCACACCAAATGTTTAAACATTGACTTGTTCTGAGACCCCGGCTCCTGCCAGGGTTTGACTCATGTTCTCCTCTCAGAACAAGTGGGTGCCCAGGAGGGAGGACCAGGGGCCTCGAACCATCGACCAGGTCCACAAGGACGTGAAGCTGGAGCAGCACCAGGAACAGATGAAGGTCCAGGAGGTTCTGCTGCTACAGGAGTCCACGACCTCCTCCAGACACAGGCCCGACACAGGCAGGAGAGCCACTGGCCACTGCGGCATGATGGGACAATACAGTGACGGCTTCTGCTCACACTGGCCCGTGGACTGGACCCGCCTGAAGAACCTCCGGGTGAGACCTGATCCTGGTCTTCTTGGTCTTCTTGGTCTGCGTCTTCTTCTTCTTCTTCTTCTTCTTCTTCTTCTTATTCTTCTTCTTCTTCTACTTCTTCTTCTTCTACTAAGGACTAATCAAGCATCAACTAGTATCAACTCTGGTACTCTCATGTAGTGAATGTTCTCCAAGATGCAGTAAGTTCCTCATCATGAACATGTCATGATCTCCTGGCAGAGATACAGCAGTTATTAAGTCAGTCACCAATGGTCCTCTTGAAGAGATGGAGGCCTGTGATGTTCATCATAGGTAACTAAATCATTGTCTGATTTCTCAAGAATTTCTTTGCAATTCCTTCCATCAGCCCATCAAGGGCATATGAGATGAAGCCTGTAGAACATCTTTGGAGGGAGTTGAAAGTCTGTGTTGCTCAGCGACAGCCCCGAACTCTCAGTGCTCTAGAGGATGCATGGATGTCATTTTCAATTTGTTTTGTGATGAACTTTGGTTATTCACCAAATACCTTTCTTGAAGAATCAGACAATGACGTCTCATAGTTGAGGCGTAGGATGAACATCTCAGGAGCACCATTGGTGTCTCAGTGCTCTTCAAGCTTGATTGACAGGTGTGTCTACTGTGTGCGTCTCAAACTGTGATGTGTTCAGACTGTTCTAGACATGACTGCTCAAGCACTGGCGCCCGGAGGAGGAAACGCTTTGTTACTTCTCTGGAGACGAGGCTGCGGCTACAGACCGGAAAAATGTAGGTGGACCTTTGACCTTTACAGGTGTTGAACCTAAATGATTGAACACATGAACACCCTTGATGTGTCGCTGACAGCAGTGACTCCTCAAGCTGCTGCCGCCGCGACACGACCTCTGACCAGAGAAGAGGTGGAGAAGAAGTCCACGGCCATCATCCAGGAGTACCTCAACATCAACGACATGGAGGTGCACACCTGTATCAACACCTGCATCACACCTGCATCACACCTGCATCACACCTGCATCACACCTGCTTCACACCTACATCACACCTGCTTCACACCTACATCACACCTGCTTCACACCTGTATCAACACCTACATCACACCTGCATCACACCTACATCACACCTGTATCAACACCTGCATCACACCTACATCACACCTGCATCACACCTACATCACACCTGCATCACACCTGCATCACACCTGCATCACACCTGCATCACACCTGCTTCACACCTGCATCACACCTGCTTCACACCTGTATCAACACCTGCATCACACCTACATCACACCTGCATCACACCTACATCACACCTGTATCAACACCTGCATCACACCTGCATCACACCTGTATCAACACCTGCATCACACCTGCATCACACCTGCTTCAACACCTGCATCACACCTGCATCACACCTGCTTCACACCTGCTTCACACCTGCATCACACCTGCATCACACCTGCATCACACCTGCATCACACCTGCTTCACACCTGCATCACACCTGCATCACACCTGCTTCACACCTACATCACACCTGCATCACACCTGCATCACACCTGCATCACACCTGCATCACACCTACATCACACCTGCTTCACACCTGCATCACACCTGCATCACACCTGCATCACACCTGCATCACACCTGCATCACACCTGCTTCACACCTGCATCACACCTACATCACACCTGCTTCACACCTGCATCACACCTGTATCACACCTACATCACACCTGCATCACACCTGCATCACACACTCATCACCTGCTTCACACCTGCATCACACCTGCATCACACCTGTATCACACCTGCTTCACACCTGCATCACACCTGTATCACACCTGCTTCACACCTGCATCACACCTGCATCACACCTGCATCACACCTGCATCACACCTGCTTCACACCTGCTTCACACCTGCATCACACCTGCATCACACCTGCATCACACCTGCTTCACACCTGCATCACACCTGCATCACACCTGCATCACACCTACATCACACCTGCATCACACCTGCATCACACCTGCATCACACCTGCATCACACCTGCATCACACCTACATCACACCTGCATCACACCTGCATCACACCTGCATCACACCTGCATCACACCTGCATCACACCTGCATCACACCTGCATCACACCTGCATCACACCTGCATCACACCTACATCACACCTGCATCACACCTGCATCACACCTGCATCACACCTACATCACACCTGCATCACACCTGCTTCACACCTGCATCACACCTGCATCACACCTGCATCACACCTGCATCACACCTGCTTCACACCTGCATCACACCTGCATCACCACACCTGCTCTTCATCTCCTCACTCTCGCCTCTGTCCAACAGGAGGCGCTACTGTGCGTTCAAGAGCTCCACAGCAGGAACCTGCTCTCCATCTTGGTCAGAACGGGCCTGGAGTCCACACTGGACCAGAACACTGTCGCCCGGGAGCTCATGGGTTTGTTCCTGAACCAGCTCATCACTGACGACATCCTGAGGACGCAGCAATATTTCAAGGGGTCAGTAATGAACGAGTGAACCTCGTCTGAGAAGTTTCCTCAGGGGCCACGTTTGTAGAGAGACTGTTGCCATAAAGAATATCAATATCATTTGAATAGAACATTTGAATTGTTAGTTGAATGCTGAGCTGAAGTCGATGAACAACATTCGAGTCTTGAGGCTCCAGGTGAGGGATGAGTGGAGCAGAGGTGGCGTCATCAGTCGAGCGGTTAGACCCATATGCAAACTGGAAGGGGTCCAGGGCGAGAGCTCAGACTTTGTGTGTCGCAGGACCCGCCGTTCGAAGCACTTCATGATGATGCGAGTAAGATGGGAGTAACTTCTTTCTCTTTCCTTCTGTTTCCTCACAGACTTCGTGAAGTCCTGGAGATGTCGAAAGACATGGAAATAGAAATTCCTCGCATCTGGCTGTACCTGGCCGAGCAGATCGTTCCCATCCTGGTGGAAGGAGGAGTTTCCATGAAGGCTCTGCTGGAGTGAGTCTCACAACGCTGGTGGTGCTCAGGGACACTTTAAGGCATTTTGAGACACCACTACACTTTGAGACACCACTACACTTTGAGACGCCACTACACTTTGAGACACCACTACACTTTGAGACGCCGCTACACTTTGTGACACCACTACACTTTGAGACACCACTACACTTTGTGACACCACTACACTTTGAGACACCACTACACTTTGAGACACCACTACACTTTGAGACACCACTACACTTTGAGACACCACTACACTTTGAGACACCACTACACTTTGAGACACAGCTACACTTTGAGACACCACTACACTTTGAGACACCACTACACTTTGAGACACAGCTACACTTTGAGACACCACTACACTTTGAGACACCACTACACTTTGAGACACAGCTACACTTTGAGACACCGCTACACTTTGAGACACCACTACACTTTGAGACACCACTACACTTTGAGACACCACTACACTTTGAGACACCGCTACACTTTGAGACACCACTACACTTTGAGGACACCACTACACTTTGAGACACCACTACACTTTGACAGCTACACTTTGAGACACCACTACACTTTGAGACACCACTACACTTTGAGACACCACTACACTTTGAGACACCGCTACACTTTGAGACACCGCTACACTTTGAGACACCACTACACTTTGAGACACCGCTACACTTTGAGACACCGCTACACTTTGAGACACCACTACACTTTGAGACACCACTACACTTTGAGACACCGCTACACTTTGAGACACCGCTACACTTTGAGACGCCGCTACACTTTGAGACACCGCTACACTTTGAGACACCGCTACACTTTGAGACACCGCTTCACTTTGAGACACCGCTACACTTTGAGACACCGCTACACTTTGAGACGCCTCTACACTTTGAGGACACCGCTTTACACTTTGAGACACCGCTACACTTTGAGACGCCGCTACACTTTGAGACACCGCTACACTTTGAGACACTTTGAGACACCGCTACACTTTGAGACACCGCTACACTTTGAGACACCGCTACACTTTGAGACACCGCTACACTTTGAGACACCGCTACACTTTGAGACACCACTACACTTTGAGACACCGCTACACTTTGAGACACCACTACACTTTGAGACACCGCTACACTTTGAGACACCTTTGAGACACACTTTGAGACACCGCTACACTTTGAGACACCGCTACACTTTGAGACACCGCTACACTTTGAGACACCGCTACACTTTGAGACACCGCTACACTTTTGAGACACCGCTACACTTTGAGACACCGCTACACTTTGAGACACCGCTACACTTTGAGACACCGCTACACTTTGAGACACCGCTACACTTTGAGACGCCGCTACACTTTGAGACGCCGCTACACTTTGAGACGCCGCTACACTTTGAGACACCGCTGAGACACTTTGAGACACCACTACACTTTGAGACACCGCTACACTTTGAGACACCGCTACACTTTGAGACAGCCGCTACACTTTGAGACACCACTACACTTTGAGACACCGCTACACTTTGAGACACCGCTACACTTTGAGACACCGCTACACTTTGAGACACCGCTACACTTTGAGACACCGCTACACTTTGAGACACCGCTACACTTTGAGACACCGCTACACTTTGAGACACCGCTACACTTTGAGACACCGCTACACTTTGAGACACCGCTACACTTTGAGGACACCGCTACACTTTGAGACACCGCTACACTTTGAGACAGACCACCGCTTCTACACTTTGAGACACCGGCTACACTTTGTTAGCCACCCTTTGAGCCCACCCGCTACACTTTGAGCACCCCACACCACTTTGAGACACCGCTACACTTTGAGACACCGCTTCACTTTGAGACACCGCTTCACTTTGAGACGCCTCTACACTTTGAGACACCGCTTCACTTTGAGACACTGATACACTTTGAGACACCGCTACACTTTGAGACACCGCTACACTTTGAGACACCGCTACACTTTGAGACACCGCTACACTTTGAGACGCCGCTACACTTTGAGACACCGCTACACTTTGAGACACCGCTACACTTTGAGACACCGCTACACTTTGAGACACCGCTACACTTTGAGACACCGCTTCACTTTGAGACACTGATACACTTTGAGACACCGCTACACTTTGAGACACCGCTTCACTTTGAGACACTGATACACTTTGAGACACCGCTTCACTTTGAGACACCGCTACACTTTGAGACACCGCTACACTTTGAGACGCCGCTACACTTTGCACTTTGAGACACCGCTACACTTTGAGACGCTGTACACTTTGAGACACCGCTACACTTTGAGACACCGCTACACTTTGAGACACCGCTACACTTTGAGACACCGCTACACTTTGAGACACCGCTACACTTTGTCCCACACTTTGAGACACCGCTACACTTTGGGGACACTACACTTTGAGACACCGCTACACTTTGTGACAAGACCCGCTACACTTTGAGACACCGCTACACTTTGAGACACCGCTACACTTTGAGACACCGCTACACTTTGAGACACCGCTACACTTTGAGACACCGCTACACTTTGAGACACCGCTACACTTTGAGACACCGCTACACTTTGAGACACCGCTACACTTTGAGACACCGCTACACTTTGAGACACCGCTACACTTTGAGACACCGCTACACTTTGAGCACACCCACTTTGAGACACCGCTACACTTTGAGACACCGCTACACTTTGAGACCCACACTTTGAGACACCGCTACACTTTGAGACACCGCTACACTTTGAGACACCGCTACACTTTGAGACACCGCTACACTTTGAGACACCGCTACACTTTGAGACACCGCTTCACTTTGAGACCACTTTGAGACCCCTACACTTTGAGACACTTTGAGACACCGCTACACTTTGAGACACCGCTACACTTTGAGACACCAGCTACACTTTTGAGACACCGCTACACTTTGAGACACCGCTACACTTTGAGACACCGCTTCACTTTGAGACACTGATACACTTTGAGACACCGCTACACTTTGAGACACCGCTACACTTTGAGACACCGCTACACTTTGAGAGACACCGCTACACTTTGAGACACCGCTACACTTTGAGACACCGCTACACTTTGAGACACGCCGCTACACTTTGAGACACCCGCTACACTTTGAGACACCGCTACACTTTGAGACACCACTACACTTTGAGACACCGCTACACTTTGAGACACCACACCTTTGAGACGCGCTACACTTTGAGACGCCGCTACACTTTGAGACGCCGCTACACTTTGAGACGCCGCTACACTTTGAGACACCGCTACACTTTGAGACACCACTACACTTTGAGACGCCGCTACACTTTGAGACACCGCTTCACTTTGAGACACCACTACACTTTGAGACACCGCTACACTTTGAGACACCGCTACACTTTGAGACACCGCTTCACTTTGAGACACCACTACACTTTGAGACACTTTGAGACACCGCTACACTTTGAGACCACCGCTACACTTTGAGACACCGCTACACTTTGAGCACGCCGCTACACTTTGAGACACCGCTACACTTTGAGACACCGCTACACTTTGAGACACCACTACACTTTGAGACACCACTACACTTTGAGACACCGCTACACTTTGAGACGCCGCTACACTTTGAGACACCGCTACACTTTGAGACACCACTACACTTTGAGACACCACTACACTTTGAGACACCGCTACACTTTGAGACACCGCTACACTTTGAGACACCGCTACACTTTGAGACACCGCTACACTTTGAGACACCGCTACACTTTGAGACGCCGCTACACTTTGAGACACCGCTACACTTTGAGACACCGCTACACTTTGAGACGCCGCTACACTTTGAGACACCGCTACACTTTGAGACACCGCTTCACTTTGAGACACCGCTACACTTTGAGACTTGAGGCTACACTTTGAGACACCGCTACACTTTGAGACACCGCTACACTTTGAGACACCGCTACACTTTGAGACACCGCTACACTTTGAGACGCCGCTACACTTTGAGACACCGCTACACTTTGAGACACCGCTACACTTTGAGACACCGCTACACTTTGAGACACCGCTACACTTTGAGACGCCGCTACACTTTGAGACGCCGCTACACTTTGAGACACCGCTACACTTTGAGACACCGCTAAACTTTGAGACACCGCTACACTTTGAGACGCCGCTACACTTTGAGACGCCGCTACACTTTGAGACGCCGCTACACACTTTGATTTTTCTAGTTCAAAACAAAAGTGGTAAAAGTTCTGTAACATTTTATTTGTCTTACATTTAAAGTGTTCTGGCCCCAGAAACTAAACCTAATGAAACTAAAGCTGGATTTAAACCCACATTCTTTTCTCTGTGAGGCTGTAGCAGTTTCTCTCAAGCTGGTTTCTGAGAAGTCTCTTAATGGGAAGAACAGTTGTGTTGTCTTCAGATCCAGGAACTTTGCTACAGTTGCAACAATTCCTGATCAAATCCTTTCAACATCTGTTTTTATGTTTCTTTGTTGTCGACCTACAGACCAACATAACCTCTTAGATGGAGGTGGAGAACCAGACGTACTTCAGATTGATCTTCTCAGAGATCTGACCCAAGTTCTTCTTCTGTCTCCAGGGAGATCTCCAAGTCTTCAGTCTGTCCGGGCAGAACCGAGGAGCTGGTGGTGGAGATCCTGAGGCTGCTGTGTGGAGCTCTGGTGGGTGGTCATGACCAGCTTCTCTGAGAGTGTCGGTAAACAAGTCTTCTGGTCAGGGTCCCAAAGAGGCTGGTGCCATGTGGAGGGAGGCGGAGCTGCAGTGGAAGGACTTCATATCTGAGGGAACCGACGTGGACGTGTTCGTCAGGGAGAAGGTGCGGAACCTTTGTATCTGTGATGTTCGTGTGGAGGAAAAAAAGCTCATTTTTGAGTTGATTTACAACAATTGAGTTTGTTGTGCAAGAACCTCAGCTATAAACAAATAAACAAAATAAAAATAGAGCTCAATAAATGAACATTAACAACAGGAAAAGCATTATTATTAAAATGCACACAACAGTGATAAAACGATATATTAATCAATAAATATATGATAAACAACACAATCTCTGAACAGTTAGTAATAATCATCTTATAAGTTCAAGATGCAACACTTTGTTGAGTGAACAGCTGGACATTAGTTTGTGTGACTTTTGTGTCCAGAACCTGCAGTTCACGCTTCACGACCAGTTACAAGGAACCACTAAAGTGTTGAGCAGTGAAGACCAGAAGAGAAAGATCGTCCAGGACACGGAGGAGAAGAAGAATGTTGACCAGTCTGAGGTTCGAGTTTTTATCTTGGCTTTCTTTTCCAAGAACACATTAACCTCAGACATCAAAGATGTGTCATCAGTTCATCAGTCACATGACACATGTTTGTTTGTGTTACTATAACAACTGTATTAATAACAAATAACATATTAATGAAGCTCCAGCTGATTGGACCACAAGTTACAACATCAACCAATGGGACGCCTACTTTGTCGTAAGCTCCACCCATTGATTGAGCACTAAGAGATTTGATTGGATCAGTAGTGTGTCAATCAAAACAGCCTATTTGGCGTTTGAAATGTTGTAAAGAAGCGAAGTGAGAGCCGTGAAGAGACCAAGATGGGGAGATGCACAAGAAACATGATGGTTTCAATGAGCTACTGAAAAAAATTGCACAAAATTAACCCAAACATTGGAGAAGAAAACACGTAAAAGACCCAAATATTAGAAAAAAACACAGATTTATCCAGAAAAGCAGAAAAAATGTGCACAAAAAACAAAAACAAAGTTTGGTACAAAAAATAAAGATAATAAAAGGTAAGGTAAGGTAAGGTAAGGTAAAACTTTATTGATCCCTCAGGAGGTCTCCTTCGGGAAATTGTTTTTTTCCAACAGCCAGCAATTTTTCATAAACAATAAAAAATAATACATAAAAAATAAAATAATAAGAAGAAGAACATAAAGAGAAAGAACACAATTACACAATCTAAGTCTAAAGATAAAGATAAAGAACATAGGTCAAAGAAAAACAACAAAGACAAAGATACAAAGACTAACATAGAACATCCAGATACTCTCACTGCACTCCAACACTGCACCTCCAGTCGTTTGAATAAACCATAATTCAAACGACTGATGAATCATGTCAACATATTTGTTTTCTTCAAGACTTCTCTTGAACCGGTTCACTCTCCACTCGACCCGGGAGGAGACCAGAACCCGTTGACTCCCACGAGTGAAGGATGTGATGACGAACGAGAACAAGGTTTGTTTCTTTTCCAGTGTTTGTAAACTGGACTCACTCACACTTGAAGCCCCTGCAGGCGACGCTCGGCCTGCTCCGGCAGAAGAGGTGGAGAAGAAGTCCAGAGCCATCATCGAGGAGTACCTCACTATCAACGACACACAGGTACACACTGCTACACACTGCTACACTGTTGAGGTTCCTCTCACGTCTGCCGGGCCAGCAGGAGGCGCTGCTCTGCGTCGAAGAACTGAGCAGAAGCAATTTGCTCTCTGTCTTCGTTCAAACTGGACTCGGGTCTACACTGGACCAGAACTCGGTCGCCAGAGAGCGCTTCGGCCTCCTCCTGCACCAGCTCATCCACGACGGCGTCATCGCCCCGGAGCAGTATTTAATGGGGTCAGTGCGGAGCAGGAGGTGTTCCTGAGCTCTTCAGTCCAGATGAAGGTTTGAGCATCTCATGCTTCTTCACAGGCTTCGTAAGATCCTGGAGATGTCAGGGGACCTAGAGATCGACATCCCTCGCATCTGGCTGTACCTGGCCGAGCAGATCGCTCCCATCATCACCCACCGAGGAATCCACATGAAGACTCTGTTGGGGTGAGTTCATCCTCAAACACACCAAGACTCATTCATGACACTTTCTTCTGTCTCCAGGGAGATCTCCAAGTCTTCAGTCTGTCCGGGCAGAACCAAGGAGCTGGTGGTGGAGATCCTGAGGCTGCTGTGTGGAGCTCTGGTGGGTGGTCATGACCAGCTTCTCTGAGAGTGTCGGTAAACAAGTCTTCTGGTCAGGGTCCCAAAGAGGCTGGTGCCATGTGGAGGGAGGCGGAGCTGCAGTGGAAGGACTTCCTACCTGAGGGAACCGACGTGGACGTATTCGTCAGGGAGAAGGTGCGGAAATAAACCCAGAAAATAAGTGTTGGTGTGACGTGTTTGTAAGAAATAATCGACTCAAAACTTCTGGACACAAGCTCTTGAGGTTCTCCTGACCTCTCGGAGGTCTTTGTAGATCTTGATCCAGGGCATGTGAGTGTGTGCAGTGTTCATCTGTCGTACACAACGAGCTTTGATAAACTCTCCTGCTCCGCAAGGGTTGAGCTCTTCCAGGCAGGACAAGAATCAATTCAGGGTTTTGCTTGGTGTGGGTTCTAGAGTGTTTGTACCAAAGACTTGTTGTGTGTTTTTATGGAAAGGACCTTCACTTCACACTTGCTGAGCAGTTAGAAGATGCAACAGAGGTGTTGAGCCCCGGAGAAGAACCAAAGAGGATCCAGGACAACGATGACCTGACGTCCAATGAGGTTTGTTCAATTCTTAACGTCGGTAGAGTTGATCTGTAACTTTCCCGGTCAAACCACTAGTCAACAAGAGTTAAACCTGGAAAGGTTGGTAGGTCAAAGCACTCTACAAACAGCAATGACTATTGAAGGCAAATCTGAAATATTATCCTTAGATAACACAGGAAAGATGATCAAACACTTAATGTTATCATGTTTTCAAGATTCCTGTTGTGTTTCCGTATAGGTTGAAGAAGTCAGTGACAAGATACAAGAAGTCAATGTTGAGATACAAGAAGTCAGTGACGAGATACAAGAAGTCAATGTTGAGATACAAGAAGTCAGTGACGAGATACAAGAAGTCAGTGACGAGATACAAGAAGTCAGTGACAAGATACAAGAAGTCAGTGACGAGATACAAGAAGTCAGTGACAAGATACAAGAAAGTCAGTGACGAGATACAAGAAGTCAGTGACGAGATACAAGAAGTCAGTGACGAGATACAAGAAGTCAGTGACGAGATACAAGAAGTCAGTGACGAGATACAAGAAGTCAGTGACGAGATACAAGAAGTCAGTGACGTGATAAAAGAAGTCAGTGACGAGATACAAGAAGTCAGTGATGAGATACAAGAAGTCAGTGACGAGATACAAGAAGTCAGTGATGTGATACAAGAAGTCAGTGACGAGATACAAGAAGTCAATGTTGAGATACAAGAAGTCAGTGACAAGATACAAGAAGTCAATGTTGAGATACAAGAAGTCAGTGACAAGATACAAGAAGTCAATGTTGAGATACAAGAAGTCAGTGACGAGATACAAGAAGTCAGTGACGAGATACAAGAAGTCAGTGACGAGATACAAGAAGTCAGTGACGAGATACAAGAAGTCAGTGACGAGATACAAGAAGTCAGTGATGAGATACAAGAAGTCAGTGACGAGATACAAGAAGTCAGTGACGAGATACAAGAAGTCAGTGACGTGATAAAAGAAGTCAGTGACGAGATACAAGAAATCAGTAACGAGATACAAGAAGTCAGTGATGTGATACAAGAAGTCAGTGACGAGATACAAGAAGTCAATGTTGAGATACAAGAAGTCAGTGACGTGATACAAGAAGTCAATGACGAAATCCAAGAAGTCAGTGACAAGATACAAGAAGCCAGTGACGAGATACAAGAACACAGTGACGAGATACAAGAAATCAGTAACGAGATACAAGAAGTCAGTGACGCGATACAAGAAGTCAGGGACAAAATACCAGAAGTCAGTGATGAGATGCAAGAAGTCAATGACGAAATCCAAGAAGTCAGTGACAAGATAAAAGAAGCCAGTGACGCGATACAAGAAGTCAGGGACAAAATACCAGAAGTCAGTGATGAGATACAAGAAGTCAGTGACGAAATCCAAGAAGTCAGTGAGGAGATACAAGAAGCCAGTGACGAGATACAAGAAGTTAGTGACGAGATACAAGAAGTCAGTGTCGAGATACAAGAAGTCAATGTTGAGATACAAGAAGTCAGTGACGAGATACAAGAAGTCAGTGACGAGATACAAGAAGTCAATGTTGAGATACAAGAAGTCAATGTTGAGATACAAGAAGTCAGTGATGAGATACAAGAAGTCAGTGACCAGATACAAGAAGTCAGTGACGAGATACAAGAAGTCAGTGACAAGATACCAGAAGTCAGTGACGAGATACAAGAAGTCAGTGACGAGATACAAGAAGTCAGTGACGAGATACAAGAAGTCAGTGACCAGATACAAGAAGTCAGTGACCAGATACAAGAAGTCCGTGACCAGATACAAGAAGTCAGTGAGGAGATAAAAGAAGTCAGTGACGAGATACAAGAAGTCAGTGGCGAACTACCAGAAGTCAGTGACGAGATACAAGAAGTCAGTGACGAGATACAAGAAGTCAGTGACCAGATACAAGAAGTCAGTGACAAACTTCGAGAACTCATTGACGTGATACAAGAACTCAGTGACGTGATACAAGAAGTCAGTGAGGAGATACAAGAAGTCAATGTTGAGATACAAGAAGTCAGTGGCGAAATACCAGAAGTCAGTGACGACATACCAGAAGTCAGTGACGAGATACAAGAAGTCAGTGACCAGATACAAGAAGTCAGTGACAAACTTAGAGACCTCAGTGACGTGATACAAGAAGTCAGTGACGAAATACCAGAACTCAGTGACGAGATACAAGAAGTCAGTGGCGAAATACCAGAAGTCAGTGACGACATACCAGAAGTCAGTAAGTGACAAGAAGTCAGTACCAGATACAAGAAGTCAGTGACAAACTTAGAGACCTCAGTGACGTGATACAAGAAGTCAGTGACGAAATACCAGAACTCAGTGACGTGGTACAAGAAGTCAGTGACGAACTACAAGAAGTCAGTGAAAAACTTCGAGAACTCAGTGACGTGATACAAGAAGTCAGTGATCAGATACAAGAAGTCAGTGATGAAATAGAAGAAGTCAGTGATGAACTACAAGAAGTCAGTGACGAGATACAAGAAGTCAGTGACAAACTCCAAGAAGTCGGTGACGTGATACAAGAAGTCAGTGACCAGATACAAGAAGTCTGTGACCAGATACAAGAAGTCAGTGACGAGATAAAAGAAGTCAGTGATGAACTACAAGAAGTCAGTGACGAGATACAAGAAGTCAGTGACGAGATACAAGAAGTCAGTGACGAGATACAAGAACACAGTGACGAGATACAAGAAGTCATACAAGAAGTCAGTGATGAGATACAAGAAGTGAGTGAAGAGATACAAGAAGTCAGTGACGAGATACAAGAAGTCAGTGACGAGATACAAGAAGTCATACAAGAAGTCAGTGATGAGATACAAGAAGTGAGTGAAGAGATACAAGAAGTCAATGACGAGATACAAGAAGTCATACAAGAAGTCAGTGACGAGATACAAGAAGTCAGTGACGAGATACAAGAAGTCAGTGACGAGATACAAGAAGTCAGTGATGTGATACAAGAAGTCAGTGACGAGATACAAGAAGTCGTACAAGAAGTCAGTGATGAGATACAAGAAGTCAGTGATGAGATACAAGAAGTCATACAAGAAGTCAGTGACGAGATACAAGAAGTCAGTGATGAACTACAAGAAGTCAGTGACGAGATACAAGAAGTCAGTGACGAGATACAAGAAGTCAGTGACGTGATACAAGAAGTCAGTGACAAACTACAAGAAGTCAGAGAAGAACTACAAGAAGTCAGTGAAGAACTACAAGAAGTCAGTGACGAGATACAAGAAGTCAGTGACGAGATACAAGAAGTCATACAAGAAGTCAGTGATGAGATACAAGAAGTCAGTGACGAGATACATGAAGTCAGTGATGAGATACAAGAAGTCAGTGATGTGATACAAGAAGTCAGTGACGAGATACAAGAAGTCAGTGATGTGATACAAGAAGTCAGTGACGAGATACAAGAAGTCAGTGATGATGATACAAGAAGTCAGTGACGAAAAAAGAAGTCAGTGACGAGATACAAGAAGTCAGTGATGTGATACAAGAAGTCAGTAACGAGATACAAGAAGTCAGTGACGAGATACAAGAAGTCAGTGATGAGATACAAGAAGTCATGTGACGAGATACAAGAAGTAAGTCAGTGAGATACAAGAAGTCAGTGACGAGATACAAGAAGTCAGTGATGAGATACAAGAAGTCAGTGACGAGATACAAGAAGTCAGTGACGAGATACAAGAAGTCATACAAGAAGTCAGTGATGAGATACAAGAAGTCAGGACGAAAACATGAAGTCAGTGATGAGAACAAGAAGTCAGTGACGAGATACAAGAAGTCAGTGATGAGATACAAGAAGTCAGTGACGAGATACAAGAAGTCAGTGACGAGATACAAGAAGTCAGTGACGAGATACAAGAAGTCAGTGATGTGATACAAGAAGTCAGTGACGAGATACAAGAAGTCAGTGATGTGATACAAGAAGTCAGTGACGAGATACAAGAAGTCAGTGACGAGATACAAGAAGTCAGTGATGCGAGAACAAGAAGTCAGTGACGAGATACAAGAAGTCAGTGACGAGATACAAGAAGTCAGTGACGAGATACAAGAAGTCATACAAGAAGTCAGTGATGAGATACAAGAAGTCAGTGACGAGATACAAGAAGTCAGTGACGAGATACAAGAAGTCAGTGACGAGATACAAGAAGTCAGTGACGAGATACAAGAAGTCATACAAGAAGTCAGTGATGAGATACAAGAAGTCAGTGACGAGATACAAGAAGTCAGTGACGAGATACAAGAAGTCAGTGAGACGAGCATACAAGAAGTCAGTGATGAGATACAAGAAGTCAGTGACGAACTACAAGAAGTCAGTGACGAGATACAAGAAGTCATACAAGAAGTCAGTGATGAGATACAAGAAGTCAGTGACGAACTACAAGAAGTCAGTGACGAACTACAAGAAGTCAGTGACGAGATACAAGAAGTCAGTGACGAGATACAAGAAGTCAGTGATGTGATACAAGAAGTCAGTGACGAGATACAAGAAGTCAGTGACGAGATACAAGAAGTCAGTGACGAGATACAAGAAGTCAGTGATGAGATACAAGAAGTCAGTGACGAGATACAAGAAGTCAGTGATGAGATACAAGAAGTCAGTGACGAGATACAAGAAGTCAGTGACGAGATACAAGAAGTCATACAAGAAGTCAGTGATGAGATACAAGAAGTCAGTGACGAACTACAAGAAGTCAGTGACGAGATACAAGAAGTCATACAAGAAGTCAGTGATGAGATACAAGAAGTCAGTGACGAGATACAAGAAGTCAGTGATGAGATACAAGAAGTCAGTGACGAGATACAAGAAGTCAGTGATGTGATACAAGAAGTCAGTGATGAGATACAAGAAGTCAGTGATGAGATACAAGAAGTCAGTGACGAGATACAAGAAGTCAGTGATGTGATACAAGAAGTCAGTGACGAGATACAAGAAGTCAGTGATGTGATACAAGAAGTCAGTGACGAGATACAAGAAGTCAGTGATGAGATACAAGAAGTCATACAAGAAGTCAGTGATGAGATACAAGAAGTCAGTGACGAGATACAAGAAGTCAGTGACGAGATACAAGAAGTCATACAAGAAGTCAGTATGAGATCGAAGTCAGTGAGAGATACAAGAAGTCAGTGACGAGATACAAGAAGTCAATGAAGAGATACAAGAAGTCAGTGACGAGATACAAGAAGTCAGTGATGAGATACAAGAAGTCAGTGACGAGATACAAGAAGTCAGTGATGAGATACAAGAAGTCAGTGACGAGATACAAGAAGTCAGTGATGAGATACAAGAAGTCAGTGACGAGATACAAGAAGTCAGTGACGAGATACAAGAAGTCAGTGATGAGATACAAGAAGTCAGTGAAGTCAGTTAGAGAACATACAAGAAGTCAGTGATGAGATACAAGAAGTCAGTGACGAGATACAAGAAGTCAGTGATGTGATACAAGAAGTCAGTGACGAGATACAAGAAGTCATACAAGAAGTCAGTGATGAGATACAAGAAGTCAGTGACGAGATACATGAAGTCAGTGATGAGATACAAGAAGTCAGTGATGTGATACAAGAAGTCAGTGACGAGATACAAGAAGTCAGTGACCAGATACAAGAAGTCAGTGACGAGATACAAGAAGTCAGTGACCAGATACAAGAAGTCAGTGATGAGATACAAGAAGTCAGTGACGAGATACATGAAGTCAGTGACGAGATACAAGAAGTCAATGACGAGATACAAGAAGTCAGTGACGAGATACAAGAAGTCAGTGACGAGATACAAGAAGTCAGTGACGAGATACAAGAAGTCAGTGATGAGATACAAGAAGTCAGTGATGTGATACAAGAAGTCAGTGACGAGATACAAGAAGTCAGTGACGAGATACAAGAAGTCAGTGACGAGATACAAGAAGTCAGTGACGAGATACAAGAAGTCAGTGATGAGATACAAGAAGTCAGTGATGAGATACAAGAAGTCAGTGATGAGATACAAGAAGTCAGTGACGAGATACAAGAAGTCAGTGATGTGATACAAGAAGTCAGTGATGAGATACAAGAAGTCAGTGACGAGATACATGAAGTCAGTGACGAGATACAAGAAGTCATGACGAGATACAAGAAGTCAGGAAGTCATGATGAGATACAAGAAGTCAGTGATGAGATACAAGAAGTCAGTGACGAGATACAAGAAGTCAGTGATGTGATACAAGAAGTCAGAAGAAGATACAAGAAGTCAGAGATACAAGAAGTCAGTGACGAGATACAAGAAGTCAGTGATGAGATACAAGAAGTCAGTGACGAGATACAAGAAGTCAGTGATGAGATACAAGAAGTCAGTGACGAAGAAGTCATACAAGAAGTCAGTGATGTGATACAAGAAGTCAGTGACGAGATACAAGAAGTCAGTGACGAGATACAAGAAGTCAGTGACGAGATACAAGAAGTCAGTGATGAGATACAAGAAGTCAGTGACGAGATACAAGAAGTCAGTGATGTGATACAAGAAGTCAGTGACGAGATACAAGAAGTCAGTGATGTGATACAAGAAGTCAGTGACGAGATACAAGAAGTCAGTGACGACAAGAAGAGATACAAGAAGTCAGTGATGAGATACAAGAAGTCAGTGACGAGATACAAGAAGTCAGTGACGAGATACAAGAAGTCAGTGACGAGATACAAGAAGTCAGTGACGAGATACAAGAAGTCAGTGACGAGATACAAGAAGTCAGTGATGAGATACAAGAAGTCAGTGACGAGATACAAGAAGTCAGTGACGAGATACAGGGAGAAGTCAGTGATGAGATACAAGAAGTCAGTGAGAGTACAGAGAGATACAGAGAAGTCAGTGATGGGCGGCCCCGGGAGAGAGGACAGGAAGAAGGAGGAGAGCAACGAGTTAACACCAGACCAAACAGAGGTTTGTTTGCGCTAAAGCTAAGATGCTGCAGTCAAACATATGTCGATCTATTTCAGCTGAAAACACATTTTCTTAACTTCATATTCAACATTTTAAATGACAAATCATCTGTTTCTGTGACTGTGTTCAGACTTGGGTGTTAGAGTTCGGACAAGAGTCAAGTTCCAAAGTGCTGACTGAGCTGCCAGACGCTGAGGTCCAGGAGGAGTCAGCAGACCACAGGACTTCTGACAATATGACGGTTCGTGTTTCACCGTTTGGTGTCCAAGAAAGAACATGTGTTTTGAGGGAAAACTCACAGGAATCTGAGTTCAGGGATCAGAGAAGTTACTCAGTCACTCACACATTTCTTACGCTTATATTGACCCATTTATACTCTTGTCTTCAAAATGATCCACTTGAGTTTACTGTGACTCTATCCAGACCAAAGGAATCAAACGTGTGGCTGAAGATTGATGAATAGAAACATTGAGAGATGTTCTTCATCTGTGTCCAAGTATAGAGTCTGAGTCGCAGGAAAACCATCCTGCACTTCATGCTCGAGGTTTATGCTTTGAAGAGATCTTGATTTTTCTACGAGGTGGAGAATCTTTCAGCAGCTTCTATGACCAGGACTGGATCATTTCAGAAACTCATGACCACCTGCAGTTTCAAACACATCCACTTCATAAGAGGACGTGTTGGCCGACAAACCAAAACCTACTTCGCTTCTTGGAGAAAGATGGACAAGAGTGTGTCACGGTCGTTTAATCGCCGCTCCAAGTCAAACAAAATACAAGCTTTACGATCGATCGGACGCACTTTCTCCCGGCGACTGTACAGGTCAATAGTCCCGGGAGAAAAAGTCCTGATCTGTAGAAACATTGCTATATTTAAGGCAAATTTCCCGCCCAGGGCGTCGTCCTTTCCGACCAAATGGTTCTTTCAAGTTCCCTGTGTCCCGATCCCCCGTAGAGAGACATCCTGATTTGTTTTCTTGTAATCTAATCATCCAACTGTTCTCAGGCGGGGGTTTCCGTCTTTTATCCCCCCTTTCCCGGGTGTGTCTTCTTTCTTTGATCTACGATTTAATGTGTGATTTGCAGATAAACAGATGTTTTAAATAACTGGTGTTGTATCTAATTCTGATCCAAGCTTGTCTTGAACCAGTGGATCAGTCTGAGTGGAATGTTTATGTGAATGTGTCGTCAAACGTTTAAGCTCTTAGATCAAGCGATTAATTTATACTTTATATTTTGATGATCTTTTAGCATTAATTTAAGTATGGCGTATACGTATAGTGTATAATAATTTTAATCCAACATAACAATGCTAATGCTAATTTGAGAAGATTCTGATCCTTCAGCTTTTGTTTGATTTGAACTGGATCGTAAGCTTCACCTGTGGAGCTGGTGTTCTAAAGTGAGCGTCTGTCGCAGGAGTTCAGTGAGGAGTTCCTTCAGGCCCAGAAGCAGTGGAGCTCCGAGGACCTGAGCCAGCATCTGAACACGGTGCTGGAGGAGCAGCCGGACAACAAGACCATCTCCTACTGGATCGAGGTTCGTTTCCCTTCATGACGTGCTAACACTGTCGGTGCAGGAACTGGATTGTTTGCTTCTTGTGAAGGAGAACATCAGTGAGCAGCAGATCTCGTCCTCTCTGTTCGTCAGGGTCTTGACCTCCTGCGTCTGTCGCTCCACAATCATCTGTAAGTCCTTGTCTGACCACCAGAGGCGCTGTTGTACGTCTCTAAGTCCATGTGGTCCATTGGCTGAAAACAGTCACATGGGACGTCAAACACACTTCTTGACAATACACTGAGCAGATACACATTGAAAACACTTCAGAATCTGAATGATTGCCATTGTTAGTGAAGAGTTGAACCAACTAAACATCAATAAAAATACAGTTTAACGACCGACTTACTGGCCGATCAGGACGAAGCAGGACGAGACAAAACCTTGACTTCCATGAGCTTCGAAATATATATATAAAGACACGTTTAGAGTGTATTTCTTTACTCTGACTCACTTTTCAATATTTATACTGAATATTTTTCTGATATTCTGTAAATCTATACCTGTTTTCTTATATCTGAGACACACATGAAATCTTTATAGATGCAGGATCTTCCAGGACTGTTGCTCCACTTACAGACCTGTACATTTATGGTTAAAAAAACAACACTTTTATTTGATATCATATCATATTATATTAATTTCCATTCTTTCCTTCCCTGCAATCTTCTCCCTAGCGCCTCCCTGGCGGCCACAGACTTCACTCAGCATGCTCTTGCATGTTTAATTTACATTATTCTTTATCATTATTTGTTATTATTTCAAACATGTCTACCGTATGTTTTATTATACGTGTACGACTGTCAAGTGGGAAGAACATCAAATAAGAAGAACACCAACAGAACTAGAAGGTGGTGAAGAACCATGTTCAGTCACTTCTAGTAACAATGTGAGTTGCATCAGTGAACAGGATGGAACCAGTGTGGACTTCTCTGCTCAGATGAACGGGTCTACAGGGTGGACCTGAAGCAGATGTACCACCGAGCCCAGCTGCTGCAGACGTACGTGGAGGACGAGGAGAAGCAGCTGCAGACGCTGCTCGCCCTGCAGGCCCTGATGGTGGAGATGAACCACCCCGGCTGTGAGTGACGCACGTCCACCTGTCCAGCCCTCCGTCTGACGCCTCGCTCCTCAGATCTGCTGCAGATGTTCTTCGAGCTGCTCCACGACTGTGACGTGATCTCCAGAGAGGCCTTCTACCGGTGGGAGTCCAGCCAGGACCCCGGCGAGCAGCAGGGCAGAGAGCTGGCGCTGCAGTCCGTGGCCCCCTTCTTCTCCTGGCTCAGAGACGTCGTGGAGAACATCGAGTACTTCTTCCTGTGATGAGAGTCCAGAGAGAAGACCCTGAACAGAACGTTCGAGTCCATGAGTGTGCAATAATCACCTTTGTTTCAGATTCAATGATCATTTCATGATGTTTATCCTGTTCGAGTCCAGGTCACTTGTATTATATGCAATTATTAATAAATATTCTCTTCTACCAAGTCACAGAAGGTTAGTCAGGAGGTCACCTGAGGTCTGCCATTACTAATAACACATTAGTTGTACAGCGACCTCCGGCGTTGGGATTGTGTAATGACATTTATACGATCATTTAAAAACAAACAAATAAAAAAAGATTGACGCAAAATAAAATAAAACAAGACATTCATACCACGTGATGAAAGATAATGTTGTGGCAGGAACGAGACGATAGTTGAGTCAACGGTTTATTGGTCACATGGACATTTATACTTCTATCACAGAGTCAAAATTGAAGCAGCGTCCATTGAAACACAGTAAGTCCAACAGTCTCTATTTTCAAGATTCAAAGCGTTTATTGTCATAGGTACTACATACCATGAAATTCTTTCTTTGTACCCCCAATAAAAGGGCACAGTATTGAAAGAACTAAAATCTAAAACACAGCAACATAACAGCATAAAAACAAGTAAAAGTACAAGTAGTGCATGAGGTAGACATGGATTAACTGTTGAGGAGTCTGATGGCGGTTGGAAAGAAAGAGTTTTTCAGTCGAACGGTTCTGCACTTCAACACTCCTGAACCTGCGACCTGAGGGCAGGAGTGTGACCAGTCCGTGCTGGGGGTGGGTCGCAGTCACGGGAGGACATGTCCATCTTCGTCAACCATCGCCGACACACTGTTGCAACTTGGACACACAGAAGCGACTCGTCTCTCTCTCCGCTGATGAAACCTCCGGAGAAGAAGCTGCTTCAGTGTGTTTTCCAGGCGCTTGAGACCCCGAACCATGGAGCGGCATCTCTAGAACTGTAGTCGGACTGAGCCGCTGAAGTTGACAAGAGATGCTGGTGAGGAGCCTCCATCAGATGCTGCTGAGGAACATCCATCAGCTGCTGGTGAGGAACATCCATCAGCTGCTGGTGAGGAACATCCATCAGCTGCTGGTGAGGAACATCCATCAGCTGCTGGTGAGGAGCCTCCATCAGATGCTGGTGAGGAGCCTCCATCAGATGCTGGTGGGGAACATCCATCAGATGCTGGTGAGGAGCCTCCATCAGATGCTGGTGAGGAGCCTCCATCAGCTGCTGGTGAGGAACATCCATCAGCTGCTGGTGAGGAGCCCCCATCAGCTGCTGGGAGCCTCCATCAGCTGCTGGTGAGGAACATCCATCAGCTGCTGGTGAGGAACATCCATCAGCTGCTGGTGAGGAACATCCATCAGCTGCTGGTGAGGAGCCTCCATCAGCTGCTGGTGAGGAACATCCATCAGCTGCTGGTGAGGAGCCTCCATCAGCTGCTGGTGAGGAACATCCATCAGCTGCTGGTGTGGACCATCCATCAGATGCTGGTGAGGTGAGGCCTCCATCAGATGCTGGTGAGGAACATCCATCAGCTGCTGGTGAGGAACATCCATCAGCTGCTGGTGAGGAGCCTCCATCAGATGCTGGTGAGGAGCCTCCATCAGATGCTGGTGAGGAGCCTCCATCAGCTGCTGGTGGGGAACATCCATCAGATGCTGGTGAGGAGCCTCCATCAGCTGCTGGTGGGGAACATCCATCAGCTGCTGGTGAGGAGCCTCCATCAGCTGCTGGTGAGGAACATCCATCAGCTGCTGGTGAGGAGCCTCCATCAGCTGCTGGTGAGGAACATCCATCAGCTGCTGGTGTGGAACATCCATCAGATGCTGGTTAGGAGCCTCCATCAGATGCTGGTGAGGAACATCCATCAGCTGCTGGTGAGGAACATCCATCAGCTGCTGGTGAGGAACATCCATCAGCTGCTGGTGAGGAGCATCCATCAGCTGCTGGTGAGGAACATCCATCAGCTGCTGGTGAGGAGCCTCCACCAGCTGCTGGTGAGGAACATCCATCAGCTGCTGGTGAGGAACATCCATCAGCTGCTGGTGAGGAACATCCATCAGCTGCTGGTGAGGAGAACATCCATCAGCTGCTGGTGAGGAACATCCATCAGCTGCTGGTGAGGAACATCCATCAGCTGCTGGTGAGGAACCTCCATCAGCTGCTGGTGAGGAACATCCATCAGCTGCTGGTGGGGAACATCCATCAGATGCTGGTGAGGAGCCTCCATCAGATGCTGGTGAGGAGCCTCCATCAGCTGCTGGTGAGGAACATCCATCAGCTGCTGGTGAGGAACATCCATCAGCTGCTGGTGAGGAGCCTCCATCAGATGCTGGTGAGGAACATCCATCAGCTGCTGGTAAGGAGACATCCATCAGCTGCTGGTGAGGAACATCCATCAGCTGCGGGAGGCATCCATCAGCTGCTGGTGAGGAACATCCATCAGCTGCTGGTGAGGAACTCCATCAGGTCCATCAGCTGCTGGTGAGGAACATCCATCAGCTGCTGGTGAGGAACATCCATCCGCTGCTGGTGAGGAACATCCATCAGCTGCTGGTGAGGAACATCCATCAGCTGCTGGTGAGGAACATCCATCAGCTGCTGGTGAGGAACATCCATCAGCTGCTGGTGAGGAACATCCATCAGCTGCTGGTGAGGAACATCCATCAGCTGCTGGTGAGGAGCCTCCATCAGCTGCTGGTGAGGAGACATCTTCCTCCAAAATGTTCAAGAAGCGAGAGACAGACTTTGATACAGAACATTTAGTTTTTATGTTGGCATTTATTAAAGATTTCTTAATTTAATATTTGTTTTTGCACTAAACTTAAACAAGGCCTATTTATTTTATTGTTGATTGCATTTAAGTTTATATTACATTTTATACACTTTTTTATTTAAATGCAATAAAACATATTTAACAACCAAGACTTTTAGTCACACTATATGTGTTTATTGGAGAGGCTGGAAAGGGACACAAAGTGTTTTTTTTAAAGTAACGGAATCTCTACTACACAATATTTGTTTGTGAACGTCTACACACAAGAGTCTGTCACGTTCAGATGCTACTGACTCGCAAAACTACTGCAGTGAGTAATGTTAGAGTCAAATTGTTATACACTATATGTATAGTTCATACTTAAATTAATGCTAAAAGATCATCAAAATATAAAGTATAAATTAATCGCTTGACCTAAGAGCTTAAACGTTTGACGACACATTCACATAAACATTCCTCTCAGACTGATCCACTGGTTCAAGACAAGCTTGGATCAGGATTAGATACGACACCAGTTATTTAAAACATCTGTTTATCTGCAAATCACACCTTAGATCGTAGATCAAAGAACGAAGACACACCCGGGAAAGGGGGGATAAAAGACGGAAACCCCCGCCGGAGAACAGTTGAATGATTAGATTCAAGAAAACAAATCAGGATGTCTCTCTACGGGGGATCGGGACACAGGGAACTTGAAAGGACCATTTGGCCGGAAAGAGACGACCTCCCGGACCGGAAATTTGTCTTAAATATAGCGATGTTTCTACAGATCGGGACCTTTTCTCCGGAACTATTGACCTGTACAGTCGCCGGGAGAAAGTGTGTCCGATCGATCGTAAAGCTTGTATTTTGTTTGACTTTCAATCAAGATCAAGCCCTTCTGCTCCACGGGAGGTTTCCGTCCTCCCTGAGCTCGCCTTAGGACACCTGCGTTACCGTTTGACAGGTGTACCTCTTTCTTTCTCTTTCTCCACGACGCGAAGTATAAGTAAGTAAGTAAGTAAGTAATATTTATTTATATAGCGCTTTTCCAGACCAGGGTCACAAAGCGCTTAAACAATCAAAACAATACTCAAAAAAGTATATACTTTAAAGATCAAGATAATACTGAGAACAACACAGGAGTTCCAGAAATTCAAGGAAAAGCCTGAACAAATAGAAACGTCTTAAGATGTTTCTTGAAGGAGTCAGTAGATCATCAAGAGCAAAGAGAGAGGAAGATTGTTCCAAAGCTTAGGAGCAACAGCCTGAAAAGATTTCTCTCCTCTGGTCCTGAGTCGTGTGCGTGGAACCATAAGTAGATTCTGATCCACAGACCTCAGAGCCCGAGCTGGGGTGTAAGGCTGGATCAGATCACTGATGGAAGGTCTGACCATGAATAGATCTGAAAGTAAGAACCAGAATTTTAAAGTTGATCCAAAAAGAAACGTGAAGCCAGTGAAGAGTTTGAAGGACCGGAGAAATGTGAGTTCTTCTACTAGAGCGGCTCAGAATTCTGAATCAACTGCAGACGAGACGATCCTTCTTGTTAAGACATGAAAACAAACTGTTACAATAGTCCAGACGAGAAGAAACAAACACATGGATTATAAGATCCAGATCATGTTGTGACAACATTTTCCTAAGTTTAGAGATTTTTCTCAGTTGAAGGAAACAGTTTCTGGTCAGTTTTCTTCAGTGTTGAACAAGAGACATGTCTTTATCAAATACAACACCCAGGTTTCTCAGGCTCAGTTTGACAGACTGACATAAGTCACTCAAGTACTGACTCAACCCTGGAATCTTATCATCAACAATCACCAGAGTTTCAGTTTTGTCCACATTTAGCTGTAAAGTGTTTTCACTCATTGTTTGATTTCTAGCAACAATTGACTAAGTTCAGCCTTTGGGGCTCAGTTGGATCAACAGAGCAGTAGAGCTGGATGTCATCAGCAAACATGTGATAAGAAACATCTGGAAATCTCTGAACGATTTTACCGAAGGGAATCAAGTACAGCAAAAACTATAAAGGACCCGGGATGGGAAGTGACGTCGTGTTGGAGCGACGGAACGGACTCCGTGTTTTGATCGTTTTAGTAAACAAACAGAACTGGTCCTTGTCCTTTTTTTTTTGCATTGTCCCTCAAGAGCAGTGAAAGTGAACCTCGGGTCCGAATCATGACCTAGTGATGGATTGTTTGTGTTCAGGAAGTTGGAGGATAATGCACCTGTCAGTCAAATAAGCACTGAGTGATGCGGTGAACAAACTTTTGAACAAATCATTTTAATGAACTGATTCTAGTGACTCAGTTCAATCAAACTGGTTCCATCACTAACTAACTGGTCACGTGGAGATATTTATACACTTCTGTGCCAGACTTCCCATGATCCTTTGCGAGAGAGAACACACCCCCATGTACCCGCTACAATGTTAACAATATTTTAAGTGAAAGAGAGAAAATAACAAAATACATTAATATTCGCTCACGGAAAAAAGTCCAACAAAAACAACTAAAAAGCTCCTTAAAACACAAATCAACGAAGATTAGTTATTGTTCCTATTTTTCATACATTAATGTTTCCCTTTAAAATACTTCTGAATACTCGCAGTATGTTTTGTTTTAGTAAAAATCGAAATCAAGTAGAATATGATCGTTTTTACTTTCACAGAATTTAAATTTCTTGTTTTTTTACCTAGTGCTGTGCTGTGTCTCAAATCACATACTACTCTTAGTATACTAGAAGTTAGTATGCATCAGGATAGTGTACGTACTAACTAGTAACAAATTCTCCACAGATAGTATGTCTCAAATCAAACTCTGCTGCTACACACTAACCGGAAATCACATGACAGCTTATTCTTCTACTTCTATTTAACGATGTTTCAAGCAGCTGTTTGAACGCTAGCGACACCTGCTGGCAGCACGTATTGGAACTTTGGAAAAAGAAATAATGCAAAAATATGAGAATCTAAATATGAGAATCTAAATATTCGCGAGATATTTTAGCTGGTATCAGCAGCGAAGACGTGTTTATCCTCGTACTGCTGCTGAAAATACACATTTAAGTATATCAATATATATGCATTTATATATGACGTAACTTCAGTTTAAAACGTCAATAAGATGGAGCTGTTTAGTGTGGTTAGAATCCATCGAACCATTGCTGTGTCAAATCGCATACTACTCTTAGTATGCTTGAAGTTAGTATGCATCAGTTTAGTGTACGTACTAACTAGTACGCAAATTCTCCACAGATAGTATTGCTGTGTCTCAAATCGCATACTAGCTACTAAAAGTTAGTATTTTTAGTGCGTTAGTGCGTCTCAATTCTTAGTATGCGAAATTTAGTGCGCCATGCACACTAAATTGGCGTACTAAACGCCCACAAAACTAGCATGGTTCGATGGACACTAACCACACTAAACAGCTGCCATCTTATTGACGTTTTAAACTGAAGTTACGTCATATATAAATGCATATATATTAATATACTTAAATGTGTATTTTCAGCAGCAGTACGAGGATAAACACATCTTCGCTGCTGATACCAGCTAAAATATCTCGTGAATATTTAGATTCTCATATTTTTGCTTTATTTCCTTTTCCAAAGTTGCAAAACGTGCTGCCAGCAGGTGTCGCTAGCGTTCAAACAGCTGCTTGAAACATCGTTAAATAGAAGTAGAAGAAGAAGCTGTCATGTGATTTCCGGTTAGTGTGTAGCAGCAGAGTTTGATTTGAGACATACTATCTGCGGAGGATTAGTTACTAGTTAGTACGTACACTATCCTGATGATACTAACTTCTAGTATACTAAGAGAAGTATGTTTGAGACATACTATCTGTGGAGGATTAGTTACTAGTTAGTACGTACACTATCCTGATGATACTAACTTCTAGTATACTAAGAGAAGTATGTTTGAGACATACTATCTGTGGAGGATTAGTTACTAGTTAGTACGTACACTATCCTGATGATACTAACTTCTAGTATACTAAGAGAAGTATGTTTGAGACATACTATCTGTGGAGGATTAGTTACTAGTTAGTACGTACACTATCCTGATGAGACTAACTTCTAGTATACTAAGAGAAGTATGTTTGAGACATACTATCTGTGGAGGATTAGTTACTAGTTAGTACGTACACTATCCTGATGATACTAACTTCTAGTATACTAAGAGAAGTATGTTTGAGACATACTATCTGTGGAGGATTAGTTACTAGTTAGTACGTACACTATCCTGATGATACTAACTTCTAGTATACTAAGAGAAGTATGTTTGAGACATACTATCTGTGGAGGATTAGTTACTAGTTAGTACGTACACTATCCTGATGAGACTAACTTCTAGTATACTAAGAGAAGTATGTTTGAGACATACTATCTGTGGAGGATTAGTTACTAGTTAGTACGTACACTATCCTGATGATACTAACTTCTAGTATACTAAGAGAAGTATGTTTGAGACATACTATCTGTGGAGGATTAGTTACTAGTTAGTACGTACACTATCCTGATGATACTAACTTCTAGTATACTAAGAGAAGTATGTTTGAGACATACTATCTGTGGAGGATTAGTTACTAGTTAGTACGTACACTATCCTGATGATACTAACTTCTAGTATACTAAGAGAAGTATGTTTGAGACATACTATCTGTGGAGGATTAGTTACTAGTTAGTACGTACACTATCCTGATGATACTAACTTCTAGTATACTAAGAGAAGTATGTTTGAGACATACTATCTGTGGAGGATTAGTTACTAGTTAGTACGTACACTATCCTGATGATACTAACTTCTAGTATACTAAGAGAAGTATGTTTGAGACATACTATCTGTGGAGGATTAGTTACTAGTTAGTACGTACACTATCCTGATGATACTAACTTCTAGTATACTAAGAGAAGTATGTTTGAGACATACTATCTGTGGAGGATTAGTTACTAGTAGGTAGTTACTACGTACACTATCCTGATGATACTAACTTCTAGTATACTAAGAGAAGTATGTTTGAGACATACTATCTGTGGAGGATTAGTTACTAGTTAGTACGTACACTATCCTGATGATACTAACTTCTAGTATACTAAGAGAAGTATGTTTGAGACATACTATCTGTGGAGGATTAGTTACTAGTTAGTACGTACACTATCCTGATGATACTAACTTCTAGTATACTAAGAGAAGTATGTTTGAGACATACTATCTGTGGAGGATTAGTTACTAGTTAGTACGTACACTATCCTGATGATACTAACTTCTAGTATACTAAGAGAAGTATGTTTGAGACATACTATCTGTGGAGGATTAGTTACTAGTTAGTACGTACACTATCCTGATGATACTAACTTCTAGTATACTAAGAGAAGTATGTTTGAGACATACTATCTGTGGAGGATTAGTTACTAGTTAGTACGTACACTATCCTGATGATACTAACTTCTAGTATACTAAGAGAAGTATGTTTGAGACATACTATCTGTGGAGGATTAGTTACTAGTTAGTACGTACACTATCCTGATGATACTAACTTCTAGTATACTAAGAGAAGTATGTTTGAGACATACTATCTGTGGAGGATTAGTTACTAGTTAGTACGTACACTATCCTGATGATACTAACTTCTAGTATACTAAGAGAAGTATGTTTGAGACATACTATCTGTGGAGGATTAGTTACTAGTTAGTACGTACACTATCCTGATGATACTAACTTCTAGTATACTAAGAGAAGTATGTTTGAGACATACTATCTGTGGAGGATTAGTTACTAGTTAGTACGTACACTATCCTGATGATACTAACTTCTAGTATACTAAGAGTAAGTATGTTTGAGACATACTATCTGTGGAGGATTAGTTACTAGTTAGTACGTACACTATCCTGATGATACTAACTTCTAGTATACTAAGAGAAGTATGTTTGAGACATACTATCTGTGGAGGATTAGTTACTAGTTAGTACGTACACTATCCTGATGATACTAACTTCTAGTATACTAAGAGAAGTATGTTTGAGACATACTATCTGTGGAGGATTAGTTACTAGTTAGTACGTACACTATCCTGATGATACTAACTTCTAGTATACTAAGAGAAGTATGTTTGAGACATACTATCTGTGGAGGATTAGTTACTAGTTAGTACGTACACTATCCTGATGATACTAACTTCTAGTATACTAAGAGAAGTATGTTTGAGACATACTATCTGTGGAGGATTAGTTACTAGTTAGTACGTACACTATCCTGATGATACTAACTTCTAGTATACTAAGAGAAGTATGTTTGAGACATACTATCTGTGGAGGATTAGTTACTAGTTAGTACGTACACTATCCTGATGATACTAACTTCTAGTATACTAAGAGAAGTATGTTTGAGACATACTATCTGTGGAGGATTAGTTACTAGTTAGTACGTACACTATCCTGATGATACTAACTTCTAGTATACTAAGAGAAGTATGTTTGAGACATACTATCTGTGGAGGATTAGTTACTAGTTAGTACGTACACTATCCTGATGATACTAACTTCTAGTATACTAAGAGAAGTATGTTTGAGACATACTATCTGTGGAGGATTAGTTACTAGTTAGTACGTACACTATCCTGATGATACTAACTTCTAGTATACTAAGAGAAGTATGTTTGAGACATACTATCTGTGGAGGATTAGTTACTAGTTAGTACGTACACTATCCTGATGATACTAACTTCTAGTATACTAAGAGAAGTATGTTTGAGACATACTATCTGTGGAGGATTAGTTACTAGTTAGTACGTACACTATCCTGATGATACTAACTTCTAGTATACTAAGAGAAGTATGTTTGAGACATACTATCTGTGGAGGATTAGTTACTAGTTAGTACGTACACTATCCTGATGATACTAACTTCTAGTATACTAAGAGAAGTATGTTTGAGATATACTATCTGTGGAGGATTAGTTACTAGTTAGTACGTACACTATCCTGATGATACTAACTTCTAGTATACTAAGAGAAGTATGTTTGAGATATACTATCTGTGGAGGATTAGTTACTAGTTAGTACGTACACTATCCTGATGATACTAACTTCTAGTATACTAAGAGAAGTATGTTTGAGACATACTATCTGTGGAGGATTAGTTACTAGTTAGTACGTACACTATCCTGATGATACTAACTTCTAGTATACTAAGAGAAGTATGTTTGAGACATACTATCTGTGGAGGATTAGTTACTAGTTAGTACGTACACTATCCTGATGATACTAACTTCTAGTATACTAAGAGAAGTATGTTTGAGACATACTATCTGTGGAGGATTAGTTACTAGTTAGTACGTACACTATCCTGATGATACTAACTTCTAGTATACTAAGAGAAGTATGTTTGAGATATACTATCTGTGGAGGATTAGTTACTAGTTAGTACGTACACTAAACTGATGCATACTAACTTCTAGCATACTAAGAGAAGTATGCGATTTGAGACACAGCACACATTTCTGTCCACTTCCTGCGTGATGACGTCACTCGCGTCATATGTGAACGTCTCTTTAAAATATTTTTTATGGTTTAAAGAAACGTCAACAGAACGTTAACATGATACTTTTTTTTTTACCACATAAAACATTTATATTGATCTTCGTCAACATAATCACTTTCTTTCATTTCCTGGTCTGACGAGACACGTGACTTTTAGACATCAACAGGAAGTGTCTGCGCTACATGTGACGAAGCCGCTGATTGGCTGAAGCTGTTTTACTAATAATAACATAATAATAATATAATAACACACAACTGTACAATGAAATACAAACATTCATGATCCGAATAAAAAATCGCCTTTCAAATAAACCGGCGTTCGCTTTCTGACGTCATCCCGCGCATGCGCAGAGTGTAGCGATTTAGCCGCTGCACTTCCTGCTTCTGTGTGTCCAGCTGCAGCGATGATGGAAGTCAGATGTTCTCTCGTCCGCGCAGGTTTGCCTTCTGCTTCTTCTTCTTCTTCTTCTCCTCCTTCTTCTCCTCCTTCTTCTTCTTCTTCTTCTCCTTCTCCTTCTCCACCTCCACCGCTGCTGGTCAGTGTCTCCGGACGCCTGTGGCGGGCGGAAGTGACGTAGGCGGGAGGATGCTCCGCTCATGACAACAACAGCTTCACGTCGAACCTCATCCTCACTAAAGTGGACACAATGTTGTGTTTTGTGTTCGCAGCTGCTATGGTTCTGCTCGCTCCAGTGTTCGCCTTCGTGCAGGATCTGGACGACACGTGAGTCCCTTCAGAAGATGAACCTTTTATTTCAGTCCAGATGCTCTCGAACGTTTCCATTCAATCCAACATGTTCAAATAATTCTAGTTGTTTATATGTTTATTTGTGTCTTCAGCCCTTTTTACGGTTCAATTGTTTCCTCTTCAAAATATTTGAATTATTGCTGCTGTTGAAACTGTTCTCATGTGTAATGTGGATTATTTTAATCTGTTCCTTTTTAGAGACAAACATGTTTGTTCATTTTAATGTAGTGTCTGGTTAGGTTAGTTTAGGTAGAACTGTATTGATCCTCTAATTTTCCAATTAGACACAGCAATACAGCAATTATTCATAAAAATAAAATAAGAACAAAGAAATAAAGGGAAAGAACAAGATGATACAATCTAAGTCTGAAGATAAAGAACAATATCAAAGACAAATAACGGAGACAAAGACTAACATAGAATAGAACATCACGATACTTTCACTTCACTCCTGTTCACTCCAGCTCAGTCGTCTTCTTACAAAAAGACACTTAATAATAAATAATAATCGAATCCAAACGCCTCCATATTGATGGTCCGTCACGTCTGTTATTGAAGATCCACATGAAGAACTGATCGCCGATCAATACGTCTGTATTTTATTATTGTTTGTAACCGAGCCTGGTCCAAGCTTCAGATACAGTCAAGAGGTTAGGTTGGGTTAGGTTAGTTTAGGTTAGATTAGGTAGAACTTTATTGATCCTCAGGGACGTCACAGACGACGGAGGTGTTTGGATGTTTGTTTTAAGACGACAAAATTGAGCCGCACTTTTTGTGTCTGTAACTGAGTCGGTTCAGTGAAGTTTTTCAACACAAACCACGTTTGAAAGTTTGACGTGTATTAATCTGATTGTTAAATATTAAACACTGTTGGTAATATGTTGAACGTGTTGGTGCTCAGGGTCGTGAGGGTCACAAGCTCAGCTCTGTTTTCTGAATTCCTAAATAATGACGTCTTTGTTTTGGATCTTTTGAATCTTAAATTTGATTTATTGTGTTTCTGTGTCGACTCTTCATCCTCTTTGTGTTCACGATATAAGATTGAAACATGTTTTAATGCTGCAGATAAACATGCAGGTGATACGTTCACTAGTTGTACTGTTGTTGCACACATGTGTAAAATGTTTATTTGAAGGCTCGAAAAAGGTATAATTCGACCTATTTTAACCACTCAAACTTCAAAAGAAGCCCAAAAATCGACGTCTTCGAAAATTAAAATAAATGTCGAAAATAACAGTACAGAGTATATCTGCATAAAAATATATCCTTACAAACGTGAACTCATTGACCTTCAGAACGAACGTGTCTCACATCGACTGACGTCAGCACTTGTTCTCTGCAGATTCAAAGACTCCCGAGTGGACGATGTCTGGCTGGTGGACGTGAGTTCAGCTCCACACACTGACCCAGTCTGGGTCCATTCATGTCGTATTGTTCTCACGCCGACCTCGGCCCCGGCGGCTTGATCCGCTGCGGAAGTGGCAGCGGTCAGTGGCCTGTTGTGATCACAGGATGAGAAGTCATGCATGCTGGGTAAAGCCAGGGGCTCGAGGAGCAGCGGAGTCCGAAGCACCTCTTGTTGACCGAACCCGTAGATGTTCAACTGTGCGTAAAACACTGTGTTGTCGTCTCTAGTTCTACGCGCCGTGGTGCGGCTACTGCAAGAAGCTGGAGCCGGTGTGGCACGAGGTGGGAGCTGAGCTCAGGAGCTCCGGCTCGCCGGTGCGCGTGGGAAAGATGGACGCCACGGCGTATTCTGGTGAGTCGGCAGATCTGTGGACAGATCAAGAGTCACGCACCACGAGAACAACACTTTCGTTTTATCTCTATTGTGTTATTATTGTGAAGTATGTTCACATGTGTCTTGCAGTACTTTAGTGTTTGACCTCAGCAGTGAGTTACTATACATGAGGTCACGAGGTCAGCAAAGACACTTGATATTATTTTTTAATTGATTATAATCGACTGTTACTTCAATGTTTTATATCAGATCCAACATGACGACACGCGTGTGTTTGTATGACGACACACATGTGTTTGTTTGACGACACGCATGTGTATGTTTGACGACACGCATGTGTTTGTTTGACGACACGCATGTGTTTGTTTGACGACACGCATGTGTTTGTTTGACGACACGCATGTGTATGTTTGACGACACGCATGTGTTTGTTTGACGACACGCATGTGTATGTTTGACGACACGCATGTGTTTGTTTGACGACACGCGTGTGTTTGTTTGACGACACGCGTGTGTTTGTTTGACGACACGCGTGTGCTTGTTTGACGACACGCATGTGCATGTTTGACGACACGCATGTGTTTGTTTGACGACATGCATGTGTTTGTTGTGACACGCATGTGTTTGTTTGACGACACGCATGTGTATGTTTGACGACACGCATGTGTGTTTGTTTGACGACACGCATGTGTTTGTTTGACGACACGCATGTGTTTGTTTGACGACACGCATGTGTTTGTTTGACGACACGCATGTGTTTGTTTGACGACACGCATGTGTTTGTTTTGACATCTTTGATGACACGCATGTGTTTGTTTGACGACACGCATGTGTTTGTTTGACGACACGCATGTGTTTGTTTGACGACAAGCATGTGTTTGTTTGACGACACGCATGTGTTTGTTTGACGACACGCATGTGTTTTTTTGACGACACGCATGTGCATGTTTGACGACACGCATGTGCATGTTTGACGACACGCATGTGTTTGTTTGACGACACGCGTGTGTTTGTTTGACAACACGCATGTGTTTGTTTGACGACACGCATGTGTTTGTTTGACGACACGCGTGTGTTTGTTTGACGACACGCATGTGTTTGTTTGACGACACGCATGTGTGTGTTTGACGACACGCGTGTGTTTGTTTGACGACACGCATGTGTTTGTTTGACGACACGCATGTGTTTGTTTGACGACACGCGTGTGTTTGTATGACGACACGCATGTGTTTGTATGACGACACGCATGTGTTTGTATGACGACACGCATGTGTTTGTATGACGACACACGTGTTTGTATGACGACACGCATGCGTTTGTATGACGACACGCATGTGTTTGTATGACGACACGCATGTGTATGTATGACGACACGCATGTGTTTGTATGACGACACACGTGTTTGTATGACGACACGCATGCGTTTGTATGACGACACACGTGTATGTATGACGACACGCATGTGTTTGTATGACGACACGCATGTGTTTGTATGACGACACGCATGTGTTTGTATGACGACACGACACGCATGTGTTTGTATGACGACACACGTGTTTGTATGACGACACGCATGCGTTTGTATGACGACACACGTGTTTGTATGACGACACGCATGTGTTTGTATGACGACCCCATGTGTTTGTATGACGACCGCATGTGTTTGTATGACGACACGCATGTGTTTGTATGACGACACGTGTTTGTTTGATGACACACATGTTTGTACGACGAGATACATGTTTGACGACATGCATGTTTGACGACATGCATGTTTGACGAGATGCATGTTTGACGACATGCATGTTTGACGACATGCTTGTTTGACGACATACATGTTTGACGACATGCATGTTTGACGAGATGCATGTTTGACGACATGCATGTTTGACGAGATACATGTTTGACGACATGCATGTTTGACGACATGCATGTTTGACGAGATGCATGTTTGACGACATGCATGTTTGACGACATGCTTGTTTGACGACATGCATGTTTGACGACATACATGTTTGACGACATGCATGTTTGACGACATACATGTTTGACAACAATGACACAGACTTCAAATCATAAACGTTCAGAAGGATCAACAACTTCATGTTTTTGATTTTAAAAGGTTTTAGTCTTTATAACCTTTTACGCGTGCGAACAGTAAATATGACATTTGTAGTTAAAGTATTATAATCGTTAATAAAACAAATATGTTAAACAAGATAATGTTAGAAAAACAAGATAAAAAACATATAAAAATGGATTCAATGTAAAACACAAAGAGAGAAAAAAGATGTTTTCAAGTGTAAACACATGATTTATAGAAGTATTGATATGAAAAGCACAATTATTATCAGTTTAAGTGTTTAAAACAAATGTTTGTGTTCACAGGAATGGCTTCCGAGTTTGGAGTTCGTGGCTACCCAACAATTAAACTGTAAGTTCTTCTTACCATCTTAGTTCAAACCTTTTCTTCAGGAACTTCTTTCAACTCGTGCTCGAGTCTCGATCCTCGACGTTCGTTCAGTGATGAAGTCGTTGTGAACTCAAGGGCTCCATCTCCTGGAGAGAAAATCATTGTAGCGCGTCTACACACGTCTACACACGTCTACACACTCATCATCTCGACGTCTACACACGTCTACACACTCATCATCTCGACGTCTACACACGTCTACACACGTCTACACACGTCTACACACGTCTACACACTCATCACTCTGACGTCATCACACGTCTACACACTTCTACACACTCATCATCTCGACGTCTACACACGTCTACACACGTCTACACACTCATCATCTCGACGTCTACACACGTCTACACACGTCTACACACTCATCATCTCGACGTCTACACACGTCTACACACTCATCATCTCGACGTCTACACACGTCTACACACTCATCATCTCGACGTCTACACACGTCTACACACGTCTACACACGTCTACACACGTCTACACACTCATCATCTCGACGTCTACACACGTCTACACACTCATCATCTCGACGTCTACACACGTCTACACACGTCTACACACTTACACACGTACACACGTCTACACAGGTCTACACACATATGCACACGTTTCTTCCTCTCTCAAAATCCATGACCTGTCCTACACGCTACGTCCTACAGCCACAGATCCTCACACACGTCTTACACGCTCCCCACACGTCTACGCACCTCATCATGCCACAGCCGCTCTACACGACGTCTACACGGCTCGCCCTTTACGCACGTCTACACACGTCTACGCACGCTCGCTACACACGCCACACTGACGCCGTCTCAGGTCTACACACATATGCTACACGCTCGTCCTCTCTCAAACGCCGTCCTTGACGCCGTCCTTGACGCTCGTCTTGACGCTCGTCCTTGACGCCGTCCCTGACGCCTCGCCCTCACGCTCGCTCCTTCACGCTCGTCCTTTCACGCTCGTCCTTCACGCTCGTCCTTGACGCTCGTCTTCTACGCTCGTCCTTCACGGCTCTTCACGCCGTCCTTCACGCTCGTCCTTCACGCTCGTCCTTCACGCTCGTCCTTCACGCTCGTCCTTCGTCCTTCACGTCCTTCACGCTCGTCCTTCACGCTCGTCCTTCACGCTCGTCCTTCACGCTGGTCCTTCACGCTCGTCCTTCACGCTCGTCCTTCACGCTCGTCCTTCACGCTCGTCCTTCACGCTCGTCCTTCACGCTCGTCCTTCACGCTCGTCCTTCACGCTCGTTTCCTTCTGTTCAAATCAACAAACGGGTTCGAGCAGAAACAGAAACACTTGCACCGAGTGAACAGTAGGTGGCAGCAGAAGTAGAAGAAGGCAAGAGCCAAAGAACATGTTGTTATAATCCTTTGGTCTTTATTTTGTGTACTGACTGGAGATCCACATGTTTACATATTTTTACACCTCAAACGTGAAGTTAAGAACTTTTATTTAATGCAGATTATGTGTCAATCACTTGATCTAATGTCATCATAATATAGAGTTTTGAAGGATGTTTAGACATAAATAATATCTCTTATAACGCTCAGTCTCGCGGGACTTGCATCATTGCTTGCCAAACTGAGTGACATCAGAGAGGAGCCGCCGGCGCGTCGTGATATCACCAAATCAATAATAAAACCTTGTACACGCACACATAACACTTTATAAATGATGCTAACAACTTAGCTCGTTAGCATATGGTGAAGACGCACACATAACACTTTATAAATGACGCTAACAACTTAGCTCGTTAGCATACGGTGAAGACGCACACATAACACTTTATAAATGATGCTAACAACTTAGCTCGTTAGCATACGGTGAAGACGCACACATAACACTTTATAAATGACGCTAACAACCTAGCTCGTTAGCATACGGTGAAGACGCACACATAACACTTTATAAATGACGCTAACAACCTAGCTCGTTAGCATACGGTGAAGACGCACACATAACACTTTATAAATGATGCTAACAACTTAGCTCGTTGGCATACGGTGAAGACGCACTCATAACACTTTATAAATGACGCTAACAACTAAGCTCGTTAGCATACGGTGAAGACGCACACATAACACTTTATAATTGATGCTAACAACTTAGCTCGTTGGCATACGGTGAAGACGCACTCATAACACTTTATAAATGACGCTAACAACTTAGCTCGTTAGCATACGGTGAAGACGGACACATAACACTTTATAAATGACGCTAACAACTTAGCTCGCTAGCATACGGTGAAGATGCACACATAACACTTTATGATTGACGCTAACAACTTAGCTTGTTAGCATACTGTGAAGACGCACACATAACACTTTATAATTGACGCTAACAACTTAGCTCGTTGGCATACGGTGAAGACGCACACATAACACTTTATAAATGATGCTAACAACTTAGCTCGTTAGCATACGGTGAAGACGCACACATAACACTTTATAAATGATGCTAACAACTTAGCTCGTTAGCATATGGTGAAGACGCACACATAACACTTTATAAATGACTCTTAAAACTTAGCTCGTTAAAATAAAATAATTGATATCTATAGAAAAAATGTGTAGCGTTGTTACTTCTTTAATATTGTGTTGACACTGATTCACTCGTCGCTCAGGTCGTCCAGGAGACTTTTCTCGGTTTGTTTTCTCTCTGATCTCAGTCTCTGGAGACTCAGTCTGTAGAGGCTTCATGTCGTCATCGTCTCGGGAGTTTGTGTTGTTGTTCGCACTGAACAAAAACACTTGTTGTGTTGATGCAACTGTAAAGATTCATGTGTTCATCCCTGTTTGAAGTGCAGATGACAAGGATGTGTCTACAGTGTGGGCGGAGCTTCACTCCAGGTGTGCTCATCAAAGCATCATCTCAGCAGGTTCACAACATTAGACGCAGCCTAATGGACCCTCATCTCCTCGGCTCCTGGAGACCATTGATGGTCCTAAACATGTTCTTAAGAGACACAGTTGATGTTTCACTCGTTCATCCTTGATGGTCCTAAACATGTTCTTAAGAGACACAGTTGATGTTTCACTGTTTAAACATGTTCTTAAGAGACACAGTTGATGTTTCACTCGTTCATCCTTGATGATCCTAAACATGTTCTTAAGAGACACAGTTGATGTTTCACTCGTTCATCCTTGATGGTCCTAAACATGTTCTTAAGAGACACAGTTGATGTTTCACTCGTTCATTCTTGATGATCCTAAACATGTTCTTAAGAGACACAGTTGATGTTTCACTCGTTCATCCTTGATGATCCTAAACATGTTCTTAAGAGACACAGTTGATGTTTCACTCGTTCATCCTTGATGATCCTAAACATGTTCTTAAGAGACACAGTTGATGTTTCACTCGTTCATCCTTGATGATCCTAAACATGTTCTTAAGAGAAACAGTTGATGTTTCACTCGTTCATCCTTGATGATCCTAAACATGTTCTTAAGAGACACAGTTGATGTTTCACTCGTTCATCCTTGATGATCCTAAACATGTTCTTAAGAGACACAGTTGATGTTTCACTCGTTCATCCTTGATGATCCTAAACATGTTCTTAAGAGAAACAGTTGATGTTTCACTCGTTCATCCTTGATGATCCTAAACATGTTCTTAAGAGACACAGTTGATGTTTCACTCGTTCATCCTTGATGGTCCTAAACATGTTCTTAAGAGACACAGTTGATGTTTCACTCGTTCATCCTTGATGATCCTAAACATGTTCTTAAGAGACACAGTTGATGTTTCACTCGTTCATCCTTGATGATCCTAAACATGTTCTTAAGAGAAACAGTTGATGTTTCACTCGTTCATCCTTGATGATCCTAAACATGTTCTTAAGAGACACAGTTGATGTTTCACTCGTTCATCCTTGATGATCCTAAACATGTTCTTAAGAGAAACAGTTGATGTTTCACTCGTTCATCCTTGATGATCCTAAACATGTTCTTAAGAGACACAGTTGATGTTTCACTCGTTCATCCTTGATGATCCTAAACATGTTCTTAAGAGACACAGTTGATGTTTCACTCGTTCATCCTTGATGATCCTAAACATGTTCTTAAGAGACACAGTTGATGTTTCACTCGTTCATCCTTGATGATCCTAAACATGTTCTTAAGAGACACAGTTGATGTTTCACTCGTTCATCCTTGATGATCCTAAACATGTTCTTAAGAGACACAGTTGATGTTTCACTCGTTCATCCTTGATGATCCTAAACATGTTCTTAAGAGACACAGTTGATGTTTCACTCGTTCATCCTTGATGGTCCTAAACATGTTCTTAAGAGACACAGTTGATGTTTCACTCGTTCATCCTTGATGATCCTAAACATGTTCTTAAGAGACACAGTTGATGTTTCACTCATTCATCCTTGATGGTCCTAAACATGTTCTTAAGAGACACAGTTGATGTTTCACTCGTTCATCCTTGATGGTCCTAAACATGTTCTTAAGAGACACAGTTGATGTTTCACTCGTTCATCCTTGATGATCCTAAACATGTTCTTAAGAGACACAGTTGATGTTTCACTCGTTCATCCTTGATGATCCTAAACATGTTCTTAAGAGACACAGTTGATGTTTCACTCGTTCATCCTTGATGATCCTAAACATGTTCTTAAGAGACACAGTTGATGTTTCACTCTCTCATCCCTTGATGATCCTAAACATGTTCTTAAGAGACACAGTTGATGTTTCACTCGTTCATCCTTGATGATCCTAAACATGTTCTTAAGAGACACAGTTGATGTTTCACTCGTTCATCCTTGATGATCCTAAACATGTTCTTAAGAGACACAGTTGATGTTTCACTCGTTCATTCTTGATGATCCTAAACATGTTCTTAAGAGACACAGTTGATGTTTCACTCGTTCATCCTTGATGATCCTAAACATGTTCTTAAGAGACACAGTTGATGTTTCACTCGTTCATCCTTGATGATCCTAAACATGTTCTTAAGAGACACAGTTGATGTTTCACTCGTTCATGTTGTTGATCTTAAATATTTTTTTATTGATGTTTCATTCGTTCATCCTTGATGATCCTAAACATGTTCTTAAGAGACACAGTTGATGTTTCACTCGTTCATCCTTGATGATCCTAAACATGTTCTTAAGAGACACAGTTGATGTTTCACTCGTTCATCCTTGATGATCCTAAACATGTTCTTAAGAGACACAGTTGATGTTTCACTCGTTCATCCTTGATGGTCCTAAACATGTTCTTAAGAGACACAGTTGATGTTTCACTCGTTCATCCTTGATGATCCTAAACATGTTCTTAAGAGACACAGTTGATGTTTCACTCGTTCATCCTTGATGGTCCTAAACATGTTCTTAAGAGACACAGTTGATGTTTCACTCTCGTTCATCCTTGATGATCCTAAACATGTTCTTAAGAGACACAGTTGATGTTTCACTCGTTCATCCTTGATGATCCTAAACATGTTCTTAAGAGACACAGTTGATGTTTCACTCGTTCATCCTTGATGATCCTAAACATGTTCTTAAGAGACACAGTTGATGTTTCACTCGTTCATCCTTGATGATCCTAAACATGTTCTTAAGAGACACAGTTGATGTTTCACTCGTTCATCCTTGATGATCCTAAACATGTTCTTAAGAGACACAGTTGATGTTTCACTCGTTCATCCTTGATGATCCTAAACATGTTCTTAAGAGACACAGTTGATGTTTCACTCGTTCATTCTTGATGATCCTAAACATGTTCTTAAGAGACGGATGTTGTCATCCTTGATGATCCTAAACATGTTCTTAAGAGACACAGTTGATATTTCACTCGTTCATCCTTGATGATCCTAAACATGTTCTTAAGAGACACAGTTGATGTTTCACTCGTTCATCCTTGATGATCCTAAACATGTTCTTAAGAGACACAGTTGATGTTTCACTCGTTCATTCTTGATGATCCTAAACATGTTCTTAAGAGACACAGTTGATGTTTCACTCGTTCATCCTTGATGATCCTAAACATGTTCTTAAGAGACACAGTTGATGTTTCACTCGTTCATCCTTGATGATCCTAAACATGTTCTTAAGAGACACAGTTGATGTTTCACCTCGCTCATTCATTCTTGATGATCCTAAACATGTTCTTAAGAGACACAGTTGATGTTTCACTCGTTCATCCTTGATGATCCTAAACATGTTCTTAAGAGACACAGTTGATATTTCATCTCGTTCATCCTTGATGATCCTAAACATGTTCTTAAGAGACACAGTTGATGTTTCACTCGTTCATCCTTGATGATCCTAAACATGTTCTTAAGAGACACAGTTGATGTTTCACTCGTTCATCCTTGATGGTCCTAAACATGTTCTTAAGAGACACAGTTGATGTTTCACTCGTTCATCCTTGATGATCCTAAACATGTTCTTAAGAGACACAGTTGATGTTTCACTCGTTCATCCTTGATGATCCTAAACATGTTCTTAAGAGACACAGTTGATGTTAGAGCGGCTCAGAATTCTCCGTCATCCGACTCATGGGTTAATCTCACTATGAACTCTTTAATTTGAATTAATTCCATCACATCGTTCTCTTTCTCTCTCTTTGTTGCAGGTTAAAAGGGGATCTGGCGTACAACTACAAGGGTCCCCGGACAAAAGATGACATCGTGGCCTTCGCCAACAGAGTTGCAGGGTGAGTCACGGGCGAGTCACGGGCGAGTCACGGGCGAGTCGTTGGTGAGTCACGGGCGAGTCACGGGCGAGTCACGGGCGAGTCATGGGCGAGTCGTTGGTGAGTCACGGGCGAGTCACGGGCGAGTCACGGGCGCAAGTCACGGGCGAGTCGTTGGTGAGTCAGGAGGGCGAGTCACGGGCGAAGTCACGGGCGAGTCACGGGGGAGTCGTTGGTGAGGCGGAGTGTTGGTGAGTCACGGGCGAGTCACGGGCGATGGTCGGTGAGTCACGGGCAGAGTCGCTGAAGTCACGGGCGAGTCACCGGGCAAGTCACGGGCGAGTCACGGGCGAGTCACGGGCGAGTCGTTGGTGAGTCACGGGCGAGTCACGGGCGAGTCACGGGCGAGTCACGGGCGAGTCACGGGCGAGTCGTTGGTGAGTCACGGGCGAGTCGTTGGTGAGTCACGGGCGAGTCGTTGGTGAGTCACAGGCGAGTCACGGGCGAGTCGTTGGTGAGTCACAGGCGAGTCACGGGCGAGTCGTTGGTGAGTCACGGGCGAGTCGTTGGTGAGTCACGGGCGAGTCGTTGGTGAGTCACGGGCGAGTCGTTGGTGAGTCACGGGCGAGTCGTTGGTGAGTCACGGGCGAGTCGTTGGTGAGTCGTTGGTGAGTCACAGGCGAGTCACGGGCGAGTCGTTGGCGAGTCACGGGCGAGTCGTTGGCGAGTCACGGGCGAGTCGTTGGTGAGTCACGGGCGAGTCGTTGGTGAGTCGTTGGCGAGTCGTTGGTGAGTCGTTGGCGAGTCACGGGCGAGTCGTTGGTGAGTCACGGGCGAGTCGTTGGTGAGTCACGGGCGAGTCGTTGGCGAGTCGTTGGTGAGTCACAGGCGAGTCGTTGGTGAGTCACGGGCGAGTCGCTGGCAGAGTGCAGGGTACGGCGAGTCACGGGCGAGTCGTTGGCGAGTCGTTGGCGTTGGTGAGTCACGGGCGAGTCGTTGGTGAGTCGTTGGCGAGTCACGGGCGAGTCGTTGGCGAGTCGTTGGCGAGTCACGGGCGAGTCGTTGGTGAGTCACAGGCTTCGTACTTCACGTTAAATAATAATAAGATATATTATGTTTGTGGCGTGTAATGTGATGACATGTGGAAAAGATAAAGTGGAACGAATACTTTTGCAAGACACCGTGTATATACAGTATATATGTATGTATGTATGTATTTTTGTGTATATGTATATATATATATATATATATATATAAACACATTTGTATTGTCATTTGATTTGAAGGAATAATATCACAACTTCATAAAACAAAAAAAAAAATCAGTATTAAAAATACATCAAGATTTCTTTATTAATGGATTAGAAAAAACGAATCTAGTCTCAAGTCTAGGATACGTTCTAGTCTCAAGTCTAGTATATGTTCTAGTCTCAAGTCTAGGATACATTCTAGTCTCAAGTCTAGTATATGTTCTAGTCTCAAGTCTAGGATACATTCTAGTCTCAAGTCTAGTATACGTTCTAGTCTCAAGTCTAGGATATGTTCTAGTATCAAGTCTAGGATACGTTCTAGTCTCAAGTCTAGTATACGTTCTAGTCTGAAGTCTAGGATACGTTCTAGTCTCAAGTCTAGTATATGTTCTAGTCTCAAGTCTAGGATACATTCTAGTCTCAAGTCTAGTATATGTTCTAGTCTCAAGTCTAGGATACATTCTAGTCTCAAGTCTAGGATACGTTCTAGTCTCAAGTCTAGGATATGTTCTAGTATCAAGTCTAGGATACGTTCTAGTCTCAAGTCTAGTATACGTTCTAGTCTGAAGTCTAGGATACGTTCTAGTCTCAAGTCTAGTATATGTTCTAGTCTCAAGTCTAGGATACATTCTAGTCTCAAGTCTAGTATATGTTCTAGTCTCAAGTCTAGGATACATTCTAGTCTCAAGTCTAGTATACGTTCTAGTCTCAAGTCTAGGATATGTTCTAGTATCAAGTCTAGGATACGTTCTAGTCTCAAGTCTAGTATACGTTCTAGTCTGAAGTCTAGGATACGTTCTAGTCTCAAGTCTAGTATACGTTCTAGTCTGAAGTCTAGGATACGTTCTAGTCTCAAGTCTAGGACACGTTCTAGTCTCAAGTCTAGTATACGTTCTAGTCTCAAGTCTAGTATACGTTCTAGTCTCAAGTCTAGGATACGTTCTAGTATCAAGTCTAGGATACGTTCTAGTCTCAAGTCTAGTATATGTTCTAGTCTCAAGTCTAGGATACGTTCTAGTCTCAAGTCTAGTATACGTTCTAGTCTCAAGTCTAGGATACGTTCTAGTCTCAAGTCTAGGATACGTTCTAGTCTCAAGTCTAGGACACGTTCTAGTCTCAAGTCTAGTATACGTTCTAGTCTCAAGTCTAGTATACGTTCTAGTCTGAAGTCTAGGATATGTTCTAGTCTCAAGTCTAGGATATGTTCTAGTCTCAAGTCTAGGATACGTTCTAGTCTCAAGTCTAGGATACGTTCTAGTCTCAAGTCTAGGACACGTTCTAGTCTCAAGTCTAGTATACGTTCTAGTCTCAAGTCTAGTATACGTTCTAGTCTGAAGTCTAGGACATGTTCTAGTCTCAAGTCTAGGATACGTTCTAGTCTCAAGTCTAGGACACGTTCTAGTCTCAAGTCTAGTATACATTCTAGTCTCAAGTCTAGTATACGTTCTAGTCTGAAGTCTAGGACATGTTCTAGTCTCAAGTCTAGGATACGTTCTAGTCTCAAGTCTAGGACACGTTCTAGTCTCAAGTCTAGGACACGTTCTAGTCTCAAGTCTAGTATACGTTCTAGTCTCAAGTCTAGTATACGTTCTAGTTTGAAGTCTAGGACATGTTCTAGTCTCAAGTCTAGGATACGTTCTAGTCTCAAGTCTAGGATAAGTTATAGTCTCAAGTCTAGGACACGTTCTAGTCTCAAGTCTAGTATACGTTCTAGTCTCAAGTCTAGTATACGTTCTAGTCTGAAGTCTAGGACATGTTCTAGTCTCAAGTCTAGGATACTTTCTAGTCTCAAGTCTAGGACACGTTCTAGTCTCAAGTCTAGTGTACGTTCTAGTCTCAAGTCTAGTATACGTTCTAGTCTGAAGTCTAGGACATGTTCTAGTCTCAAGTCTAGGACACGTTCTAGTCTCAAGTCTAGTATACGTTCTAGTCTCAAGTCTAGGATACGTTCTAGTCTCAAGTCTAGTATACGTTCTAGTCTGAAGTCTAGGATACGTTCTAGTCTCAAGTCTAGTATATGTTCTAGTCTCAAGTCTAGGATACATTCTAGTCTCAAGTCTAGTATATGTTCTAGTCTCAAGTCTAGGATACATTCTAGTCTCAAGTCTAGGATACGTTCTAGTCTCAAGTCTAGGATATGTTCTAGTATCAAGTCTAGGATACGTTCTAGTCTCAAGTCTAGTATACGTTCTAGTCTGAAGTCTAGGATACGTTCTAGTCTCAAGTCTAGTATATGTTCTAGTCTCAAGTCTAGGATACATTCTAGTCTCAAGTCTAGTATATGTTCTAGTCTCAAGTCTAGGATACATTCTAGTCTCAAGTCTAGTATACGTTCTAGTCTCAAGTCTAGGATATGTTCTAGTATCAAGTCTAGGATACGTTCTAGTCTCAAGTCTAGTATACGTTCTAGTCTGAAGTCTAGGATACGTTCTAGTCTCAAGTCTAGTATACGTTCTAGTCTGAAGTCTAGGATACGTTCTAGTCTCAAGTCTAGGACACGTTCTAGTCTCAAGTCTAGTATACGTTCTAGTCTCAAGTCTAGTATACGTTCTAGTCTCAAGTCTAGGATACGTTCTAGTCTCAAGTCTAGTATATGCGTTCTAGTCTCAAGTCTAGTATACGTTCTAGTCTGAAGTCTAGGATACGTTCTAGTCTCAAGTCTAGGATGCGTAGTCTAAGTCTCACGTTCTAGTCTCAAGTCTAGTATACGTTCTAGTCTCAAGTCTAGTATACGTTCTAGTCTGAAGTCTAGGATATGTTCTAGTCTCAAGTCTAGGATATGTTCTAGTCTCAAGTCTAGGATACGTTCTAGTCTCAAGTCTAGGATACGTTCTAGTCTCAAGTCTAGGACACGTTCTAGTCTCAAGTCTAGTATACGTTCTAGTCTCAAGTCTAGTATACGTTCTAGTCTGAAGTCTAGGACATGTTCTAGTCTCAAGTCTAGGATACGTTCTAGTCTCAAGTCTAGGACACGTTCTAGTCTCAAGTCTAGTATACATTCTAGTCTCAAGTCTAGTATACGTTCTAGTCTGAAGTCTAGGACATGTTCTAGTCTCAAGTCTAGGATACGTTCTAGTCTCAAGTCTAGGACACGTTCTAGTCTCAAGTCTAGGACACGTTCTAGTCTCAAGTCTAGTATACGTTCTAGTCTCAAGTCTAGTATACGTTCTAGTTTGAAGTCTAGGACATGTTCTAGTCTCAAGTCTAGGATACGTTCTAGTCTCAAGTCTAGGATAAGTTATAGTCTCAAGTCTAGGACACGTTCTAGTCTCAAGTCTAGTATACGTTCTAGTCTCAAGTCTAGTATACGTTCTAGTCTGAAGTCTAGGACATGTTCTAGTCTCAAGTCTAGGATACTTTCTAGTCTCAAGTCTAGGACACGTTCTAGTCTCAAGTCTAGTGTACGTTCTAGTCTCAAGTCTAGTATACGTTCTAGTCTGAAGTCTAGGACATGTTCTAGTCTCAAGTCTAGGACACGTTCTAGTCTCAAGTCTAGTATACGTTCTAGTCTCAAGTCTAGGATACGTTCTAGTCTCAAGTCTAGGACATGTTCTAGTCTGAAGTCTAGTATACGTTCTAGTCTGAAGTCTAGGATACGTTCTAGTCTCAAGTCTAGTATACGTTCTAGTCTGAAGTCTAGGACATGTTCTAGTCTCAAGTCTAGTATACGTTCTAGTCTGAAGTCTAGGATACGTTCTAGTCTCAAGTCTAGTATACATTCTAGTCTGAAGTCTAGGACATGTTCTAGTCTCAAGTCTAGTATACGTTCTAGTCTGAAGTCTAGGATATGTTCTAGTCTCAAGTCTAGGATATGTTCTAGTCTCAAGTCTAGGATATGTTCTAGTCTCAAGTCTAGGATACGTTCTAGTCTCAAGTCTAGTATACGTTCTAGTCTGAAGTCTAGGACACGTTCTAGTCTCAAGTCTAGTATACGTTCTAGTCTCAAGTCTAGTATACGTTCTAGTCTGAAGTCTAGGATATGTTCTAGTCTCAAGTCTAGGATATGTTCTAGTCTCAAGTCTAGGATATGTTCTAGTCTCAAGTCTAGTATATGTTCTAGTCTCAAGTCTAGGATACGTTCTAGTCTCAAGTCTAGTATACGTTCTAGTCTGAAGTCTAGGATACGTTCTAGTCTCAAGTCTAGGACACGTTCTAGTCTCAAGTCTAGTATACGTTCTAGTCTCAAGTCTAGTATACGTTCTAGTCTGAAGTCTAGGATATGTTCTAGTCTCAAGTCTAGGATACGTTCTAGTCTCAAGTCTAGGATACGTTCTAGTCTCAAGGTCAGGACAGTCTAGTCTCATAGTATAGTTCAAGTCTAGGTCTAGTCTGAAGTCTAGGACATGTTCTAGTCTCAAGTCTAGGATACGTTCTAGTCTCAAGTCTAGGACACGTTCTAGTCTCAAGTCTAGTATACGTTCTAGTCTCAAGTCTAGTATACGTTCTAGTCTGAAGTCTAGGACATGTTCGTTCTAGTCTCAAGTCTAGGACACGTTCTAGTCTCAAGTCTCTATACGTTCTGGTTCAAGTAGTACGTTCTAGTCTGAAGTCTAGGACATGTTCTAGTCTCAAGTCTAGGATACGTTCTAGTCTCAAGTCTAGGATACGTTCTAGTCTCAAGTCTAGGACACGTTCTAGTCTCAAGTCTAGTATACGTTCTAGTCTCCAAGTCTAGTATACGTTCTAGTCTGAAGTCTAGGACATGTTCTAGTCTCAAGTCTAGGATACGTTCTAGTCTGAAGTCTAGGATACGTTCTAGTCTCAAGTCTAGTATACGTTCTAGTCTGAAGTCTAGGATACGTTCTAGTCTCAAGTCTAGTATACGTTCTAGTCTGAAGTCTAGGACATGTTCTAGTCTCAAGTCTAGTATACGTTCTAGTCTGAAGTCTAGGACACGTTCTAGTCTCAAGTCTAGTATACGTTCTAGTCTGAAGTCTAGGATACGTTCTAGTCTCAAGTCTAGTATACGTTCTAGTCTCCGAAGTCTAGGACATGTTCTAGTCTGAAGTCTAGGATACGTTCTAGTCTCAAGTCTAGTATACGTTCTAGTCTCAAGTCTAGGATACGTTCTAGTCTCAAGTCTAGTATACGTTCTAGTCTGAAGTCTAGGACATGTTCTAGTCTCAAGTCTAGTATACGTTGTAGTCTGAAGTCTAGGATATGTTCTAGTCTCAAGTCTAGTATACGTTCTAGTCTGAAGTCTAGGATACGTTCTAGTCTCAAGTCTAGTATACGTTCTAGTCTGAAGTCTAGGACATGTTCTAGTCTCAAGTCTAGGATACGTTCTAGTCTCAAGTCTAGTATACGTTCTAGTCTGAAGTCTAGGACATGTTCTAGTCTCAAGTCTAGTATACGTTCTAGTCTGAAGTCTAGGATATGTTCTAGTCTGAAGTCTAGGATACGTTCTAGTCTCAAGTCTAGTATACGTTCTAGTCTCAAGTCTAGTATACGTTCTAGTCTCAAGTCTAGTATACGTTCTAGTCTGAAGTCTAGGACACGTTCTAGTCTCAAGTCTAGTATACGTTCTAGTCTCAAGTCTAGTATACGTTCTAGTCTGAAGTCTAGGACATGTTCTAGTCTCAAGTCTAGGATACGTTCTAGTCTGAAGTCTAGGATACGTTCTAGTCTCAAGTCTAGTATACGTTCTAGTCTGAAGTCTAGGATACGTTCTAGTCTCAAGTCTAGTATACGTTCTAGTCTGAAGTCTAGGACATGTTCTAGTCTCAAGTCTAGTATACGTTGTAGTCTGAAGTCTAGGATATGTTCTAGTCTCAAGTCTAGTATACGTTCTAGTCTGAAGTCTAGGATACGTTCTAGTCTCAAGTCTAGTATACGTTCTAGTCTGAAGCTAGGATGTTCTAGTCTCAAGTCTAGGATACGTTCTAGTCTCAAGTCTAGTATGCGTTCTAGTCTCTGAAGTCTAGGACATGTTCTAGTCTCAAGTCTAGTATACGTTCTAGTCTGAAGTCTAGGATATGTTCTAGTCTCAAGTCTAGGATACGTTCTAGTCTCAAGTCTAGGATACGTTCTAGTCTCAAGTCTAGTATATGTTCTAGTCTGAAGTCTAGGACACGTTCTAGTCTCAAGTCTAGTATACGTTCTAGTCTCAAGTCTAGGTTCTAGTCTGAAGTCTAGGATACGTTCTAGTCTGAAGTCTAGGATATGTTCTAGTCTCAAGTCTAGGATACGTTCTAGTCTCAAGTCTAGGACACGTTCTAGTCTCAAGTCTAGTATACGTTCTAGTCTCAAGTCTAGTATACGTTCTAGTCTGAAGTCTAGGACATGTTCTAGTCTGAAGTCAGGAGTCGTCCAAGCTAGGATCTAGTTCAATCGGTACGTTCTAGTCTCAAGTCTAGTATCGTCGTCTAAGTCTAGGATGTTCTAGTCTCAAGTCTAGGACATGTTCTAGTCTCAAGTCTAGGATACGTTCTAGTCTCAAGTCTAGGACACGTTCTAGTCTGAAGTCTAGTATACGTTCTAGTCTCAAGTCTAGTATACGTTCTAGTCTGAAGTCTAGGACATGTTCTAGTCTCAAGTCTAGGATACGTTCTAGTCTCAAGTCTAGGATACGTTCTAGTCTCAAGTCTAGGACACGTTCTAGTCTCAAGTCTAGTATACGTTCTAGTCTCAAGTCTAGTATACGTTCTAGTCTGAAGTCTAGGACATGTTCTAGTCTCAAGTCTAGGATACGTTCTAGTCTCAATCTAGCTTTGTTCTAGTCTCAAGTCTAGTATACGTTCTAGTCTGAAGTCTAGGACATGTTCTAGTCTCAAGTCTAGGATACGTTCTAGTCTCAAGTCTAGGACACGTTCTAGTCTCAAGTCTAGTATACGTTCTAGTCTCAAGTCTAGTATACGTTCTAGTCTGAAGCTGCTCTAGTCTCAAGTCTAGGATACGTTCTAGTCTCAAGTCTAGGACACGTTCTAGTCTCAAGTCTAGTATACGTTCTGGTCTCAAGTCTCAAGTCGAAGTCTAGGATATGTTCTAGTCTCAAGTCTAGGATACGTTCTAGTCTCAAGTCTAGGATACGTTCTAGTCTCAAGTCTAGGATACGTTCTAGTCTCAAGTCTAGGATACGTTCTAGTCTCAAGTCTAGGACACGTTCTAGTCTCAAGTCTAGTATACGTTCTAGTCTCAAGTCTAGGATACGTTCTAGTCTCAAGAGTCTAGTCTGAAGTCTAGTATACGTTCTAGTCTGAAGTCTAGGATACGTTCTAGTCTCAAGTCTAGTATACGTTCTAGTCTGAAGTCTAGGACATGTTCTAGTCTCAAGTCTAGTATACGTTCTAGTCTGAAGTCTAGGATACGTTCTAGTCTCAAGTCTAGTATACGTTCTAGTCTGAAGTCTAGGATACGTTCTAGCTCAGTACGTTCTAGTCTCAAGTCTAGGACACGTTCTAGTCTAAGTCTAGTTCGTTCTTTAGTTAGGGTCAAGTCTCAAGTCTAGGATACGTTCTAGTCTCAAGTCTAGGATATGTTCTAGTCTCAAGTCTAGGATACGTTCTAGTCTGAAGTCTAGGATATGTTCTAGTCTGAAGTCTAGGATAGTTCTAGTTAAGTCTACGTTCTAGTCTCAAGTCTAGGATACGTTCTAGTCTCAAGTCTGGATCTAGGACGTTCTAGTCTCAAGTCTCAGTCTGAAGTCTAGGATACGTTCTAGTCTCAAGTCTAGTCTGGAAGTCTAGGACATGTTCTAGTCTCGAAGTCTAGGAAGTCTAGGTTCTAGTCTCAGAGTCTAGGATACGTTCTAGTCTGAAGTCTAGGATATCGTTCTAGTCTCAAGTCTAGTATACGTTCTAGTCTGAAGTCTAGGATATGTTCTAGTCTCAAGTCTAGTATACGTTCTAGTCTGAAGTCTAGGATACGTTCTAGTCTCAAGTAGTATACGTTCTAGTCTGAAGTCTAGGACATTTCTAGTCTCAAGTCTAGTATACGTTCTAGTCTGAAGTCTAGGATATGTTCTAGTCTCAAGTCTAGGATATGTTCTAGTCTCAAGTCTAGGATACGTTCTAGTCTCAAGTCTAGGATACGTTCTAGTCTCAAGTCTGGACGTTCTAGTCTGAAGTCTAGGGTTCTGAGTCTAGGATACGTTCTAGTCTCAAGTCTAGTATACGTTCTAGTCTGAAGTCTAGGATACGTTCTAGTCTCAAGTCTAGTATACGTTCTAGTCTGAAGTCTAGGACATGTTCTAGTCTCAAGTCTAGTATACGTTCTAGTCTGAAGTCTAGGATACGTTCTAGTCTCAAGTCTAGGATACGTTCTAGTCTCTCAAGTCTAGGAAGTATGTTCTAGTCTCAAGTCTAGGATACGTTCTAGTCTCAAGTCTAGGATTTTGAGTCTAGGACATGTTCTAGTCTCAAGTCTAGGATTTTCTTGGCTCAAGTCTAGGATATGTTCTAGTCTCAAGTCTAGGATATGTTCTAGTCTCAAGTCTAGGATATGTTCTAGGGCTCGAAGTCTAGTTCTAGTCTCAAGTCTAGGATATGTTCTAGTCTCAAGTCTAGGATATGTTCTAGTCTCAAGTCTAGGATATGTTCTAGTCTCAAGTCTAGGATATGTTCTAGTCTCAAGTCTAGGATATGTTCTGGTCTCAAGTCTAGTTCTAGTCTCAAGTCTAGGATATGTTCTAGTCTCAAGTCTAGGATATGTTCTAGTCTCAAGTCTAGGATATGTTCTGGTCTCAAGGACTTGTTTGAGGGAAACCTCTCGTGCACGTGTGTAGAATGTCCAGCAGGTGGCGCCAGACACACGCGCGTCACTCATGTTCTCTCTCAGGCCTGCAGTGAGAGCTCTACCCAGTGAGCAGATGTTCCTGCACATGATGAAGAGACACAACGTGCTCTTCGTGTACGTGGGAGCAGACTCGCCTCTGAAGGTCAGTCCAGAGATCTTCTCCTCCTCCTCCAGCATCTGCTCCTCCTCCAGCATCTGCTCCTCGTCCTCCAGCACCTCCTCCTCCACTATCTTCTCCTCCTCCTCCACTATCTTCTCCTACTCCTCCTTCAGCATCTTCTCCTCCTCCTCCACCATCTTCTCCTACTCCTCCTCCAGCATCTGCTCCTCGTCCTCCAGCACCTTCTCCTCCTCTTCCAGCATCTGCTCCTCCTCCTCCAGCATCTTCTCCTCCTCCTCCACTATCTTTTCCTCCTCCTCCAGCATCTCCTCCTCCTCCACTATCTTCTCCTCGTCCTCCAGCATCTTCTCCTCCTCCTCCTCCTCCAGTATCTTCTCCTCCTCCTCCAGCATCTTCTCCTTCTCCTCCTCCTCCAGCATCTTCTCCTTCTCCTCCTCCTCCAGTATCTTCTCCTCCTCCTCCACTATCTTCTCCTCCTCCTCCACTACCTTCTCCTACTCCAGTATCTTCTCCTCCTCCTCCACTTTCTTCTCCGGCTTCTTCAGTATCTTCTCCTCCTCTTCCACTATCTTCTCCTCTTCCATCATCTTCTCCTCCTCCTTCAGCATCTTCTCCTCCTCCACTTTCTTCTCCTCCTCCTTCAGCATCTTCTCCTCCTCCTCCACTTTCTTCTCCTCCTCCTTCAGCATCTTCTCCTCCTCCTCCACTACCTTCTCCTCCTCCAGCATCTCCTCCTCACAGACGCTGGCTAACACTTGTGTCTGCAGGAGAAGTACAACGAGGCGGCCACGGAGCTCATCGTCTACACCTACTTCTTCTCCGCCTCAGAGGACGTGCTGCCTCAGGTAACACCTGTCAATCAACAGAATGATGTCATGACACCTGTCAATCAACAGAATGATGTCATGAGCTCCTTTACTGGAACAAGAAACTGAACATGATCCATGTTGATGAAGTTTAACATAAAGTTACTATAGTTGAATAACATGTGTATTATATAATTACACTTTATTGATTATAGTTGAATATTGTTTGATTATAGTTGAATATTGTTTGATTATAGTTGAAAATTGTTTGATTATAGTTGAATATTGTTTGATTATAGTTGAAAATTGTTTGATTATAGTTGAAAATTGTTTGATTATAGTTGAATATTGTTTGATTATAGTTGAAAATTGTTTGATTATAGTTGAAAATTGTTTGATTATAGTTGAAAATTGTTTGATTATAGTTGAATATTGTTTGATTATAGTTGAAAATTGTTTGATTATAGTTGAAAATTGTTTGATTATAGTTGAATATTGTTTGATTATAGTTGAAAATTGTTTGATTATAGTTGAAAATTGTTTGATTATAGTTGAATATTGTTTGATTATAGTTGAAAATTGTTTGATTATAGTTGAAAATTGTTTGATTATAGTTGAAAATTGTTAGATTATAGTTGAAAATTGTTTGATTATAGTTGAAAATTGTTTGATTATAGTTGAAAATTGTTTGATTATAGTTGAAAATTGTTTGATTACAGTTGAAAATTGTTTGATTATAGTTGAAAATTGTTTGATTATAGTTGATAATTGTTTGATTATAGTTGAAAATTGTTTGATTATAGTTGAAAATTGTTTGATTATAGTTGAAAATTGTTTGATTATAGTTGAAAATTGTTTGATTATAGTTGAAAATTGTTTGATTATAGTTGAAAATTGTTAGATTATAGTTGAATATTGTTTGATTATAGTTGAAAATTGTTTGATTATAGTTGAAAATTGTTAGATTATAGTTGAATATTGTTTGATTATAGTTGAAAATTGTTTGATTATAGTTGAATATTGTTTGATTATAGTTGAAAATTGTTTGATTATAGTTGAAAATTGTTAGATTATAGTTGAATATTGTTTGATTATAGTTGAAAATTGTTTGATTATAGATGAAAATTGTTTGATTATAGTTGAATATTGTTTGATTATAGTTGAAAATTGTTTGATTATAGTTGAAAATTGTTTGATTATAGTTGAAAATTGTTTGATTATAGTTGAATATTGTTTGATTATAGTTGAAAATTGTTTGATTATAGTTGAAAATTGTTTGATTATAGTTGAAAATTGTTTGATTATAGTTGAAAATTGTTTGATTATAGTTGAAAATTGTTTGATTATAGTTGAAAATTGTTTGATTATAGTTGAAAATTGTTAGATTATAGTTGAAAATTGTTTGATTATAGTTGAATATTGTTTGATTATAGTTGAAAATTGTTTGATTATAGTTGAAAATTGTTTGATTATAGTTGAATATTGTTTGATTATAGTTGAAAATTGTTTGATTATAGTTGAAAATTGTTTGATTATAGTTGAAATTTTTTTGATTATAGTTGAAAATTGTTTGATTATAGTTGAAAATTGTTAGATTATAGTTGAAAATTGTTAGATTATAGTTGAAAATTGTTTGATTATAGTTGAAAATTGTTTGATTATAGTTGAAAATTGTTTGATTATAGTTGAATATTGTTTGATTATAGATGAAAATTGTTTGATTATAGTTGAATATTGTTTGATTATAGTTGAAAATTGTTTGATTATAGTTGAAAATTGTTTGATTATAGTTGAAAATTGTTTGATTATAGTTGAATATTGTTTGATTATAGTTGAAAATTGTTTAATTATAGTTGAAAATTGTTTGATTATAGTTGAAAATTGTTTGATTATAGTTGAAAATTGTTTGATTATATCCACAACATTCCAGATTTTTTTTTAAATGTATTTTTTTATTTTGATGATAAAAATTCAATCTCCTAACACATGAGTGAACGACATCATTGATTGAACTGTTTCTATAACATGGACGACAACATAGAGGAAGAACTTCTTTCTTCTTCTATCATCATCATCATCATCATCTCTGGAGACTTTAATCATGCCAACCTGGACTCTACTCTGCCTACTTTCCATCAGGCCGTGGATTGTCCCACCAGGAATAACAGGACAATTGACCTTCTTTATTCCAACTTGAAGGACGCCTACAGAGCCAAACCTCTTCCTCCACTTGGAAGGTCCGATCACAACCTGGTCCACCTTCAGTCACAGTACACTCCTCTGGTGCAGAGACAGACTGTGACCACTAAGACAATCAGAAAGTGGACACCAGCTGTGGAGGACGCCATCAGAGACTGCTTTGAAACAACAGACTGGGATGTGCTGCTGAGTCTCATGGTGAGGACATCGAGGGACAGACACACTGTCTAACAGATTATTTAAATTTCTGTTTGGACGTTGTCGCCCCTACTAAGACTGTCCGCTGTTACCCTAATAATAAACCGTGGGTAACAAAGGAGGTCAAGGATGTCCTTAACAGGAAGAAAGTGGCATTCAGGAGCAGAGACAGGGACGCCATGAGGTCAGCTCAGCAGGAGGTGAAGCGATGCTTGAAGGAGGCAAAGGACACCTACAGGAGGAGGTTGGAGGAGAAGCTGAGCCGAGAAGAAATAAGAGAGGTCTGGGATGGTGTTAAAACCATCACTGGACACAAGACCAAGGCCTCTCTGACTGCAGTGGACACGGTGGATGAGGCAAATGGACTGAACAACTTTTCAACAGGTTTGAGCAGGTCACCTCACCCTCACTGCTGCCCGCCTCAGGACCTGCCCCACCTTCTTGTGCCCCCCCCAGCTCCACAGAACCACTTCCCAGCTTCACCTCACTCCAGGTACAGGATGTACTTCGGAGGATTCGTCCAGGGAAGGCTGCTGGTCCTGATAAGGTGTCTGCTCGACTGCTAAAGACCTGCGCTGCTGAACTAGCTGAGCCACTCCAGCATGTCTTCAACCTCAGTCTACGGCTGGGGAAAGTACCAACTCTGTGGAAGACTTCCTGTATCGTTCCAGTCCCTAAAAAGATCCGACCGAGTGTGCTGAACGATTACAGACCGGTGGCACTGACTTCGCAGCTGATGAAGACACTGGAGCGGCTGGTCCTCAAACATCTCACGCCACAAGTCCAGCACGCGCGAGACCCCCTGCAGTTTGCCTACCAGCCAGCAGTTGGTGTGGAAGATGCCATCCTTCACCTCCTGCATCGGACCTACTCCCACTTGGATAAAGGAAGCGGTTCAGTGAGAATCCTGTTCCTGGACTTTTCTAGTGCCTTCAACACTATCCAACCCACTCTGCTGCAGGACAAACTGACTAAGATGCATGTGGACCCTGGTCTGGTCTCCTGGATTACGGACTATCTTACTGATCGACCACAGTATGTCAGGCTGAAGGACATCAAGTCTGACACTATGGTGTGCAGTACAGGAGCACCTCAGGGGACAGTACTGGCCCCTCTCCTCTTCACCATCTACACTTCAGACTTCTGCTACAACTCAGAGCTGAGTCTCGTCCAGAAGTATGCTGACGACACTGCCATTGTTGGATGCATCAGGGACAACAGCGAAGACGAGTACAGGAGTCTGATACGTGACTTTGTGGACTGGAGTGAGAGGAACCACTTGCAGCTGAACACCTCAAAAACCAAGGAGCTGGTCTTGGAAAGCCATGGAAAGCCATGTCCAGTGTCCATCAGAGGCGACGAGGTGGAGATAGTGGACAACTATAAGTACCTCGGTGTGTGGATGGACAGTAAACTGGACTGGTCCTGCAACACAGACCATGTGTATAAGAAGGTTCAGAGTAGACTGTACTTTCTGAGGAGGCTTCGTTCATTTAACATCTGCAAGAAGCTCCTCTGCATGTTCTACCAGTCTGTGGTGGCCAGTGTCCTGTTCTATGCTGTGGTGTGTTGGGGTGGAAATGTGTCCAAGAGGAGTGTCAACAGGTTGGACAGGTTGATCAGGAGGGCTGGTTCTGTGGTTGGAATGAAGCTGGACTCACTGGTGACAGTTGCTGAGAGGAGATCATTGAACAAACTACTGTCCATCATGGACGATGACAGTCATCCTCTCAGCACTGTCATCAGTGAGCAGAGAAGCAGAATGAGTGCACGAATGCTCCTACCCAGGTGCAAAACAAATAGACTCAGGGACTCATTCATCCCTCGGGCTATTAAATTGTACAATTCTGAGTTCGGGGGCAGGAGTGGAGTGAAAGTATCTGGATGTTCTGTTCCATGTTAGTCTTTGTATCTTTGTCTTTGTTGTTTTCCTTTCCTTGACCTATGTCCTTTGTCTTTGTCTTTAGACTTAGATGGTGTCATCTTGTTCTTCCTCTTTATGTTCTTCTTATTTTATTTTTTATGTATTATTTTTTATTGTTTATGAAAAATTGCTGGCTATTGTAAAAAAACAATTTCCCAAAGGAGACCTCCTGAGGGATCAATAAAGTTTTACCTTACCTTACCTTACCTTACCTTACTCATCCTGATGACACTGACAACATAGAAGAACTTCTTTCTTCTTCTACTCATCCTGATGACACTGACAACATAGAAGAACTTCTTTCTTCTTCTACTCATCCTGATGACACTGACAACAACAACATGGAAGAAGAACCTGAACTTCTTTCTTCTTCTACTCATCCAACCTTGTGTTTGCAGACGGTGACTCTGCCGGAGCTTCCTGCTGTGATGGTCTTCAAAGATGGAGGCTTCTTCACGTACGACGGTGAGTCTTTGCTCTTCAGTTTAAAGACTCCTGTTTGTCTCCTTGTGACCACGAGTCTCCACCTGCAGGTCCAGAGACACCAGACGTGAGACACAAGGTTTTCAAGAGTTGTTGAAAACCTTGTCTCGTCGCACACTTCACACACACAGACTCACAACTTATTCCACCGACTCTGAGGATCAATAGTATCGATCATAGGTTTTATTAGAAATAAGCGTAAACATGTTATTATTGCGGAATCTCAAAATGGATACTTTAGCGCCCCCTGTGGTCTGGAGGAGAAGTGGGCGTGGTAATGTGAGGTCAGAGGTGAAAGGTCATGATGATCAGAGAATGAACATGTGAACGTGAAATGTACGACAACATCTTCAACACCAGTTTGAAGTCATCGTTAAGGTTGTTAACACACTCGGTGTAGTTGTGTGTTGTTTTCTACTGTTGGTGTGATTGACATGTAGAGAAGTTACTATACTAGGATCTGAGGCTCTCCTCCGTCCACCGTCACGTGTCTCACACACGAAACAGAAAAGAATAACATTTCTATAGAATAAAACCCACGACCTGCTTCAGTGGATCAACTAATACGTTCTCCTGCTCTTCACTGAAACCATTCGTTTTCTTCTCCAGAATGAAAGAAACGGACGTTTCTGCACATGATGCGTAACATTTGTTCATTTAAGTGTAAATGTTCCGTCACAATACAACAGTCATTTTGATGACGACACAGTAGCAAGACGTGTTGAATCATTGTTTTCAACTCTTGGTGCAGAATAAATACTCTTGCTGGAAGTATCTTGTAGTAACTTCTTTGTACTAACGTTGACAAGGATTGGATCTTGAGGTTCAAGATGTTGAAGCTGCTACGACACGACCTGGATATTGTAGCCTCGTGCACACGCCTGCGCACGAGTACTGAACTGGAGGTCCGCGGGTTTATCCAAGGAAAACCATGAGATATTTCCCTTTCGTTCATTTCCTCGCTTCGGTGTCGACATGATGGTAGAAAAATATCACTTATAACTGATGTCGCTCAGTTTCACAGGAAACCGACCAGACTGAGCGACCTCAGAGAGGAGCTGCCGGCGCGTCGCAATATCAATAATAAATCCACCTCCTTGTACACGCACACGTAGCACTTTATAAATGACGCTAACAACTTAGCTTGTTAGCATACAGTGAAGAACGTACCCTTTCGCCGACTCTCTTTGGTGTGTGCAAGCATTGTTAGTAGGGTTGGGTCGGAATACACTGGTCTCCACAGTCAGTCTGTGTCAAGGCCTTCAAAATACTCAGTGAGTTAAGATGACACGACGACCTTCCTGGTTCATGTTGAACTGCTGCCGTGTCTGGAGTCGTCTGGTTCCTGATGTTCCTGATGTTCCTGATCCTTGTGTCGCTCCGGAAACCTCTGAACCCTCATGTCCAGCCTGGAAGAGAAGCTTCGTCACATGATGTCCGTTCAGAGCGAGAGGATCTGTGGGTCTGAAGGCATCAGCTGCTTTCATTCTTCGCTGCACAAACACTCGTCCCTGAACAAACTCCAGAAACCGAAGCACGTGGTTCTTCTGAAGCGTTTAGTTTCGTGATGAAGAGCGTCTGTGTGTCGAGGCATCACTTCCTGTCGATTGAGATCAATCTGTGCGGTGAAGGAGCGTCTTTCAATCAGGACTAACCATCTCTGGTTTCTCTATGAAGCTGAACCTCCTTCAAGATAAAACCTCCATCTTCGACCCTCATTGATAAACTCATTTGCTTGGATTTGAAGCAACAATTCCATCAACAGTGACAAGATAACACAGTGAAGTCATGCAGCCTTCAAAGGTTCAGAGAAATGATGGAACGGATCACGGATCAGGCTTCGTTGACATCATGTTTAGAAAGTTTTCTTCTTCTGGAAACTATTTCTCCGGTCGGTGTGTTGTGACCTTAGATCTCAGACCAGAAGAGCTCAGTCGGTCTTTGTTTATATATATATGTATATATATGTATATATATGTATATATATACGTATATATGTATATATATATACGTATATATATATGTATGTATGTATATATATATATATATGTATATATATATATATATATATATATACATATATGTATGAATGTGTACTTTAACACACACACTTTAGTTCAACTTTAAGAATAATTGAACGTAGGAGTGACAAGACTTTTAGCTTTGACTGAGGAATACTTGCATATACACTGATATACAGTGATATGTAGTGATATATATGTGTAGTATTGTCCAGTACTTGACTCTGGTGTTGTGATAGTGTAGTAGCAAGTATATATATGTAGTATTGTGGAGTACTTGACTCTGGTGTTGTGATAGTGTAGTAACAAGTATATATGTGTAGTATTGTCCAGTACTTGACTCTGGTGTTGTGATAGTGTAGTAACAAGTATATATGTGTAGTATTGTCCAGTACTTGACTCTGGTGTTGTGATAGTGTAGTAACAAATATATATGTGTAGTATTGTCCAGTACTTGACTCTGGTGTTGTGATAGTGTAGTAACAAGTATATATGTGTAGTATTGTCTAGTACTTGACTCTGGTGTTGTGATAGTGTAGTAACAAGTATATATGTGTAGTATTGTCCAGTACTTGACTCTGGTGTTGTGATAGTGTAGTAACAAGTATATATGTGTAGTATTGTCCAGTACTTGACTCTGGTGTTGTGATAGTGTAGTAACAAGTATATATGTGTAGTATTGTCCAGTACTTGACTCTGGTGTTGTGATAGTGTAGTAACAAGTATATATGTGTAGTATTGTCCAGTACTTGACTCTGGTGTTGTGATAGTGTAGTAACAAGTATATATGTGTAGTATTGTCCAGTACTTGACTCTGGTGTTGTGATAGTGTAGTAACAAGTATATATGTGTAGTATTGTCCAGTACTTGACTCTGGTGTTGTGATAGTGTAGTAACAAGTATATATGTGTAGTATTGTCCAGTACTTGACTCTGGTGTTGTGATAGTGTAGTAACAAGTATATATGTGTAGTATTGTCCAGTACTTGACTCTGGTGTTGTGATAGTGTAGTAACAAGTATATATGTGTAGTATTCCCTCTCTCGCTCGCTCGTTGTTTGCTCGTCCTTCTCTCCACCTGTTCTAACCAGTGCAGGTGTGTTATAACCAGGTGTTATGTTTACGACAGGAAACAAATATGTTTCTCACTTTAGCTTCAGTCAAATGAAAATTCATTTCACTGCAGTAAGAAACTCATCAAAGTTGATGTGTTTGTTGTTCACGTCTGTTGTTCTAGCAGTGACTTTGTTTTAGGAGCTGAAGATTTTATTACACACACACACTCACACACACACACCTGCATACACTCACACACACCTGCATACACACACACTCACACACACCTGCATTCACTATTTAAAATGATATAAACTAGAATATTCACAATTTAATGCTGAAAACAAGTTTGGTCATTAAATGTTGAATATTATAGTTTTTTTTTTATAATTTTAAATGTTGAATATTATAGTTTTTTATATCATTTTAAATGTTGAATATTCTGCTCAATATCAAATATTTCTGCACATGTCAAGTAGCTCCAGCGTGGTTGCTATGGCGACATGTTCTCCAGCAGGAAAGAAACGAGGAGCAGACGCAGATATTCACGGCTCAGTGTTTCTGAAGAGGATACTTCACCAGTACTTCACCAGTACTTCACCAGTACTTTAAAACCTGTTGTTACTGCAGAGCCTCGTGGACCTGGAGGGTCCGGGGGGGTTGCCTCTTCTCGCGCCCCTGGGGGGGGGGCCGCGGGGGCCCCCCCCCCCCCTGGGGGGGGCCCCCCGGGGGTTTTATTTTGGGGGGGAAAAAAAATGGAAAAAAACTTTGTTCTTTTTTTTTTCCCCCCCCCGGGGCCCCTTTTTTTTTTTTTTTTTTTTTTTTTTTTTTTTTTTTCCCTTCCTCTTTTTTTTTTTTTTTTTTTTTTTTTTTTGTAATATTGGTGTCAATCACAATAATGCAATAATAATATCAATATTTAACTCACGGATCAATACTGTAATATTTGTCTCACAATAATAATAATAATACTATCAATATTTAACTCACGGATCAATACTGTAATATTTGTCTCACAATAATAATAATACTATCAATATTTAACTCACGGATCAATACTGTAATATTTGTCTCACAATAATAATAATAATATCAATATTTAACTCACGGATCAATACTGTAATATTTGTCTCACAATAATAATAATAATAATATCAATATTTAACTCACGGATCAATACTGTAATATTTGATATCAATATTTAACTCACGGATCAATACTGTAATATTTGTCTCACAATAATAATAATACTATCAATATTTAACTCACGGATCAATACTGTAATATTTGTCTCACAATAATAATAATACTATCAATATTTAACTCACGCTACTAATATTTGATCAATACTGTAATATTTGTCTCACAATAATAATAATAATATCAATATTTAACTCACGGATCAATACTGTAATATTTGTCTCACAATAATAATAATAATATCAATATTTAACTCACGGATCAATACTGTAATATTTGTCTCACAATAATAATAATAATATCAATATTTAACTCACGGATCAATACTGTAATATTTGTCTCACAATAATAATAATAATATCAATATTTAACTTCAATATTTAACTCACGGATCAATACTGTAATATTTGTCTCACAATAATAATAATAATATCAATATTTAACTCACGGATCAATACTGTAATATTTGTCTCACAATAATAATAATACTATCAATATTTAACTCACGGATCAATACTGTAATATTTGTCACAATAATAATAATACTATCAATATTTAACTCACGGATCAATACTGTAATATTTGTCTCACAATAATAATAATAATATCAATATTTAACTCACGGATCAATACTGTAATATTTGTCTCACAATAATAATAATAATATCAATATTTAACTCACGGATCAATACTGTAATATTTGTCTCACAATAATAATAATAATACATAATAATACTATCAATATTTAACTCACGGATCAATACTGTAATATTTGTCCCACAATAATAATAATACTATCAATATTTAACTCACGGATCAATACTGTAATATTTGTCTCACAATAATAATAATACTATCAATATTTAACTCACGGATCAATACTGTAATATTTGTCTCACAATAATAATAATACATATCAATATTTAACTCACGGATCAATACTGTAATATTTGTCTCACAATAATAATAATACTATCAATATTTAACTCACGGATCAATACTGTAATATTTGTCTCACAATAATAATAATAATACAATATTTAACTCAGGATCAAATTAATATTGTTCAATAATAATAATATCAATATTTAACTCACGGATCAATACTGTAATATTTGTCTCACAATAATAATAATACTATCAATATTTAACTCACGGATCAATACTGTAATATTTGTCTCACAATAATAATAATACTATCAATATTTAACTCACGGATCAATACTGTAATATTTGTCTCACAATAATAATAATACTATCAATATTTAACTCACGGATCAATACTGTAATATTTGTCTCACAATACTAATAATACTATCAATATTTAACTCACGGATCAATACTGTAATATTTGTCTCACAATAATAATAATACTATCAATATTTAACTCACGGATCAATACTGTAATATTTGTCTCACAATACTAATAATACTATCAATATTTAACTCACGGATCAATACTGTAATATTTGTCTCACAATAATAATAATACTATCAATATTTAACTCACGGATCAATACTGTAATATTTGTCTCACAATAATAATAATACTATCAATATTTAACTCACGGATCAATACTGTAATATTTGTCTCACAATACTAATAATACTATCAATATTTAACTCACGGATCAATACTGTAATATTTGTCTCACTAATACTAATAATACTATCAATATGAGTGTTGGCCCCATAAGTAAGTCGAGTGTTAAATATGTGTTTAAAAAGAATCACTACAACAAAGGTGAAACAACGACACACAACTGTACACATTCTTCTCCTGAACTCAAGGAGCAGAAATGAGGATATTTTGAAATATTTCTCTTATTCAAACCTTTTATTCACCAGGATATACGAACTTGACAGTAATTGATGTTTTAAACTGTGTTTTTAGTTTGTGTTTCATCATTTTCAGCAGCAAACAAACTTAAGGTTGTGATGCTTCAACTCAGCTGCTGGACCAGCAGTTTGTTGTGTAGTAGTTGTGTGTCTGGATCCTAATGTGATGTTTTTCTGGGTGTTTTTGCAAAAATGTTTTCAAGATTTCAAGTATATACTACTAAGAGATTCTTGGTACTTGATATGCTCAGGAAATATGTTACCATAATAGAAAATAAATAATGAATTCATAATTAAATCAAGATTGTTGGATTTACTCACAATTCAACTCAGGCTCGTCCTCCTGAAGTATGACTTGATGTTTCCCACACACTGCCACATGCTCACGCCGTTCTGAGGAACATCTACCCCACCTTCACCTGTGGAGTGATGCACAAGTCTAGTCATAAAGTATGTCTTTATTCTGCAGAGTTTTCACTGCTGTCCAGGTGAGTCACGAGGTTCCTCTTGTTCCATGTGTCATGTCTGACCGTAGGGTGTCGTCTGATGGCTCCTCAAGCGAGGTCTCGTCACACTTGTTGTGAAAGCGTGGTCAGGCGTGATCGCTGTCATGTTGTTGTTGTTTACCAGCCGCTGACGAGTGTGTTTGTTGCAGAGTACGAAGACGGCGCTCTATCTTCGTGGGTGAACAAGGAACGCTTTCAAGGGTATCTGCAGATCGACGGCTTCGCTCTGTACGAGCTCGGAGAGACAGGTGAGCCGATCGGAAGGATGACGACTCGTGTCACTCAAGTAAAGCATCTCGTGTCTCTGTGACATGAAGGAGTCTTTATTAATTATTAGATATATATTAAATATAGGTATTATTAAGATGTTTCCAGACCAGGCTCACAAAGAACTTAACGAAACGATAGTTAAAATACAAACGTAAAAACTCTTAAAGGTCAAGACAACGAAGAGACCAACAAACTAGAACATGAAGGTCTTCAGATGCTTCACTAGAATCTCAGCACTTGCTCAAAAGCACTCGCTGCAGGGAAGTTTAGTCCAGACCGAGAAAGTGACGCCATCTTGCTCTTTCTTAAATGTGTATATATATATATATATATATCTCCAAACCTTCACTGCAGGGTCAGACTCTTCACTCCTTCTTCATGAAGATCCTTCTGTGGACCTCAGATGTTTCCTCCGTCAGCAGGAATAGAACCAGCAGCCGTTGAACCATAAAGTGATCTTCAGCAGCAGATGTTTGTTGACGTGACTTCAGGTGCTGTCGACGTCCACACGTGTAAAGATCTTTAGAAGTAAAGACATTTACTAGTTTCTCGTTCATTTCTCATCAATAGAAACGAGTGACTCCGAGTGGTTGACCAATGAGACGTGTGTGTTGAAGTCATGTGACTGAGGCCTTGACAGCAACTACTACAATTATTGAAAGATACATAAAATACAACAATTGTACTCATACATGCATGTTTATTGTTTGTATACAGTTTAAAATGTTCCTTAATTACAAAGAATATAAAGCACGATTCATAGTCAGGATCCTTGTGTAGTAATACTACAGTGGCTCTCAGTGATCACTGCAGTGATTCGCAGAGTAATACTGCAGTGCCTCGCAGAGTAATACTGCAGTGCCTCGCAGAGTAATACTGCAGTGCCTCGCAGAGTAATACTGCAGTGCCTCGCAGAGTAATACTGCAGTGCTTAACATCTGCAGTGCCTCGCAGAGTAATACTGCAGTGCCTCGTGGTGTGTGTTTTTGAGTAATACTGCGTGCTTGCAGAGTAATACTGCAGTGCCTTGCAGAGTAATACTGCAGTGCCTCGCAGAGTAATACTGCAGTGCCTCGCAGAGTAATACTGCAGTGCTTCCCAGAGTAATACTGCAGTGCTTCCCAGAGGTATACTGCAGTGCTTCGCAGAGTAATACTGCATTGCTTCGCAGTGTAATACTGCAGTGATTTGAAGAGTAATACTGCAGTGCTTCGCTGAGTAATACTGCAGTGCTTCGCAGAGTAATACTGCAGTGCCTTGCAGAGTAATACTGCAGTGCTTCGCAGAGTAATACTGCAGTGCTTCGCAGAATAATACTGCAGTGCCTCGCAGAGTAATACTGCAGTGCTTCCCAGAGTAATACTGCAGTGCTTCGCAGAGTAATACTGCAGTGCTTCCCAGAGTTATACTGCAGTGCTTCGCAGAGTAATACTGCAGTGCCTCGCAGAGTAATACTGCAGTGCTTCCCAGAGTTATACTGCAGTGCTTCGCAGAGTAATACTGCAGTGCTTCGCAGCGTAATACTGCAGTGATTTGAAGAGTAATACTGCAGTGATTTGAAGAGTAATACTGCAGTGCTTCGCAGAGTAATACTGCAGTGCCTTGCAGAGTAATACTGCAGTGCCTTGCAGAGTAATACTGCAGTGCTTCGCAGAGTAATACTAAAAGTGATTCGCAGACTAATACTGTGGTGCCTTGCAGAGTAATACTACTTTGATTCGTAGAGTAATACCTCAGTGCCTTCCGGAGTAATACTACTGTGATTTGTATAGTAACACTACAGTGCGTCGCAGAGTAATACTACAATGACTTGTAGAGTATTTCTACAGTGACTCTTGGAGTAATACTACTGTGAGCTTCATAGATTACCAACATTTCGACACATTTTTCACCATGTACCACCTGAGACCAGTTTTAGGTCAGAAAGTAAAACCAGAATTAATTACCTTATAGTTTAGTAAATATTTTTTCTAGCTGCTGTAATGGAATTAGTTTGGAGGTATTTGAACTGAGAACCCTCGTGTGGATAAATAGAGCAACTGTGATAGAAAGATGGAATTTTCATTTTTTGTGTAACCGGTTACACCACAGTTAGAAGCTTCGGTTACACGAGTAGAAAACATGGTAAACTTTGACACCACTAGTTACTACTTCAGTTACTCATCAGTCGAAGATGTTTTATTTTCTTCCACATTGAAACGCGTCTAAATCTGAACCGTTGACCAGCGTTTGTTGTTCGGTGGCGACATCTGCTCGTATCTTCCATTATTGACGACAGAAGTCAAAGGAGCGTCTAAATAATGGATGGAGTTTCTTCTATTTCTGAGTTTCTTCGCTCCAACCTCTCGGTTTAATCTCCGGGTCAAAAATAACATGGATATATTCGCACGGGAGTCGCCGCCCAAGGGCAGAGCTCTCAATAAACGATCGTCCAGGAGCCCGAGGATGTTCCTCCTGCTCTGAATAATACACCGAGATGAAGTACAACAACAACGGCAGGAAAACAGCAGCAGCTGTGATTTACTGCTCGTCGTAAAAACACCTGCAGCAACAATCTGCTCCACGGCTTCCTCTCGTCCATGCTTCTGTTCGCTGCGTATCAAAGTCACCGTGATGAAGCGTCGTAACAAATATTATATATAAAATAAGGTATTTGTCGCATTATCAAGGGTGAGCAGCAGGGGGCAGTGTGGCTCTCTCGTCAGTGAAGCTTTGACCTGAGTTTGTCTTGAGTGACATGTCTGTCTGATGCTGGAGCGATGGATGCATCAGCTCTCATCTCCTCCACTCATTGTCTTCTCTCGCTCCTCCACCTTCAGGCAAACTGGTGGCGATCGCGGTGGTGGACGAGAAGGACGCGACGGACGAGAGCAGCAGGTACGAACCAGTCAGAACCAGTCTGGCCAGAAGAGATAAGAACAGCAACAAGAGGCTGAGCTGCTTCACTCTGTCGTCTCTAGATTGAAGAGCATGATCCAGGGCGTGGCCAAGGACCACAGGGAGCAGTTCAACAGGTGAGGCACCAGCACAGGTCAGAGGTCAACGGTGTGACTCATTCTCGAGGGTCTCGGTCGTGCAGAGGTTCAGATCCTGTCGTTGTCACTGAAGTCATTTCATCAAATGAAATCTTTTGATTCTCAAGCAGAGAGTTACTTTAATGCTTTAAACATTGAAACGTTCTTCGTCACATGATCGTCTGTGTGTCGTGTGATTGGATGAAAGTTTGATCAGTAGCTCTGAGCTCTGTTGATGATGTCTGGAGACTCTTTTATACAAACATTTATATTGAATTTGAAGAGCTATGATGTTTCAAATATAGAAAATATATATTTTTTCATTAGAATCTCAAACTTTATGTAAAAAAAAACAAAACAACAACCATTCAATAAACAAACCATACAATTAATTATTATTATTATACAAAAAATAATTTAATTAAATGATAAAGAAATGTGTAACAAATCCAACTGTTAAGACTCTCACAGCTGCGTCTAGAGTCGACTCCAGGCTTCACTGTCGTCTGCTTGGATTCACTGAAAAGGTAATTATGCAAAAGTTCCAAATATAGTTTGATGCTGAAGCTGTCAATCATGAACGACGCGTTCAAGTCCCACCGTATTCCATTACGTTGGTTAGAGGTCCTGGAACACGACGCACCAGCAGGACTGGAGAGTGTGAGATCTGCTGCTCCACAGCTGCACCTCTGCTGGTTCAGAGCCTCACACATCAGAAGGTGGAAGATGTTGCAGATGATTCTGCAGCAGCCGTGCAGTCACCAGATCCTCCCACGCTCTCTTCAAACTTTGTTCCTCCTTCAGTGACGATCCTGTCGCCGCAGACGCCTCCAGACGTTTCCAAGCAAGCGTTTGGAAGGAGATGATGGAGGAAGTCTCTGAGACAGATGTTGAGACCAGGCACTAATAATTGTCTCAAACCTGGCACGAGGCCTGAGAACGTCTTCAAACGTCTGCTTGAAGATGTTGGTTTTGACTCTGAAGGTGGTTTGAGGAACAAGTGAAGTCAGTGTTGAGCTTCTGTGACGTTAGACGAGCTACGATGCCTGAGCTGTGGATGGAACTGAAGGAACTGAAGGTTTTTTAAACGGAAGGTTTGATTCTGACCATGTGATCCGCCTCTAACTTTAGACCCCTCAGAGTTTGAGCTGTGACCTGCTTGAGTGACGCAACATAATCAATGATGCTTCATCCTTATGTCGGACACGTCTGGGACCTCAAGAGTCTTCAGGTGTGGAAGCAACATCTCCTGACCTGGATGTTTGTGATCGTGTGGATCTCCTGCCTCGGTCTGTGCTGAAGACCTTCTCCAGTAGTTCATGTGATGACAACAGTGTTGCATAGAAACAGATCCTCGTACGGTCATGTCTTCTTTTCTCTTCTAACACGTGTCATCACCTGAACCTTCATGGATGCAGTTAAAAAGACTCAACTATGTTACGAGTATTAATCAACCACTGGTCTGGTATCAGTTGAACTGACTGTCGCTTTAAGAACAAGAACCATTGTTGGTGTTGAAGTCCTGGAATAGTTTGGAATCGTTCCATCATTTGGCTCGAGGGTTGAAGGCTTTTACATTCTTTGACCTTGAAGTCACCTCTCATGGTTTTTACTAACACTGTTGATGACACTGGTTCTGTGTGACCAGATGTTTCAAACGTGTACAACTTAAATATCCATGATTCTGGATCAATGATTTCACTGTAACACGCGTCATATGTTGATAATTCAACGATAACAAGACGGGAAACATAAACGTTGTCTCTTGAGCTCTCGGCAACACTGTGGTGACTCTAGAGTCTGTGAGGAACTTTCATGACCCAGATCCACTGTGGTCTCCGTTTGAAGGCGGCAGAACCTGGTGGACCCGCGTCCAAACGTTGGGTTTGTTAGTTCAGATCCGAGGGGTTGTTCTGCCGCCAATCATCTGCAGAGCATCTCGAGGACGCTGTGACCGATCGCGTCGTGATGTTGCTCCTGACTGACTTGTTCTTCGGCGTCGCATCTCCACGTGTTTCATCAGCGGAGGCGGAGCTCCATCCAAGCCCCTCCCTCCCGGCGCTCCCTTGAGGAGAGACTGAACGACACCATCATCAGTGACACCATCTGACTCATGTTCCTGAAGCCTCCCGTGCTGGAGATCCTGCTGAGATCAGACGCTCCTGAAGGTGCAGTTTGACGCGGCTTATCGAGACATAAACGCGCCGACTGTCGACGACTAGACTCGGTATCTGCTGCCACGTCTATGACACGGAATCACAAACCGCGAGCGCGTCTGTGATTCACTGCAGCATCTGCTGCACGATGACAGGTCATTAGTTCCTTGAGCTCCACGTTCAGTCCTCGCTGCAGACGCCACCTCTGTGTCAACATCTGAGTCGCCGCGGAACTGATTCACTTTTGGAGGATTCTTTGATTCTTCGTTTAAATGACTTTTCTTATCAAACACATGGACCTGAATCTTTGGTTCCTGAAGGTCCTGCAGACGAACGTTTGAACGTCTCACAGTCTGGAGATGATTGTCTACACTGTGTTGTTTGTGTCAGCGGTCAGGGATCAGAACCAGGATGGATTACTCTGTTGTTACAGTTGAACTTTTTACCGTGTAACTTTATTTTAAACACAAACTGAGCAACACCGTAAAAACAACAACATTAAAACAAAATAAATAACAAACAATACTAATACTTTCAATTCTTAGATAGACCTTTTTCTTTCTGTGAGTAAATTAAAAAAAAGTAATTACCGTATTTCCCGGACTATAAGTCGCACTGGAGTATAAGTCGCATTTTTGGGGGAAATTGATTTGATAAAATCCAAGAACATAAAACTAGAGGCAACAACAGAATAATGTTCCGTTACATGAAGTGAGAACCTGGTATGTTAACATAACATATGAAGAGTTATTCAGAGAACTATAGCATCAATAACTAACTAGTTTACCAAACCATCCGTGTAACTCCAAATAACTCTTCATCCTCGTGTCACTTTTAAACAACTAACTAACTCCGGAGGTAGAAGATGCTTCCTCTTCTACGTGGAAATGATCAACACAGGCCTAGAGCGCCCTCTTGTGGTTTAGTGTGAAAATAACATGTGAAATGTTCATCTCCATCAGTGATAGGATGCTCCATCCCAGGTGTGTGAGGGAGAGGTACCGCAGGTCCTTCCTCCTGCTGCCATCAGACAATAACAACACAGCCAGATAATTATCTAACTGCACCTTTCTTGCTATTTTTGTAAATATGTGTATATAATATAGTGCAGATTTATTTTCTTTTTAATATTTTATTTCTGGGTGTTTTTATTTTTCTTCTGGTATATTGCTCTTGCTGTTTGTTAAAAAGAATTTCCCCTCGCGGGATAATAAAGGGATCTGATTCTGATTCTGATGATATATCGCTAATTATGTGTTCATAACTTCACACATAAGTCGCTCCAGAGTAAAAGTCGCGGACAAACTATGAAGAAAACTGACACTTATAGTCCGGTAAATACGGTACACTAATACTGTTATAAAGTAGTGTTGAACGCACCATAGCAGTCCTGATGTCATTGAATGCATCATTTGGAGAGATAAGAGGTGCAGAGAAATGTAATCATTTGATTGACAGATAAGGATGACGGCAAATATGCTCGTATGCAGCCTTAATCGTGACAAAAACGGTGAGAAAAATGTGTTAAATCTTCCTAAAATATAGGAAACTATTAAATCTAAAAAGTGACATGTTTTATTGATGGCCTTTTGTTTTGTGCAAACGTTGTGAGAAACACTGAGCGTGAGGTGGAGCTGGTTCCAGCGTCTGCTAACTTGTTCCTTTCTCTGCTCGGTCTGTTAAGAAGCGTCGATCCTCGCCGTGACCAACGGACGGTGAACAAACGAGTTTCCGTCGCATAAATCCAGCAACACCTCCGTGTCTCTCACGAGTGTCTGAAGATCCTTTTCTTCTGGGATCCCATTAACGCCTCGACAACCTCCGTCTCACTAACACGGCGTCTCATCTCTTTTCATCTGGCGCAGCAGATGTCAATACATATCTGTGGGTATCTAGGTCGCTCCCTCCCGCAGTAAATAGATCCACTTCCTTGAAGAATCACACCAGCTTTTACCAGGAACTTCTCAGCGAGTTGGCAGATGCCTCGCAACACGTGCCGCCGCTCAGCCCTCGCGGCTGAAGAGCTGATGAGTGACGGACGAGCATCCATCTTGACTGGAGCTGCCGGTGCTTGACTTCTGTAAGATGAAGGTTCCAGTGAAGAAACACACCAACGTTGCATTTGTTAGTACATTTTTAATCTGTATTTAGTTCTACCGCGAGTCTGGCATCATCAGTCTGGAGGCTTGGATTGCTGGATCTGTTTTTCCTAAATCAACTCTAGTCTTACTTCAAGTGTAAAGTGTCTTGAGATCACTTTATGATAAGACACTTCAATAAAATTGGATTGGATTGGATTGGAGGATGTAAACGAGTGTACGTGTGAATCTACTGGGAAGTGTTTCAAGAGCAGGTCTCTAGTACAAATGTAGAGTTTTGCTCGGCACTGGTTGCTGTGTCTTAAATCACATACTTGTGTACTCAAAGTTAGTATTTTTAGTGCGTAAGTGCGTCTCAATTCTTAGTATGTAAAGTTAGTGCTCCATACACACTAGATTGTCACTAAAACACACAAAACTAAGTATGGATCGATGGACACTTTCTACACTGAACGACTCCATCTTAGTGACGTTGTAAACAGAAGTTCTTCTTCTAGTACAATTCTAGCGTTTACTATTTATTTATTTGCAGGAAATTGCAAATTAGGTTGAAGTTGGGAAAACTCCATTTTTTTAGTAGTGAATTGATGACGTCAAAGTGTAAAAGTTATCTTTTCAATCGACATACTAAAGCTGAGCTTCAAACGCTTCAATCGTTAAACAAGACATTCAATGAAGTTAACATCTTGATGCCTCAGACGAACAACCATCTCGTCATCTTGTTTCATGATTCCTTCTCCACTGAACTTCATGTCATCATCCAGAACCCTCACGACGTCACACCAGAGCTTCTGATCTCAGTGGTTCACGCTTCACTCGCGTCTCTTCATCGTCGTGTCGTCGATACAAAGACGTCTGTTTGTCCCCAGAGGAGCCGGCGTTTGTATCGCTGCAGATGAATTCAACTGGTTTGTCGATGCTTCATAGTCTTTCACCGGCACCGGCTCCTCTGGACTCTCTGGAGCTCCTGCTCGTCCGTCAATACAGCGCCGAGACGAAGCACAATGAGAAGGAAATTGAATTCCTCCTCCTGCCTTACGGTGGATCCTCATGAGAGCAGAACACCAGGAAGATGCACCAGAGAACAGTTCAGGAACGTATGTTCCATCACATACGAGCAGAGTGAGAAGATGAATCACAACATTGAAGAACTCTTAGACCCTCCTGACCTCCAGCCTAACCCTGGAGGTCTTTACTGAAGGATCGTTTTAGTCACTTCATTCAACATGGACCGGTGGGAGGTCTGGACTGAGGAGAAGTAGCTTCAGTCCACTCTGATGCCTTCAAGGGCTGAGGTTCAGGGATGAAGGTCAAACAAGAGAATGATCAGATGAACATCATGTACAGATACATTAGAGATGTTCAGGCCAAGAGTAGAAACTCACTTTTTGATGAGTGGGTTCAGAAACATGTTGCTCAAAATTGCAAGATGTGACTAAAGTCTCCAAGAATAAGAACAGATTCTATGTGAATAATGCAAGATAAGAAGTCACCAAGGACCAGGAGGACGGTAGATTGACACACAACAGAAAGGACTTGTAGAACCAACCAAGGTCTCTGAGTGTCATGGATCTAGATCTCAGTGGAGATGAAGGTCTCTGAGTGTCATGGATCTAGATCTCAGTGGAGATGAAGGTCTCTGAGTGTCATGGATCTAGATCTCAGTGGAGATGAAGGTCTCTGAGTGTCATGGATCTAGATCTCAGTGGAGATGAAGGTCTCTGAGTGTCATGGATCTAGATCTCAGTGGAGATGAAGGTCTCTGAGTGTCATGGATCTAGATCTCAGTGGAGATGAAGGTCTCTGAGTGTCATGGATCTAGATCTCAGTGGAGATGAAGGTCTCTGAGTGTCATGGATCTAGATCTCAGTGGAGATGAAGGTCTCTGAGTGTCATGGATCTAGATCTCAGTGGAGATGAAGGTCTCTGAGTGTCATGGATCTAGATCTCAGTGGAGATGAAGGTCTCTGAGTGTCATGGATCTAGATCTCAGTGGAGATGAAGGTCTCTGAGTGTCATGGATCTAGATCTCAGTGGAGATGAAGGTCTCTGAGTGTCATGGATCTAGATCTCAGTGGAGATGAAGGTCTCTGAGTGTATGGATCTAGATCTCAGTGGAGATGAAGGTCTCTGAGTGTCATGGATCTAGATCTCAGTGGAGATGAAGGTCTCTGAGTGTCATGGATCTAGATCTCAGTGGAGATGAAGGTCTCTGAGTGTCATGGATCTAGATCTCAGTGGAGATGAAGGTCTGAGTGTCATGATCTAGATCTCAGTGGAGATGAAGGTCTCTGAGTGTCATGGATCTAGATCTCAGTGGAGATGAAGGTCTCTGAGTGTCATGGATCTAGATCTCAGTGGAGATGAAGGTCTCTGAGTGTCATGGATCTAGATCTCAGTGGAGATGAAGGTCTCTGAGTGTCATGGATCTAGATCTCAGTGGAGATGAAGGTCTCTGAGTGTCATGGATCTAGATCTCAGTGGAGATGAAGGTCTCTGAGTGTCATGGATCTAGATCTCAGTGGAGATGAAGGTCTCTGAGTGTCATGGATCTAGATCTCAGTGGAGATGAAGGTCTCTGAGTGTCATGGATCTAGATCTCAGTGGAGATGAAGAGACTGCAGGACTGGGCCTGCTGACAGATTGAATTGGACACGAGGACAATCGTTTCCAGGGAATGTTGATATTGACAAAAGTCTGTTGTTGTTGTGATGGTGTTTTGCAGTGAAGTCCTTCAGTGTGAGCAGAGACACACAAACGAACATCTTCTGTCCACGTGGATCATAAAGTCACAGCTTAGTCGACGTGTTTGATAAGAAAGAAGCAAATGAGATTCTTTCTCTTTAGTCAAGATAATGTTACACTTAGTTTAATGGATTATGTTCCTGAATCTAAAGCCAAACGTTCTTCTGTGATATACAGTGATAGTGTAGTAACAAATATATATGTGTAGTATTGTCCAGTACTTGACTCTGGTGTTGTGATAGTGTAGTAACAAGTATATATGTGTAGTATTGTCCAGTACTTGACTCTGGTGTTGTGATAGTGTAGTAACAAGTATATATGTGTAGTATTGTCCAGTACTTGACTCTGGTGTTGTGATAGTGTAGTAACAAATATATATGTGTAGTATTGTCCAGTACTTGACTCTGGTGTTGTGATAGTGTAGTAACAAGTATATATGTGTAGTATTGTCCAGTACTTGACTCTGGTGTTGTGATAGTGTAGTAACAAGTATATATGTGTAGTATTGTCCAGTACTTGACTCTGGTGTTGTGATAGTGTAGTAACAAGTATATATGTGTAGTATTGTCCAGTACTTGACTCTGGTGTTGTGATAGGGTAGTAACAAGTATATATGTGTAGTATTGTGGAGTACTTGACTCTGGTGTTGTGATAGTGTAGTAACAAGTATATATGTGTAGTATTGTCCAGTACTTGACTCTGGTGTTGTGATAGTGTAGTAACAAGTATATATGTGTAGTATTGTCCAGTACTTGACTCTGGTGTTGTGATAGTGTAGCAAGACAAGTATAAATGTGTAGTATTGTCCAGTACTTGACTCTGGTGTTGTGATAGTGTAGTAACAAGTATATATGTGTAGTATTGTCTAGTACTTGACTCTGGTGTTGTGATAGTGAAGTAACAGAATTTACGGTGAATATTTGCATGTTATCGGAAATTATAGATTCAAATTACTTTATTTTATACACTGTTTATTCAAATATAAACCATACATTTAAAAGCCAGACTGTTTTTCAAAGAAAGTTATTTTTGTTTTCAATCATTACATTGAATATTGATGCGTGTTGTGATTATATTTATGGATAAATATAACGATGAGTGAATCACACTGTGATGTGTTGATCATTTCATTAGTTTCATTAGTTAACATGCTGATAAAAAACCTCACTAAGTGACAAATAAACTTGAAGTACTGTGGAAATACACTGAAGTATTCAAACGATGTTTAATCACGAGAGATGGTAACACAATGATCGAGGGAGCACAGATACACAAACCTAAACAACTTTTTAAAAGTGTGTCACTTCCCAGAGGAAGATCAATAAACTCTGTGGAATAAATAGTGTTTTAAGTCGACACTATTAGAATTGTTTACTTCACCTGCAGTCGTCAGATTCTTCGTCACGTGGAGAAGAAAATACATTATATTTGGAACATATTAATGTGTGTGTGACCAGAAACATGACCTTCTATGGCATAATGACTCTAAATAAATCCCTTTAGCATCTGATTTATTATTTTTTAAATGGTCGTGTCTTTCACACACAGGCCTTCAGTGACGTACGTTTGAATGAATTTACACACAACAGGGATCTGAGCGTGAACTGTTGTAGTCAATAAGACGTTTATCATCAAATGAACATCATTATATCAAAATATCACTCCCACTACAGTCTGTGTGGTTTCCATGGCCACGACCCACACACTCTGCATCGCCCCCCAAAACACACGTACACACATGCGCACACATGCGCACACACGCGCACACACGCGCACACACAAGTACAACTATTGATCTCATAAAGAGCAACATTATTTAGAAAAAAATACATTTACTCACGTAGTTCATGGAGGAAATAAATGAATCCTTTGAAGCTCGTGAAAGACTCTGAGTGAACATAACTTTCAACGTCCAGCTTTTCTTGAAATATCCTTCTTGAAAATGTCTTTTGCAAGTTCATCCGTGACCAGATCAAGCTCTTCAGCCATTGTGTGTTAAAAAAACAAACTTTTAATGAACCCGAACCAACGTTTCAGCTCCATGTGACTCGGTGCTGTCCAATCAGACGACGTGAACGTGTCACATGACGAGCTCAACGCGTTCAGAATCACTGAAGCTGTGACCAGCGTAGCTTCCAAAGCATCTACACACATCTACACACATCTACACACATCTACACACATCTACACACATCTACACACATCTACACACATCTACACACATCTACACACATCCATACACATCTACACACATCTACACACATCTACACACATCTACACACATCTACACACATATACACACATATACACACATCCACACACATCTACACACATCTACACACATCTACACACATCTACACACATATACACACATCTACACACATCCACACACATCTACACACATCTACACACATCTACACACATCCACACACATCCACACACATCTACACACATCTACACACATCTACACACATCTACACACATCTACACACATCTACACACATCTACACACATCTACACACATCTACACACATCTACACACATCTACACACATCTACACACATCTACACACATCTACACACATCTACACACATCTACACACATCTACACACATCTACACACATCCACACACATCCACACACATCTACACACATCCACACACATCTACACACATCTACACACATCTAATAACTAACTCTCATCTGATTGGTCACACAATCCTTCGGTGATCTCCATGAACAAGCTCTGAAGCGACTGAAGGCCTCGGTAACACATGACCTGCTGCTCAAATATGATTGGATGAAGTAACAAGAGGAAAGAAATGAAATGCAGAGAAAAGACTATGAGGAATAATTTAATACATATTTATGAAAAAAAAACATAAAAATATATATATATACATTAAATTATTTTTATTTCTATTTAAAAAATGAAATGTATTTTCTGAATATGTTTATGCAGAGAAGGCCTCGCTGACGGTCGTCACTGTTTAAAAGATGAAATGATGAATTGATGAAATGATGAAATGATGAATTGATGAATTGAGTGTGTGAGTGTGTGAGTGTGTGTGCGTGCGTGCGTGTGTGTGTGTGTGTGTGTGTGTGTGTGTGTGTGTGTGTGCGTGTGTATGCAGGTGTGTGTGTGAGTCTGTGTGTGTCTGTGCATGTGTGTGTCTGTGTGTGTCTGTGCGTGTCTGTGCATGTGTGTGTGTGTGTGTATGCAGGTGTGTGTGTGTGCGTGTGTGTATGCAGGTGTGTGTGTGTGTGTGTGTATGCAGGTGTGTGTGTGTGCGTGTGTGTATGCAGGTGTGTGAGTGTGTGTGTGCGTGTGTATGCAGGAGTGTGTGTGTTTCTGTGTGTGTCTGCATGTGTGTGTGTGTGTGTGCGTGTGTATGCAGGTGTGTGTGTGAGTCTGTGTGTGTCTGTGCGTGTCTGTGCATGTGTGTGTGTGTGTGTCTGTGTGTGTCTGTGTGTGTATGCAGGAGTGTGTGTGTTTCTGTGTGTGTCTGCATGTGTGTGTGTGTGTGTGTGCGTGTGTATGCAGGTGTGTGTGTGAGTCTGTGTGTGTCTGTGCATGTCTGTGCATGTGTGTGTGTCTGTGTGTGTGTGTGTGTGTGTGTGCGTGTGTATGCAGGTGTGTGTGTGAGTCTGTGTGTGTCTGTGCGTGTCTGTCATGTGTGTGTGTGTGTGTCTGTGTGTGTCTGTGTGTGTATGCAGGAGTGTGTGTGTTTTGTGTGTGTCTGCATGTGTGTGTGTGTGTGTGTGCGTGTGTATGCAGGTGTGTGTGTGAGTCTGTGTGTGTCTGTGCATGTCTGTGCATGTGTGTGTGTGTGTGTCTGTGTGTGTGTGTGTGTGTGTGTGCGTGTGTATGCAGGTGTGTGTGTGAGTCTGTGTGTGTCTGTGCATGTGTGTGTCTGTGTGTGTCTGTGTGTGTCTGTGCATGTGTGCGTGTGTGTGTGTATGCAGGAGTGTGTGTGTTTCTGTGTGTGTCTGTGCATGTGTGTGTGTGTGTGTGCGTGTGTATGCAGGTGTGTGTGTGAGTCTGTGTGTGTCTGTGCATGTGTGTGTGTGTGTGTCTGTGTGTGTGTGTGTGTGTGTGTGTAACCAATGAAAGGAACTCTGGTCAAACACACGCCGGACATTCATAAGAATGATTGACGACCTTGACCTCGTCTGATGCGACTTTTCCAAAGACACTGTTGTCTTGTGATGTTTTCTGACGCTTTGATCTGCAGAGACTTCCAGTTCGGACACATGGACGGGAACGACTACATCAACAGCCTCATCATGAGGTGAGTCCATCTCTCTATTTCCCAGCATGCCTCATGTTGCTGGCGTCCGTTGAAAGGTTTCCACGAGTCGGTTCCGCAGACGGATGTGGATTAAAGTCGCTCCGGAGAGAAAGGAGACGAATCGCTGCAGGATTCACTGATCCAGGGTCAGATCTTGTTTCTTCTAATGTACTCGAAGACTTCTGTCTCTGCTCCTGACACGCTGGGACCTTCATGTGAGCCAAGGTCAACCGTATCTTCCGGACTATAAGTGGCAGTTTTTGTCATAGTTTGTCGGCGTCAACCCAATAAAACACTGTATAGATTATCTGTATATATATCTCTATATTTCTATCTATTCTAACCACTGAGGAGGAACCATGAACGCAGAAGTAGAACGAGCAGAAAGAAGGTTTTATTTATAATAATTTGTTTAATTGACTTTAAATCAACTAGTAAATGAAAATGGATGATAAAGTGAACAAACGTATATGAGTTTAAAGATTGAAGAAGTAAATATAAAAGTTGTTATTGATTTTATTAAGAATATCTATGTTTGACTCAAACAAAATAAAATGAAGTAATTCATGAAATAAAGGAAACTAAAGGGAAGAAACAAGAAGAAGAATTGAGAGAAACGTCTGTTTGACTCAAACATTCTCAGTTTATTGACCTCATGACTGCATCTTCTGTGATGGACGTGTTCTCGAGGCGAGATGATCGCTGGACCCGCTGGTCCTGAGCTGGGCTGAGGCGGGTCAGGCTCGGGTCCAGAGACTCAGCAGGTTCACGGGACCTTGTTCTTGTTCATCGTCACACTCTGACGCCGACTCTTCACAAGAGAAACAAACCTGGGATCAGTCGGAGCTTCTGGAGACTGTTGGTGAAAGTTCTGAAGAAGTTCTTGATGAACATCTAGAACATGTTTAAAAAGAGTTGCAACAATAAGAAAAAGTGTTTTCTCTCAAATAATGAATTAAAACATTAAAAATACACATCCTTTGAGCCTGCATGGATCTACAGGATCTACAGGATCTACAGGATCTACAGGATCTACAGGATCTACAGGATCTACAAAGACTCCAATGTCTGAAGGTTTTAAGTTTCAACAAAACAAGAGTTTAAAGAACCAGTTGAGATGAAAATGTGTCGATGGTTCAACCCTGAGCTCTCGTTTGGTGAGAAACACTCAGTTCTGTAGTTCAATCAAACATTCGATATTTTCTTCATCCAGAAAACAAAACAAAGCTCCTGCTATGATACAGAGTCCGGTTGGCTTAAGGTTTCTGCCTGTTAAAAGTGATCCTCATCGATGTCACTGTGATTGTCTAGTTTTCTCTTCTCGTATAAAGTGTCTTTAGATGATTTGAGTCTTTTTTTTTAGAGAAAAAATAGTTAAAAAAGAAGGAATAGAAACTTATTTTTCTGAGGTTTCATTTTCTTGTCGAGGTTAATCTCTTCGGGCAAAAACATTTATCGACTGGAGCTACGACCTCGTTCTTTCCATCTCTGGTGAAGAATGACCTCCATGTTGATGTAATGATAAGATCCGGTTCTTCAAGTTAAAAAAGACATCATTTAAGTTTATTTTCTCACTTGAAAACCAAAGCTTGTCTCCGGTGCAGACAATAGTATCATCCGTAGCGGTCCGAGGATTGAGCCCTGAGGCTCTCCATCTGCCTCACTGCAGTGTAACTTCTCAGAGACATGTGCTGAGATCCCTCAGCCGGGTTTTAAACGTGGACATCTGTCTCCGCAGCGAGGTGGCGGTTCCGTCCGTCATCATCCTCAACACCTCCAACGAGCAGTACTTCCTGCCCGGCGAGCCCATCCAGAGCAGCGAGCAGCTGGTCCAGTTCATCACCGGGGTTCTGAACGGCTCCGCACAGGTACCGGCCTCACTCGTCCTCACTCGTCCTCACTCGTCCTCACTCGTCCTCACTCGTCCTCCGTCTGTTTTCTCTGCCACACGATCTTCATCAATGATCTTCATCAATGATCTTCATCAATGATCTTCATCAATGATCTTCATCAATGATCTTCATCAATGATCTTCATCAATGATCTTCATCAATGATCTTCGTCAATGATCTTCGTCAATGATCTTCGTCAATGATCTTCGTCAATGATCTTCATCAATGATCTTCATCAATGATCTTCATCAATGATCTTCATCAATGATCTTCATCAATGATCTTCAATGATCTTCATCAATGATCTTCATCAATGATCTTCGTCAATGATCTTCATCAATGATCTTCGTCAATGATCTTCATCAATGATCTTCATCAATGATCTTCATCAATGATCTTCATCAATGATCTTCGTCAATGATCTTCGTCAATGATCTTCGTCAATGATCTTCATCAATGATCTTCGTCAATGATCTTCATCAATGATCTTCGTCAATGATCTTCGTCAATGATCTTCGTCAATGATCTTCGTCAATGATCTTCGTCAATGATCTTCGTCAATGATCTTCATCAATGATCTTCGTCAATGATCTTCGTCAATGATCTTCGTCAATGATCTTCGTCAATGATCTTCGTCAATGATCTTCATCAATGATCTTCATCAATGATCTTCATCAATGATCTTCATCACTTTATGATCTTCATCAGATGATCTTCTCAATGATCTTCATCAATGATCTTCGTCAATGATCTTCATCAATGATCTTCGTCAATGATCTTCATCAATGATCTTCATCAATGATCTTCATCAATGATCTTCATCAATGATCTTCATCAATGATCTTCATCAATGATCTTCATCAATGATCAATGATCTTCATCAATGATCTTCGTCAATGATCTTCATCAATGATCTTCATCAATGATCTTCATCAATGATCTTCATCAATGATCTTCATCAATGATCTTCATCAATGATCTTCATCAATGATCTTCATCAATGATCTTCATCAATGATCAATGATCTTCATCAATGATCTTCATCAATGATCAATGATCTTCATCAATGATCTTCATCAATGATCTTCATCAATGATCTTCGTCAATGATCTTCATCAATGATCTTCATCAATGATCTTCATCAATGATCTTCATCAATGATCTTCATCAATCACGCTCAAACACTCGCCGACATCACGTGTTCCCGTCCAAGAGATCACAAGCACCTGCTCCGGTCTTTGTCTCTGGTGGAACCTGATCCATCGTTGACTGGATCGACCACATGAAAGCAAACGCACAACAAGACTTGTTTCTACTTCCTCAACACAATGGATCAGATCATGAAGGTCTGACCATGAATAGATATGAAAGTAAGAACCAGAATTAAAAACCTAAAAAACTGTGAAGAGTTTGAAGGAGAAATGAGTTCTTCTGAAAGAAACTGGTGAAGAGTTTGAAGGAGAAATGTGAGTTCTTCTACTAGAGCGGCTCAGTGAAGAGTTTGAAGGAGAAATGTGAGTTCTTCTACTAGAGCGGCTCAGAAGAGTTTTGTATGAACTGCAGAAACACATCCTTCTGGTTTAGACACAAAATAAACACAATAGTGTAAACGACACAAACACATTATAATGTTGTGACATCATTTAAGTTTATTTTCTCACTTGTTTGTGTCAGTTTTGTTCAGAGTTAACTCGAGACGTTTATCAAACACCAGGTTCCTCAGATTGACTGACATCAGTCACTCAAGTTCTGACTCGACCCTGAACTTTATCATCAACAATCACCAGAGTTTGACTTTTGTCCACATTTAGCTTCAAAGTGTTTTCATTGTTTGATTTCTAAACACTTGACTAAGTTCAGCCTCTGATCAGCTGATCAACAGCTGGATGTCATCAGCAAACATAAGAAACATCAGGATTCAAACCAGAGGAATATAAACTAGTATTATTTTTATTTAGTTGTATTTGTCCTTCAATGTTAAATATTGACGTAAAATGTGTCTCCAGGCGTACGGCGGCGACGGAATCGTCCAGAAGATCAAACGTATCGGCTTCGATGCTAAATCCACCGTCATGGTGAGTCTTGTTGTTTGTTCGTGTGTTTTTGTCACGTATACTGACATTATACTGTGATAGTAGAAGAGTATATGTGGATGGAAATCTAGTATTACATATATTTTTTTTAGGGAAAATTGAATACAAAAAATATTCTTAAAGGAATTTTTCAATATAAAAAAATTCAATATAAATTGTTGGTACAATAGAATCAGGTGAAGCTCAGGTGAAGCTCAGGTGAAGCTCAGGTGAAGCTCAGGTGAAGCTCAGGTGAAGCTCAGGTGAAGCTCAGGTGAAGCTCAGGTGAAGCTCAGGTGAAGCTCAGGTGAAGTTCAGGTGAAGCTCAGGTGAAGCTCAGGTGAAGCTCAGGTGAAGCTCAGGTGAAGCTCGGGTGAAGCTCGGGTGAAGCTCGGGTGAAGCTCGGGTGAAGCTCAGTATCAGGTGAAGCTCAGGTTCAGGTGAAGCTTCAGGTGGCTCAGGTGAAGCTCAGGTGAAGCTCGGGTGAAGCTCGGGTGAAGCTCAGGTGAAGCTCAGGTGAAGCTCAGGTGAAGCTCGGGTGAAGCTCGGGTGAAGCTCGGGTGAAGCTCAGGTGAAGCTCAGGTGAAGCTCAGGTGAAGCTCAGGTGAAGCTCAGGTGAAGCTCAGGTGAAGTTCAGGTGAAGCTCAGGTGAAGCTCAGGTGAAGCTCAGGTGAAGCTCAGGTGAAGGTGAAGCTCAGGTGAAGCTCAGGTGAAGCTCAGGTGAAGCTCAGGTGAAGCTCAGGTGAAGCTCAGGTGAAGCTCAGGTGAAGCTCAGGTGAAGCTCAGGTGAAGCTCAGGTGAAGCTCAGGTGAAGCTCAGGTGAAACAGCTCCGACAGTCAAAGATTCATCAAAGTAAATATTCATGAGGAAGTGAAAATATTCCTGCATCAAACGGAGAAGAAGTGAAAGAGAAGATGGAGGTCAGGAGGAGAAACTCTTTTTTCGGGTTTGTTTACCACGAGTGAGAAGAAGATTAAGTCCAGGGCCTCGTTCCTCGTATGTAACCAGGAGAACCTTAAACACGTCGATCCAAGGTCGTCTTCATCCGTGTGTTTGAAACGTGACGTCGTCTCGTGATTCAAAACATCACTTCCTGCTTCTGACCAGATGTTCTTGGATTCGTGCACGTGAACATTCTCGTGCACGTGAACATTCTCGTGCACGTGAACATTCTCGTGCACGTGAACATTCTCGTGCACGTGAACATTCTGTTGCATCCTTTCTTGATTTGAGTTTGATCTCAAATCTGAATCCAAGGTCGTATCGTGGATCGTGGAGCGACGACGACCGTCTTCGTCACGTTCCTCAAATTTTCCTCGATTCAATTTTTTAAACGTTGTTCTGTAAAAAGTCAGTTTTAAGTCCTTTTTAAGTTTGTCGTGTGTTCGATCCTGTCCGTCAAAGTATCCGATGACGTTGTGTCGTCGGACTCACCTGTGCGTTGTCGGCCTCACCTGTGCGTTGTCGGCCTCACCTGTGCGTTGTCGGACTCACCTGTGCGTTGTCGGACTCACCTGTGCGTTGTCGGACTCACCTGTGCGTTGTCGGCCTCACCTGTGCTGTCGGCCTCACCTGTGCGTTGTCGGCCTCACCTGTGCGTTGTCGGACTCACCTGTGCGTTGTCGGACTCACCTGTGCGTTGTCGGCCTCACCTGTGCGTTGTCGGACTCACCTGTGCGTTGTCGGACTCACCTGTGCGTTGTCGGACTCACCTGTGCGTTGTCGGACTCACCTGTGCGTTCGGACTCACCTGCTGTCGGCCTCACCTTGCGTGTCGGCCTCACCTTGCGTTGTCGGACTCACCTTGCGTTGTCGGCTCACCTTGGTTGTCGGACTCACCTGTGCGTTGTCGGACTCACCTGTGCGTTGTCGGACTCACCTGTGCGTTGTCGGCCTCACCTGTGCGTTGTCGGCCTCACCTGTGCGTTGTCGGCCTCACCTGTGCGTTGTCGGACTCACCTGTGCGTTGTCGGACTCACCTGTGCGTTGTCGGACTCACCTGTGCGTTGTCGGACTCACCTGTGCGTTGTCGGCCTCACCTGTGCGTTGTCGGCCTCACCTGTGCGTTGTCGGCCTCACCTGTGCGTTGTCGGACTCACCTGTGCGTTGTCGGCCTCACCTGTGCGTTGTCGGCCTCACCTGTGCGTTGTCGGACTCACCTGTGCGTTGTCGGACTCACCTGTGCGTTGTCGGACTCACCTGTGCGTTGTCGGACTCACCTGTGCGTTGTCGGACTCACCTGTGCGTTGTCGGACTCACCTGTGCGTTGTCGGACTCACCTGTGCGTTGTCGGCCTCACCTGTGCGTTGTCGGACTCACCTGTGCGTTGTCGGACTCACCTGTGCGTTGTCGGACTCACCTGTGCGTTGTCGGACTCACCTGTGCGTTGTCGGACTCACCTGTGCGTTGTCGGCCTCACCTGTGCGTTGTCGGCCTCACCTGTGCGTTGTCGGCCTCACCTGTGCGTTGTCGGCCTCACCTGTGCGTTGTCGGACTCACCTGTGCGTTGTCGGACTCACCTGTGCGTTGTCGGACTCACCTGTGCGTTGTCGGACTCACCTGTGCGTTGTCGGACTCACCTGTGCGTTGTCGGACTCACCTGTGCGTTGTCGGACTCACCTGTGTGTTGTCGGACTCACCTGTGCGTTGTCGGCCTCACCTGTGCGTTGTCGGCCTCACCTGTGCGTTGTCGGCCTCACCTGTGCGTTGTCGGACTCACCTGTGCGTTGTCGGACTCACCTGTGCGTTGTCGGACTCACCTGTGCGTTGTCGGACTCACCTGTGCGTTGTCGGACTCACCTGTGCGTTGTCGGACTCACCTGTGCGTTGTCGGACTCACCTGTGCGTTGTCGGACTCACTTGTGCGTTGTCGCCCCCTGCAGTCGGTGTTCCGCAGCTCGCCGCTGCTCGGCTGCTTCCTGTTCGGGCTGCCGCTGGGCGTCATCAGCCTGATGTGTTACGGCATCTGCACGGCGGAGACGGACGACGGCTCCGAGGACATGGACGTCCTCAAGAGGGACGGCCTGACCGACGAGGAGGAGGACGAGGAGGACGAGGAGGACGAGCCGAGGAGACGCGCCGGCGAGCCCGAGGGCGGCGAAGAAGACGAGGAGGACGCGGGAGAGAAGGATCCCGAGGAGAAGAAGACGGATTGAGGCGCCGCCGGGAGAACGGTGACAGGAAGTGACGGCGAGCGTCGGTTTTCATCTCGCCCTCGTCGGACGAACCTCTGGCTGCAGCGTAAATATTGACGAGTGGAAGGTTTGCTTCGTTTCTCACTCGCTGACCCGTCGTTCAGGATGTTGTGTCTCCGCCTCCGATAGTCTGGACTGTGTCTGACCTTCAGCTCGTCCTCTGACCAGTGGAGAATCTGCCATAAATTAAACTTTTGTCTTCTTGTACATTTGCTTCTTTTCTTGACGGAAAAATGTTAAACCTGTGAAATACCAGAAGCTTCGTCTCCTTCGCTTCTTTAGGAAAGTCTTTCAGTGCAGAAGGTCAACTCTGGTGTCATGTAGTGAAAGTTCTTCAAGATGTTCCTCATCATGACCATGTTTTAATTATTACTTTATAAAGTTGCTCTGAAATCTGGACGAACGAGAGGTTACGAGAGTCCATGATGACGTAATAATGGCTTCACTCCTCCTCCAGCTGTAATCACGCTTTGTTTATACAACGAGTCCACCATTGATGACGCACGGTGACGAACCTCCATGCTTGACCAATCACAGCAGAGTGGGTGTGGTTATGATCAACAAGATTTCATCTCCAGAAAAACAAAGTAATTACTGGAAACCTAATTTGCCGAAGATCTCCAGAGGGATTAATAAAGTCAGTCTAACTAGAATCCAACGTCACACACACACACACACACACACACACACACACACACACACACACACACACACACACACACACACACACACACACACACACAGTGTCAATATTTATTAATTCATAGTCTTTAAATTTAATATATAAATGTTGGTACAATAGAGTCTCCAGACTAAACCAACAGAGCTCAGAGCTACTGATCTAACTTTCAGCCAATCGTATGACGCACAGGCGGTCATGTGACGACCTAGAAGAAGATCAGTAGCTCTGAGCTCTGTTGGTTTCGTCTTTTATACCAACATTTATATTGAATTAAAAACATTAATTTTGATAATGTTTTGTTTGATGATTATTGAACAACAATAAAGTGCTTCAAAACAACATTCCAATAAAATGATTAAAACTTCTAAAATATTGTGATGTGACTAATAAAGTATATATGATGGACTAACATGTTCTTCAGCTGTGACTCGTGAGAACGTCCAGATGTTCCTGCACGACGGAGACAGTTTCCAGGAATAGTTCGATGACTCGGCGATCTTTAGGATTCTCTGTTCGTGAGTCTTTGTAGTATTACTCCACGAGTCTTTGTAGTATTACTCCACGAGTCTTTGTAGTATTACTCCACGAGTCTTTGTAGTATTACTCCACGAGTCTTTGTAGTATTACTCCACGAGTCTTTGTAGTATTACTCCACGAGTCTTTGTAGTATTACTCCACGAGTCTTTGTAGTATTACTCCACGAGTCTTTGTAGTATTACTCCACAAGTCTTTATAGTATTACTCCACGAGTCTTTGTAGTATTACTCCACGAGTCTTTGTAGTATTACTCCACGAGTCTTTGTAGTATTACTCCACGAGTCTTTGTAGTATTACTCCACGAGTCTTTGTAGTATTACTCCACGAGTCTTTGTAGTATTATTCCACAAGTCTTTATAGTATTATTCCACGAGTCATTATAGTATTACTCCAATAGGCTTTGTAGTATTACTCCACAAGTCTTTATAGTATTACTCCACAAGTATTTGTAGTATTACTCCACGAGTCTTTGTAGTATTACTCCACAAGTCTTTACAGTATTACTCCATGAGTCTTTGTAGCATTACTACACTAGTCTTTGTAGTATTACTCCACGAGTCTTTGTGTTATTACTCCACGAGTCTTTGTAGTATTACTCCGCGAGTCTTAATAGTATTAATCCACGAGTCTTTGTAGTATTACTCCGCAAGTCTTTATAGTATTAATCCACGAGTCTTTATAATATTACTCCACGAGTCTTTATATTATTACTCCACGAGTCTTTATAGTATTACTCCACTAGTGTTCCTTGTATTACTTCGGAACGTCAGTAGTATTTTTCCACGAGTCTTCGTCGTATTAATCCAAAAGTCTTCGTAGTATTACTCCACGAGTCTACATAGTATTACTCCACCAGTTTTCGTAATATTACTCCACGAGTCTTCGTAGTATTAATCCCCGAGTTTTCGTGGTATTACTCCGCGAGTTTTCGTAATATTACTCCACGAGTTTTCGTAGTATTACTCCCCAAGTTTTCCTAATATTACTCCACGAGTCTTCGTAGTATTAATCCACAAGTCTTTGTAATATTACTCCCCAAGTCTTCGTAGTATTACTCCACGATTCTACATAGTATTACTCCACCAGTTTTCGTATTATTACTCCACGAGTCTTCGCAGTATTAATCCATGAGTTTTCGTAGTATTACTCCCCGAGTTTTTGTAATATTACTCCACGAGTTTTCGTAGTATTACTCCCCGAGTTTTCGTAATATTACTCCACGAGTCTTCGTAGTATTAATCCACAAGTCTTCGTAATATTACTCCCCAAGTCTTCGTAGTATTACTCCACGATTCTACATAGTATTACTCCACCAGTTTTCATATTATTACTCCACGAGTCTTCGCAGTATTAATCCATGAGTTTTCGTAGTATTACTCCCCGAGTTTTCGTAATATTACTCCACGAGTCTTCGTAGTATTAATCCACGAGTTTTCGTAGTATTACTCCCTGAGTTTTCATAATATTACTCCACGAGTCTTCGTAGTATGAATCCAGGAGTTTTCGTAGTATTACTCCCCGAGTTTTTGTAGTATTAATCCAGGAGTCTCAGTCAATAACGAAGAAATTCCTGTTTTCTTTTCTGCCGACTCTGATGGCTTTTTAATTGCTTCTGCTGACACCCCCCCCTCCCCCCCCACACACATACACACGTGCACACACACACACACACACACACACACACACACACAAATAAACACACACAGACACACACACACACCCCCCCGGAGACCGTGTTGTATTTGCTCGATAATGTAATCATGAGATGATCATAATTAGAGGTTATTTGGTCTAAACTGACCCAGAGGTGAAGATGAACCACAGGAAGTTCATGAGTAGACGAGCGGACGACAACAACAACAACAACATGAACCACAACAACAACATGAACCACAACAACAACATGAACCACAACAACAACATGAACAACAACATGAACCACAGCAACAACAACATGAACCACAGCAACAACAACATGAACAACAACATGAACCACAGCAACAACAACATGAACCACAACAACAACAACATGAACAACAACATGAACCACAACAACAACATGAACCACAACAACAACAACATGAACCACAACAACAACAACATGAACCACAACAACAACATGAACCACAACAACATGAACCACAGCAACAACAACATGAACCACAGCAACAACAACATGAACAACAACATGAACCACAGCAACAACAACATGAACAACAACATGAACCACAGCAACAACAACATGAACCACAACAACAACAACATGAACAACAACATGAACCACAACAACAACATGAACCACAACAACAACAACATGAACCACAACAACAACAACATGAACCACAACAACAACAACATGAACAACAACATGAACCACAGCAACAACAACATGAACCACAACAACAACATGAACCACAACAACAACAACATGAACCACAACAACAACATGAACCACAACAACATGAACCACAACAACAACAACATGAACCGCAACAACAACAACATGAACCACAACAAGAACATGAACCACAACAACATGAACCACAACAACATGAACCACAACAACAACAACATGAACCACAACAACAACAACATGAACAACAACATGAACCACAACAACAACAACATGAACCACAACAAGAACATGAACCACAACAACATGAACCACAACAACAACAACATGAACCACAACAACAACATGAACAACAACATGAACCACAGCAACAACAACATGAACCACAACAACAACAACATGAACAACAACATGAACCACAGCAACAACAACATGAACCACAACAACAACATGAACCACAACAACAACAACATGAACCACAACAACAACAACATGAACAACAACATGAACCACAGCAACAACAACATGAACCACAACAACAACATGAACCACAACAACAACAACATGAACCACAACAAGAACATGAACCACAACAACATGAACCACAACAACAACAACATGAACCACAACAAGAACATGAACCACAACAACATGAACCACAACAACAACAACATGAACCACAACAACAACATGAACCACAACAACAACAACATGAACCACAACAACAACATGAACCACAACAACATGAACCACAACAACATGAACCACAGCAACAACATGAACCACAACAACATGAACCACAACAACATGAACCACAACAAAATGAACCACAACAACATGAACCACAACAACATGAACAACAACAAAATGAACCACAACAACATGAACAACAACAAAATGAACCACAACAACAACAACATGAACCACAACAACATGAACCACAACAACAACATGAACAACAACAACATGAACCACAACAACAACAACATGAACCACAACAACAACAACATGAACCACAACAACATGAACCACAACAACATGAACCACAACAACATCAACAAACACAACAACATGAACCACAACAACAACAACATGAACCACAACAACAACAACATGAACCACAACAACATGAACAACAACAACAACAACATGAACCACAAAAACATGAACCACAACAACAACATGAACCACAACAACAACATGAACCACAACAACAACATGAACCACAACAGCATGAACAACAACAACATGAACCACAACAACAACAACATGAACCACAACAACAACATGAACCACAACATCATGAACAACAACAACATGAACCACAACAACAACATGAACCACAACAACATGGACAACAACAACATGAACCACAACAACATGAACAACAACAACATGAACAACAACAAAATGAACCACAACAACAACAACATGAACCACAACAACATGAACAACAACAACAACAACATGAACAACAACAACATGAACCACAACAACAACAAAATGAACCACAACAACATGAACCACAACAACAACATGAACCACAACAACATGAACAACAACAACATGAACCACAACAACAACAACATGAACCACAACAACAACATGAACCACAACATCATGAACAACAACAACATGAACCACAACAACAACATGAACCACAACAACATGAACCACAACAACAACATGAACCACAACAACAACATGAACCACAACAACAACATGAACCACAACAACATGAACAACAACAACATGAACCACAACAACATGAACCACAACAACAACATGAACCACAACAACAACATGAACCACAACAACATGAACAACAACGACATGAACCACAACAATAACAACATGAACCACAACAACAAAAACATGAACCACAACAACAACATGAACCACAACAACAACATGAACCACAACAACATGAACAACAACAACAACATGAACCACAACAACAACATGAACCACAACAACATGAACAACAACAAAAACAACATGAACCACAACAACATGAACCACAACAACAACATGAACCACAACAACAACATGAACCACAACAACAACATGAACAACAACAAAAACAACATGAACCACAACAACATCAACAAACACAACAACATGAACCACAACAACATCAACAAACACAACAACATGAACCACAACAACAACAACATGAACCACAACAAAATGAACCACAACAACAACATGAACCACAACAAAATTAACCACCACAACAACACCAACATGAACCACAACAACATGAACAACATGAACAACAACAACATGAACAACAACAACATGAACCACAACAACAAAATGAACCACAACAACAACATGAACCACAACAACAACGACAGGGGCGTCATAGCTCAGATGGTAGAGTGGTTGCCTGCAGTCCAAAAGGTTGCAGGTTCAATCCCACTCCAGACAAGCTTTTCGTTGTGTCCCTGAAGCACTTCACCCTATTGCTCCTGATGGTGAACTTGCCAATTCAGGTTGCAGCCTCACCTACTCCCATCAGTATGTGAATGGTTGAATTTGCCTTCGCGGGACTAATAAGGGATTCTAAAAAAAAACTAAAAAAACAACAAAAAAAAACAACATGAACCACAACAACAACATGAACCACAACAACATGAACCACAACAACAACAACAACAACATGAACCACAACAACAACATGAACCAAAAAAACAAGAGTCACAACAAGACGATCAACGGCATCAAACACAACAAGAATAACAATAAGAACAAAGACAGCAACAACATGAACAACAAAAACAAGTGAAACAACAAAAACAACAGTCATTTAAAAAGAAAGTATTCAGGGCGTAGGAAAACATCTACAGTGAAAAAAAAAATGCGTATAATTGTAAAAAAAACTAAAAGGTTTTTAATAATATTACAAAGAGCTGCTTGGAGGAGGTCTGTGTTCTCCAAGTGTTTTTCTTGTTCCTGTTTTACACCAAAACAACATTGATTATTTGAGCCTTTTCACACTAAAACAACAACACTGGTGCTTTCATCAAGCAGAGGTAGTTCCACCACTAGATGGCAGCAGAGAGCAGCAGGTCAGATGAACGAGAGCGCCCCCCGAGGGTCGGAGGAGGACAGACCCCCCCGCCCTCGTAGGATGTCACTGGATGAAAGAAGATCCCTCACTTTCAACAGAGCGGAACAGAGACGCCCCGGGTAGCTGGGCCGGAGCCTGCAGTTAATGGAAGGAAGGTATGGGGCGGCGAGGACGGCGAGGACGGAGAGGACGGCGAGGAGCGCGAGCTGCCAGCGCTGGTTAGACGCTGCATTCATCAGAGGCGGCGGCAGGCGGCTGCGAGCGAGTTTGAATCCAGAAACAGACATCAGAGATGAACATGTGATGTCACATCCACTTCCTGTCAAAATCTCTGCTTCCTGCTTCTCCAGACAGATGACATCGTCACATCCCTGTCACCAGCCAAAACATTATGACCGCCTTCTTCAGTCGAAGTCTACTCTACAAATTACATTTTCTTAACATGTCGTTTCAAGTTTTCAAGAAAGAAGAAGAAGAAGAAAGTGTCCATCGATCCATACTCAGTTCTGTGGGTGTTTTATTATTTTGCATTATTGAACATGGAGCCATTGAAACCAAACCTGCTGCCAGCAGGTGGCGATAGTGTTTCTACAGATGGTTGAAAACATTGTTAAATAGTATAAACTCATCTGACTGAGACTCATTTAACTGAGACTCATTTAACTGAGACTCATTTATTTAGTTAATTACAGGCGCGTGTTTTTATCGTCCACTAGTGGGCGCCACAGCCAATGTAGAGCATTAGAAGAACAAGTGACTCAGACTCACTCAGCCATTGAACCAGTGACTCAAGTAGACCATCACCTGAAAATACGCTTCAGAGACTCTTTTGAGTCCGACTCGTTCCTGTCCCTTTAGTGTCCCATGAGTCAGAATCACCTTCTCGAGTCGAGAACTTGGAACAGCTTCTTATCACCGGCTCGACTGTGACTGCGCTGCCCCCTCGACCTGAACACCGACGTGAAGTCTTGAGCCCTGAGGAACCAAATCTGGGTCAGATCCGAGTCCCGTGAGTCAGAGCTTCATTAATGGCTCTTTCATGTTCCTGGACCACAAGAAGCCGTGAAATTAGAAAAAACATGAAAAGTCTTTTATGTGTAATGTGCGCTCGTGTTGAGGCAGCGGCGCTCGTTCCGTGAGTTTGAGAATCGAGGTCATGAGTCGATGTTTGTGCGACGAGTCTTCAAACGTGACGCCGCAGTTCTTCACCGAAACATCATTTGTTCAATAGTTCGGGAGAAAAACATCTGCAGATGAAACTGTTTCCTTTATTTCATGTCGTCAAGAAGAAGTCGCTCAAGTTCTGACTCGACCTTGAACTTTAGCATCAACAATCACCAGAGTTTGACTTTTGTCCACATTTAGCTTCAAAGTGTTTTCACTCATTGTTTGATTTCTATCAACAATTGACTAAGTTCAGCCTCTGATCAGTTGATCAACAGTAGAGCTGGATGTCATCAGCAAACATGCGATAAGAAACATCATGAAGGATTTTAACCAGAGGAATCAAGGACATCACCGTGAACCAGAACATCATGATGTCACTGGACACCTTCAGTAAAACTGTCTCCGTAGATGTTTACAGAAGCCAGACTGAAACTTCTCATGGATGTCGCTCTGAACCAGGAACAGCTGCTCAGACACAACCTTCTCCAAGATCTTGGACAAGAAAGGGAGCTTAGAAATAGGACTGAAATTACTGAGGTCAGTTGGGTCTAAGCCTGGCTTTTTGAGGAGAGGCTCCACAATGACTTAAATGCATTGTTAAAAACCCCTGTGGAAAGGGAGAGGTTCACCATATTGGTAACTCAGGGGCCAATTACATCAAATACTTTGATAAAAAGCCTACAAGGAAGGACATCATCTGAGCAAGAGGAGGGTTTCATCTTGTTCACTAGTGCTGAAATATCACCCAAAGATACAGCAGTGAAGGAAGACTAAGAGGAGGAGAGGGGCTCAGAGACAGTAGGGGTTCCAAACAAAAGAGAGATTTTCTCTTTGATCAATTTAATTTTGTAAAAACCTCAACAATCATTGCTGTCAGCTTCACAGAAGACAGGCGTGATTTGAGGAGCAGGAGACACGAGAGAATTAATCGTGTCAAACAACACTTTGGGGTTTTTCCTATTTGCTGCTACCAGTTTTCTGATGTAATCAGATCTAGCGGTTTCCACCATCTCATTGTAAGAAGACATCGGATCCCTGAGGTGAAGTCTGTGCACCTTAAGTTTAGTTGACTTCCAGAGACCCTCAGTCTTTCCACAAAGTCTCTTCAGACTCAGGAGATCTTCATTTGTCCAAGGGCACCGTTTTTTTCTGGACTGTCAGGTTCGATTTAACAGGTTTGATCCAGAATTTCAACACAATGATCAGTGAAACAGTGAATCAAACATGTTCAGTCATCAAAGAAAAGAAGGTCAAACATAGAAAGTGTCTTCAGTATCAGCTGAGATGACAACAGTGAGCTTCAAGGGCTGAGGTTCAGGGATGAAGGTCAAACAAATGATCAGATGAACATCATGTACAGAAACATTAGAAATGTTCAGGCCAAGAGTAGAAACTAACTTTTTGATGAGTGGGTTCAGAAACATGTTGCTCAAAATTAAAGGCTTCTGTTAAAGTTAAAAGTTCTTTAGCAGAACAAGATGTGACGTCATCATATGTGGAGGAAACCCGAGTATAAGTGTCTAGAGGAAACCTGAGTTACCAATATGGTGAACCTCTCCCTTTCCACAGGGGTTTTTCCCAATGCATTTAAACCATTGTGGAGCCTCTGCTCAAAAAGCCAGGCTTAGACCCGACTGACCTCAGTAATTTCAGGCCTATTTCTAATCTTCATTCTTGTCCAAGATCTTGGAGAAGGTTGTGTCTGAGCAGCTGTCCCTGGATCAGAGCGACATCCATGAGAAGTTTCAGTCTGGCTTCAGCAAACATCTACGGAGACAGTCTTACTGAAGGTGTCCAGTGACATCATGATGTTCTGGTTCTGATGGATCTGTCCTCAGCCTTTGACACAGTTGAACCAGATCCTGCTGAGAAGACTGAGCCCGAGCTGAAACCCGAGCACCTGGAGGGATCCTGAGTATGTGGAGGAAACTCGAGAACCTGGAGGAAACCAGAGTACTGGGAAGAAACACGAGTACATGGAGTAAACCTGAGTACTGGGAGGAAACACGAGTACATGGAGGAAACCCGAGTACCTGGAGGAAACTCGATTACCTCGAGGAAACTCGAGTACCGGGAGGAAACCAGGGGACCTGGAGGAAACCCGAGTACCTGGGGGAAACCTGAGTACCGGGAGGAAACCAGGGGACCTGGAGGAAACCCGAGTACCGGGAGGAAACCCGAGTACCTGGGGGAAACCCGAGTACCGGGAGGAAACCTGAGTACCGGGAGGAAACCAGGGCATCTGGAGGTAACTGGAGTACCTGGAGGAGAACCATCACAAACCTCACAGTGGACGGTTCACTTGCACCACACTGGTGTGCAGAAGGACAACGATGGAACCAGCAGCTCCTGAGGGACGTGCAGACGAGGAACAGTCAGACATCGCACTCATGGCTACGTACTAAAGGTTTCGTCTTCTGACGATTCCTGAAGTTCAGAGAAGGTAACGTTCACATGTTGACGCTGTAGGAACGATGCCGTGATCTTTGACTCTCTGGTGTCGAGGCTGCAGATCCACGTCCATGTTGGAGGAAAATGATTGACAGCAACAACAGTCGTACACAGTTATTTACGCTGGAGCTGGTCGCCCCCGGCAACCGTTGACAAACAGGACGAGATAATGTTGTCAGGAAGACGCGTCTCGTTTAAAGGTCGTCTCTGTTGAGGGGGCGCTGTTGAGCGTGTAAGACGTAAGACGTCAGACGAGAGACGAGAGACGAGAGAGGGAACTTTTTTCAATATTTATACGCCTCAAACTTCACAAAACTGGACATTACACTCAATGCAGGTTGTTTTCTTCGCCTGAGTCAACTTTTGAAAGAACATGGCAGCCGCCCGACAGAGACCTGAACGCAAACAGGCCGGGCCCGGAGCCCGAGAGCAAGCTAACGGATAAAGCTATGCTAGGTAGCATCAAGGCCATGATGGACGAGATGCGCAGCGAAATAATTTCCAGCCTGGAAACGGTCATGGCGGACACTGTCAAAAAAGAAGTTGCCTCACTTCTAAAGCCGCTGCAGGAGAAAGTGAGTCAAATGAGTGACAACATGCTTGAACTGGAGCAGTGTGTTAGCCTGGAGAGCAGCGTTCTGAAGCTAACGGCTACCGTGGAGTCGCTGAAGAAGCAGTGTGAGGACTTGGAGGCTCGTTCCCGGAGGAACAACATCCCAATCGTGGGCCTGCCGGAGGGCTCAGAGGGTGGAACACATGGCATCATTTTTGCAAACATTGCTGGGCTTGGATACGAAGCCGGTTCTGGACCCACTGCCTCTCGCGAGCTAAACCAAAGGAGGGAGAGCGTCCCCCCTGTCATCGCCGGGGTACACTTGTTCCAGACCAAGACCTCGATTCTACGAGCCGCTGGAAACTTGTCGCCGCTGATGCACGAGGGAAAAAGGATTTCTAAAACAAGTGAGTTGTTGCTCATCAGCTGCGACAGAAATCATCCTCTCAGATGGAATAACTTCAGACCCTCTTAAAATAAATGACACTTTTAACGAATTTTACACCAATTGATATTCTTCGGAAATCAGCTCAAGTTCAAATGACTTTAAGACATTTTTTGATCTTAACATCCCAACAGTGGATCAAAGTCTCGTAAAAACCTTAGAGGAACCAATCACTCCTTTAGAAACTGAGACTACAATCAGATCACTACAAAATGGTAAAAGTCCTGGTCCAGATGGCTTCCCAACCGAACTTTTTAGAACTTTCTGGGAAGAATTGTCTCCACTACTACTAGGCCATCAATGTAGGCAATCTCCCTCCAACTTTGAATCTTCCATCATTGTTCTCCTAAAGAAAGGAAAAGATCCGTTATTATGCAGCTCATACCGTCCCATAACTCTGCTAAATGTAGATTTTAAAATAATATCTAAATGATTGGCCCGTCGTTTAGAAACCATCCTGCCCTCAATTATTTCAGCAGAACAAACAGGTTTTATCCTAGGCAGGCATTCTTTTAACCTTAGACAATATTTAATGTGCTTTATGGTTCAAAATCCTCTAAACTCCCAGAGGCCCTGCTCTCGCTAGATGCCGAAAAGGCGTTTGACAGATTTGAGTGGGAAGATCTTTTCTTCACCCTGCAGAAATTTGGATTCGGGAGTAACTTCTTGTCATGGATCAAGTTAATCTACAAATCACCACAGGCATCAATTAGAACTAATGGCCTGAACTCAACATATTTCATGTCCACTGCTCTACACGCCAGGATGTCCACTGAGTCCCTTTTATTCACAATCGCAATGGATCCACTTTCAATAGCCTCAAGAAATGACACGATTTTCCGGTATATCTCGAATGGGGGTAGAAGTAAAAGTTTCTTTATATGCAGACGACCTTCTTTTGTTCATTTCAAACTTGACTCAGTCTATCCCAACTATATTATCAATTTTAAATCATTTCAGCGGCATTTCTGGCTACAAACTTAATTTAAGTAAGAGCGAACTATTACCTGTCAATGACTTGGCAAAGCAGTACCCACTGGATACACTGCCATTTAAAACTGCGAGGACGGGGTTCATGTACTTTGGCGTTTTTGTCACACGGATTAAAGAAAATCTCTTTGGGAAAAATTTCCAACCTCTATTAGGGAAAATGAAACAAGACATTGAAAGATGGTCGTTGTTGAATCGATCCACTGTTGCCAGAGTCAACACAATTAAGATGAATGTTTCCCTAGATGTTATCTTTATCTTTATCTTCTCTTTCAATGCAACCCCATTTTTATTCCCCTTGCATTTTTTCGAAAAATTGATAGTTTAATAATTGCATTTATTTGGAATAAAAAAAAAAACAAGATTGGGAAGAAAAATTCTACAGATGCCTAAACTGTCCGGAGGTAAGGTTCTCCCAAATATGTTGTACTACTACTGGGCTGCAAATATCAGGAATCTAAATGTTTGGATCACTTCTAAAGACCGGTGCTGTGTCTCAAATCGCATACTAATCTTAGTATACTAGAAGTTAGTATGCATCAGTTTAGTATGCATACTAACTAGTACGCAAATTCTCCACAGATAGTTTGTCTCAAATCAAACCCTGAAGCTACACACTAACCGGAAATCACATGACAGCTTCTTCTTCTACTTCTATTTAACGATGTTTCAACCAGCTGTTGGAACGCTATCGCCACCTGCTGGCAGCACGTATTGCAACTTTGGAAAAAGAAATAAAGAAAAAATATGAGAATCTAAATAATCGCGAGATATTTAAGCTGATATCAGCAGCGAAGACGTGTTTATCCTCCTACTGCTGCTGAAAATACACATTTAAGTATATGAATATATATGCATTTATATATGACGTAACTTCAGTTTAAAACGTCAATAAAATGGCGGCTGTTTAGTGTGGTTAGTGTCCATCGAACCATGCTAGTTTTGTGGGCGTGTTAGTACGCCAATTTAGTGTGCATGGCGCACTAAATTTTGCATACTAAGAATTGAGACGCACTAACGCACTAAAAATACTAACTTTTAGTAGCTAGTATGCGATTTGAGACACAGCACTAGAGACATCACCTGCCTGGTTAAAAATGGAAGCCAACTCAGTCGCCCCACGTCGCTGGTTGCTGTCCTACATGCACCACTGCTCTCCACAACTTCTTCTTATATAAAAAGGGGTGCAGTGACGGACTCTTATAAAGTTTGGAAGCAATTTAGGCGACACTTTGGGTTTCAGTCAATGGCCACAAGTGCACCTTTGGCTTCTAACCATCTTTTGCACCATCTCTGGCTGACGGTACATGTACCTTATGGGCTGGTCTAGGGCTGCGAACGGTGAAGGATTTCTATTCAAATGGCGTATTTGCAACATTTCAAGAGCTCAGTAATCAATTCTACCCAAGAGTCACTTTTTTAGATACTTCCAGGTCCGCAACTTCCTTTGTAATTCTTTTTCTCATTTTCCTCTTTGTCCGGCAGAAACGAGCTTAAAAGTGTTTTTAGAACCTTGCGATTCTATAAAACCATCTCTGCCATTTATTCAAACATCTCTGAAATGGACGCGACTCATCCAGTCAAACATGTGTGAAACAGATCTTGGTGAGCAGATCACAAATGTTCGCTGGCCAGAGATCTTGGAAAGGCTCCACAAATCCTCAATATGTGCCAGACGTGCTTTTATTGGATGCAAAATCCTCCACAGGGTTGATCATACGAAGGTTGGCCAACATGTATGACGGTGTCTCTGACGGGTGAACGATGCAAACACCCAGCAAACTACTGCTGTTTTGACTCCTTCTCTGGAGGAATATTGGAGACATATCTGAGTTCCTCACTGACCTCTCACCTCTTTGGAAGAACATCAAACGTCAACCTTTCTACAATGAAGAAGAACATCATTGCCTTTTTCACTTGACTTGCAAGAAGAATTATTCTTTTCAAATGGAAATCTTCTTCAGCGCCGACGCAGATGCACTGGATCAGTGTTTTGTACGACTTGAAACTGGAAGAACTGAGGCTGACATTATCGGGAGCCGCACAGAAACTCGAGGTAACATGGAATCCCTTCATAGAACACACTCAAGAAATCTCTGTTGACGCTGAACCCCATTAACAACCATTTCAATCTGGTTTCTCTTTGTAATTGTTTGTTTGTAACTGTATTTTGGGAAGACATGAACCACAGGGTTTGATTTGTTGTATGTTTGTCATTCGTTTAAAATAATGTGTGTTTATATTTTGAAAATTCAATAAAAAGATGTTTAAAAGAAAAAAAAAAAAAAAAAAGGTCGTCTCTGTTTATGATGTTTTATGGAGAAACTTCCACCTCAGGTAACCATGGTGACGCCATTTGTGTCGCTGACTCAGTTATATCGTTCATGTGTTCATTATGTCATTCATGTAGTCATTATATCGTTCATGTAGTCATTATGTCATTCATGTAGTCATTATATCGTTCATGTGTTCATTATGTCATTCATGTAGTCATATATCGTTCACGTGTTCATTATGTCATTCATGTAGTCATTATATCGTTCATGTAGTCATTATGTCATTCATGTAGTCATTATATCGTTCATGTGTTCATTATGTCATTCATGTAGTCATTATATCGTTCATGTAGTCATTATGTCATTCATGTAGTCATTATATCGTTCATGTGTTCATTATGTCATTCATGTAGTCATTATATCGTTCATGTAGTCATTATGTCATTCATGTAGTCATTATATCGTTCATGTGTTCATTATGTCATTCATGTAGTCATTATATCGTTCATGTAGTCATTATGTCATTCATGTAGTCATTATATCGTTCATGTAGTCATTATGTCATTCATGTAGTCATTATATCGTTCATGTGTTCATTATGTCATTCATGTAGTCATTATATCGTTCATGTGTTCATTATGTCATTCATGTAGTCATTATATCGTTCATGTGTTCATTATGTCATTCATGTAGTCATTATATCGTTCATGTGTTCATTATGTCATTCATGTAGTCATTATATCGTTCATGTGTTCATTATATCGTTCATGTGTTCATTATGTCATTCATGTAGTCATTATATCGTTCATGTGTTCATTATGTCATTCATGTAGTCATTATATCGTTCATGTAGTCATTATGTCATTCATGTAGTCATTATATCGTTCATGTAGTCATTATGTCATTCATGTAGTCATTATATCGTTCATGTGTTCATTATGTCATTCATGTAGTCATTATATCGTTCATGTGTTCATTATGTCATTCATGTAGTCATTATATCGTTCATGTAGTCATTATGTCATTCATGTAGTCATTATATCGTTCATGTAGTCATTATGTCATTCATGTAGTCATTATATCGTTCATGTAGTCATTATGTCATTCATTATGTCATTATGTCATTCATGTAGTCATTATGTCATTCATGTAGTCATTATATCGTTCATGTAGTCATTATGTCATTCATGTAGTCATTATGTCATTCATGTAGTCATTATATCGTTCATGTAGTCATTATATCATTCATGTAGTCATTATATCATTCATGTAGTCATTATGTCATTCATGTAGTCATTATATCATTCATGTAGTCATTATGTCATTCATGTAGTCATTATATCGTTCATGTGTTCATTATGTCATTCATGTAGTCATTATGTCATTCATGTAGTCATTATATCGTTCATGTAGTCATTATGTCATTCATGTAGTCATTATATCGTTCATGTAGTCATTATGTCATTCATGTAGTCATTATATCATTCATGTAGTCATTATGTCATTCATGTAGTCATTATATCGTTCATGTGTTCATTATGTCATTCATGTAGTCATTATGTCATTCATGTAGTCATTATATCGTTCATGTAGTCATTATGTCATTCATGTAGTCATTATATCATTCATGTAGTCATTATATCATTCATGTAGTCATTATATTGTTCATGTAGTCATGTCATTCATGTAGTCATTATATCGTTCATGTAGTCATTATGTCATTCATGTAGTCATTATATCGTTCATGTGTTCATTATGTCATTCATGTAGTCATTATATCGTTCACGTAGTCATTATGTCATTCATGTAGTCATTATATCGTTCATGTAGTCATTATATCGTTCATGTGTTCATTATGTCATTCATGTAGTCATTATATCGTTCATGTAGTCATTATATCATTCATGTAGTCATTATATCGTTCATGTAGTCATTATATCGTTCATGTATTCATTATATCATTCATGTAGTCATTATATCGTTCTTGTATTCATTATATCATTCATGTATTCATTATATCGTTCATGTATTCATTATATCGTTCATGTATTCATTATATCATTCATGTATTCATTATATCGTTCATGTATTCATTATAGTCATTATATCGTTCATGTATTCATTATATCATTCATGTATTCATTATATCGTTCATGTATTCATTATATCGTTCATGTATTCATTATATCATTCATGTATTCATTATATCATTCATGTAGTCATTATATCATTCATGTATTCATCATATCATTCATGTATTCATTATATCATTCATGTATTCATCATATCAATCATGTATTCATTATATCGTTCATGTATTCATCATATCGTTCATGTATTCATCATATCGTTCATGTATTCATCATATCGTTCATGTATTCATCATATCGTTCATGTATTCATCATATCATTCATGTATTCATTATATCATTCATGTATTCATCATATCGTTCATGTATTCATCATATCGTTCATGTATTCATCATATCGTTCATGTATTCATCATTACATTCATGTATTCATCATTACATCGGTGTCATGTATTCATCATATCATGTATTCATGTATTCATGTATCATATCGTTCATGTATTCATTATATCGTTCATGTATTCATTATATCGTTCATGTATTCATCATATTGTTTATGTATTCATTATATCATTCATGTATTCATCATATCATTCGTTCATGTATTCATCATATCGTTCATGTATTCATCATATCGTTCATGTATTCATTATATCGTTCATGTATTCATCATATCGTTCATGTATTCATCATATCGTTCATGTATTCATTATATCATTCATGTATTCATCATATCGTTCATGTATTCATCATATCGTTCATGTATTCATCATATCGTTCATGTATTCATCATATCGTTCATGTATTCATCATATCGTTCATGTATTCATCATATCGTTCATGTATTCATTATATCATTCATGTATTCATCATATCGTTCATGTATTCATCATATCGTTCATGTATTCATCATATCGTTCATGTATTCATCATTACATTCATGTATTCATCATTACATTCATGTATTCATCATATCGTTCATGTATTCATCATATCGTTCATGTATTCATTATATCGTTCATGTATTCATTATATCGTTCATGTATTCATCATATTGTTTATGTATTCATTATATCATTCATGTATTCATCATATCGTTCATGTATTCATCATATCGTTCATGTATTCATCATATCGTTCATGTATTCATTATATCGTTCATGTATTCATCATATCGTTCATGTATTCATCATATCGTTCATGTATTCATTATATCATTCATGTATTCATCATATCGTTCATGTATTCATTATATCGTTCATGTATTCATCATATCGTTCATGTATTCATCATATCGTTCATGTATTCATCATATCATTCATGTATTCATCATATCATTCATGTATTCATCATATCATTCATGTATTCATTATATCATTCATGTATTCATCATATCGTTCATGTATTCATTATATCGTTCATGTATTCATTATATCGTTCATGTATTCATCATATCGTTCATGTATTCATCATATCGTTCATGTATTCATCATATCGTTCATGTATTCATCATTATATCATTCATGTTTTCATCATATCGTTCATGTATTCATTATATTGTTCATGTATTCATCATATCATTCATGTATTCATTATATTGTTCATGTATTCATCATATCATTCATGTATTCATCATATCATTCATGTATTCATCATATCGTTCATGTATTCATCATATCGTTCATGTATTCATCATATCGTTCATGTATTCATCATATCATTCATGTATTCATCATATCGTTCATGTATTCATCATATCGTTCATGTATTCATCATATCGTTCATGTATTCATCATATCGTTCATGTATTCATCATATCATATCGTTCATGTATTCATCATATCATTCATGTATTCATTATATCATTCATGTATTCATCATATCGTTCATGTATTCATTATATCGTTCATGTATTCATCATATCATTCATGTATTCATCATATCATTCATGTATTCATCATATATCGTTCATGTATTCATCATATCATTCATGTATTCATTATATCATCTCATGTATTCATCATATCGTTCATGTATTCATCATATCGTTCATGTATTCATCATATCGTTCATGTATTCATCATATCGTTCATGTATTCATCATATCGTTCATGTATTCATCATATCGTTCATGTATTCATCATGTCCATTTCATCATATCGTTCATGTATTCATCATATCGTTCATGTATTCATCATATCATTCATGTATTCATCATATCGTTCATGTATTCATTATATCATTCATGTATTCATCATATCGTTCATGTATTCATCATATCGTCGTTCATGTATTCATCATATCGTTCATGTATTCATCATATCGTTCATGTATTCATCATATCGTTCATGTATTCATCATATCATTCATGTATTCATCATATCATTCATGTATTCATTATATCATTCATGTATTCATCAAATTTTGATTGACAGGCGAGGATTGTATGAGTTGATTCTTTATCTTCTAATCTTGTCCAGAACCAGCAGTCGTTCTAATCCCAGCTTCCCGGGGTCTGAGGCTCATGATGCTCAGAAATAAGTGAATCAGTGACGCGGCAGGAGGAGAGAAACAAGGACCATCATCACCATGGCAACTGGCGTGATATTGTTCTCCGAGTCAACGGGAGCTCAGAGCGTCGTGTTCTGGGGCTGATGGGTAAAAACTCTGTGTTCGCAGGAGAATCATCTGAAGACGAGAAGATCCATCTATACATCTATCTATACATCCATCTATACATCCATCTATACATCCATCTATACATCCATCTATACATCCATCTATACATCCATCTATACATCTATCTATACATCCATCTATACATCCATCTATACATCCATCTATACATCCATCTATACATCCATCTATACATCTATCTATACATCCATCTATACATCCATCTATACATCTATCTATACATCCATCTATACATCTATCTATACATCCATCTATACATCCATCTATACATCCATCTATACATCCATCTATATCATCTATACATCCATCTATACATCCATCTATACATCTATCTATACATCATCTATCTATACATCCATCTATACATCCATCTATCTATACATCCATCTATATCATCCATCTATACATCCATCTATACATCGTATCTATACCATCTATCTATACATCCATCTATCTATCATCCATCTATACATCCATCTATCCATCCATCTATCCATCCATCTATCATCCATCCATCCATCCATCCATCTATACATCCATCTATACATCCATCTATATATCCATCTATACATCCATCTATACATCCATCTATACATCCATCCATCCATCCATCTATCCATCCATCTATCCATCCATCTATCCATCCATCTATCCATCCATCTATCCATCCATCCATCCATCCATCTATCCATCCATCCATCCATCCATCCATCCATCCATCCATCCATCCATCCATCCATCCATCCATCCATCCATCCATCCATCCATCCATTATATCATCCATCCATCCATCCATCTATCCATCCATCCATCCATCCATCCATCCATCCATCTATACATCCATCCATCCATCCATCCATCCATCCATCCATCCATCCATCCATCCATCCATCCATCCATCCATCCATCCATCCATCCATCCATCCATCCATCCATCCATCCATCCATCCATCCATCCATCCATCCATCCATCCATCCATCCATCCATCCATCCATCCATCCATCCATCCATCCATCCATCCATCCATCCATCCATCCATCCATCCATCCATCCATCCATCCATCCATCCATCCATCCATCCATCTATCCATCCATCCATCCATCCATCCATCCATCCATCTATCCATCCATCCATCCATCTACATCCATCCATCCATCTATCCATCCATCTATACATCCATCTATCCATCCATCCATCCATCCATCCATCCATATCCATCCATCCATCCATCCATCCATCCATCCATCCATCCATCCATCCATCCATCCATCCATCCGTACATCCATCCATCCATCCGTACATCCATCCATCCATCTATTCATCCATCTATACATCCATCTATACATCTATCTATATATCCATCCATCCATCTATCTATATATCCATCCATCCATCCATCCATCTATATATCTGTACATCCATCCATCCATCCATCTATTCATCCATCTATACATCCATCTATACATCCATCTATACATCCATCTATCCATCCATCCATCCATCCATCCATCCATCCATCCATCCATCCATCCATCCATCCATCCATCCATCCATCCATCCATCCATCCATCCATCCATCCATCCATCCATCCATCCATCCATCCATCCATCCATCTGTACATCCATCCATCCATCTATTCATCCATCTATACATCCATCTATACATCCATCTATTCATCCATCCATATATACATCCATCTATTCATCCATCCATATATACATCCATCTATTCATCCATCCATCTATACATCCATCTATACATCCATCTATTCATCCATCCATCTATACATCCGTCCATATATCCATCCATCCATCCGTTATTATAGAAATAAATCATTGATTTCAATTATTCAATCAAATATTTAAGTAGTTCATCAGGAGAGAAGGTTTGAGGTTCAAAGTCGCGTCAGTGAAATATGTGAAGGTTTGTAGCGACTCGTCCTCAGAATAGACGCGTGTGGAGTTTATTTAAGAATCTATCGCTTCTGAAGACGATAGATCTGCTGTTTGAGGATCACGAACATCTGGACGATCAAATTCAACGTTCTCTATAATACTCTTAATAAAACTGTTTACACTCTCAATAATACTTAATAATACTCTTGATAATACTCTAAATAATACTTAGTAATAGTCTCATTAATACTCGTATTAATACTCTTATTAATACTCTCAATAATAATTAGTAATACTCTCATTAATACTCGTATTACTACTCTTATTAATATTCTCAATAATACTTACTAATACTCATATTATTGCTCTTGATAATACTCTCAATTATACTTAGTAATACTCTTATTAATACTCGTATTAATAATCTTGATAATACTCTCAATTATACTTAGTAATACTCTTATTAATACTTGTATTAATACTCTTAATTATACTCTCAATAATACTTAGTAATACTATTATTAATACTCGTATTAATACTCTTAATAATACTCTCAGTAATACTTAATCATACTCTTATTAATACTCGTATTAATACTCTTGAAAATACCCTCAATAATCCTTAGTAATACTCTCATTAATACTCGTATTAATACTCTTGATAAAACTCTAAATAATACTTACTAATACTCGTATCAATACTCTTGATAATACTCCCAATAATACTTAGTAATACTCTTATTAATACTTCTTCACCGACCACTCATTTCGGTTTTAATAAATTACATTAAAAATAACGTGTTATAAAAGATATAAAAATAATAAAAGGGAAAATGTCCAAAAATGAATCAAAGAAAACATTAAAAATAAAATTCATGAACAAATATATACAAAAAAAAGTTAAAGTTTGTTGGTTAAAATCTTTAACGATATTAAGAAGCTGTAAGTGTTGATAGATGATCAAATGAATCCAATAAAACGATAGAATAGATTAAAATACAATTGAATTAAAACAAATGAAGTTGTATTGAAATAAAACAGTAAAGTTCAATCAATCATGAAACGAGTGTTTTTATCAACAATAAATCAACACTAAGTGAGACGATGAAAATCTAAACGTCACAGTTTCACGTCCGAACACCAAACACTGGATAATCCTGTCAGCATCATAATCCCAAATAATCCTCGTCGCTGGAAGGATGTGATTAAGTTTCCAAAAACACTTCGTCTTAAGACAGTATTTGAGTCTCTGACAGCTGTCAGTCAGTCGTGTGAGTCGATACAATCTTCCTCGGAGCATGAAAGACATCATGGAGGACAGAAGACGGTTTAAAACACAAGAGACATGTTTGAATCCACGTCGTCTTCTCACTGACATTCAAGGTCACTGTCCACGTCTGTAGTGGAAACACAAGAATAAAATAATAATACATGAATGTAATAAATAACAGAGTCCAACATTCAAACTTACATGAGAGTCCAACATTCAAACATACATGAGAGTCCAACATTCAAACTTACATGAGAGTCCAACATTCCCAACATACATGAGAGTCCAACATTCCCAACATACATGAGAGTCCAACAGTCCAAACTTACAAAAGAGTCCAACAGTCCAAACATACAAAAGAGTCCAACAGTCCAAACATACAAAAGAGTCCAACAGTCCAAACTTACAAAAGAGTCCAACAGTCCAAACTTACAAAAGAGTCCAACAGTCCCACCATACATGAGAGTCCAACAGTCCCACCATACAAGAGAGTCCAACAGTCCATACTTACAAGAGAGTCCAACAGTCCCAACATACATGAGAGTCCAACAGTCCCACCATACATGAGAGTCCAACAGTCCCACCATACATGAGAGTCCAACAGTCCATACTTACAAGAGAGTCCAACAGTCCCAACATACAAGAGAGTCCAACAGTCCAACCATACATGAGAGTACAAGAGTCCAAACATACAAGAGAGTCCAACAGTCCAAACTTACAAAAGAGTCCAACAGTCCCACCATACATGAGAGTCCAACAGTCGATACTTACAAGAGAGTCCAACAGTCCCAACATACACAAGAGTACAACAGTCCAAACATACATTAGAGTACAAGAGTCCAAACATACAAGAGAGTCCAACAGTCCAAACTTACAAAAGAGTCCAACAGTCCCAACATACATCAGAGTCAAACAGTCCAAACATAACAAAACAGGAAATGTGTGGTGAGTTCAAATGAAGGAAGACATGTGGAAGCAATGAAATGAAAGTTTCAAAATAAAACAGGAAATGTGTGGTGAGTTCAAATGAAGGAAGACATGTGGAAGCAATGAAATGAAAGTTTCAAAATAAAACAGGAAATGTGTGGTGAGTTCAAATGAAGGAAGACATGTGGAAGCAATGAAATGAAAGTTTCAAAATAAAACAGGAAATGTGTGGTGAGTTCAAATGAAGGAAGACATGTGGAACAATGAAATGAAAGTTTCAAAAGGAAATGTGTGGTGAGTTCAAATGAAGGAAGACATGTGGAAGCAATGAAATGAAAGTTTCAAAATAAAACAGGAAATGTGTGGTGAGTTCAAATGAAGGAAGACACGTGGAAGCAATGAAATGAAAGTTTCAAAATAAAACAGGAAATGTGTGGTGAGTTCAAATGAAGGAAGACACGTGGAAGCAATGAAATGAAAGTTTCAAAATAAAACAGGAAATGTGTGGTGAGTTCAAATGAAAGAAGACATGTGGAAGCAATGAAATGAAAGTTTCAAAATAAAACAGGAAAGTGTTGTAGTTCAAATCAAAGAAGACATGTGGAAGCAATGAAATGAAAGTTTCAAAATAAAACAGGAAATGTGTGGTGAGTTCAAATGAAGGAAGACACGTGGAATCAATGAAATGAAAGTTTCAAAATAAAACAGGAAATGTGTGGTGAGTTCAAATGAAGGAAGACATGTGGAAGCAATGAAATGAAAGTTTCAAAATAAAACAGGAAATGTGTGGTGAGTTAAAATGAAAGAAGACACGTGGAAGCAATGAAATGAAAGTTTCAAAATAAAACAGGAAATGTGTGGTGAGTTCAATCAAAGAAGACATGTGGAAGCAATGAAATGAAATTTTCAAAATAAAACAGGAAATGTGTGGTGAGTTCAAATGAAGGAAGACATGTGGAAGCAATGAATTGAAAGTTTCAAAATAAAACAGGAAATGTGTGGTGAGTTCAAATGAAAGAAGACATGTGGAAGCAATGAAATGAAAGTTTCAAAATAAAACAGGAAATGTGTGGTGAGTTCAAATGAAGGAAGACATGTGGAAGCAATGAAATGAAAGTTTCAAAATAAAACAGGAAATGTGTGGTGAGTTCAAATGAAGGAAGACATGTGGAAGCAATGAAATGAAAGTTTCAAAATAAAACAGGAAATGTGTGGTGAGTTCAAATGAAGGAAGACATGTGGAAGCAATGAAATGAAAGTTTCAAAATAAAACAGGAAATGTGTGGTGAGTTCAAATGAAGGAAGACACGTGGAAGCAATGAAATGAAAGTTTCAAAATAAAACAGGAAATGTGTGGTGAGTTCAAATCAAAGAAGACATGTGGAAGCAATGAAATGAAAGTTTCAAAATAAAACAGGAAATGTGTGGTGAGTTCAAATCAAAGAAGACATGTGGAAGCAATGAAATGAAAGTTTCAAAATAAAACAGGAAATGTGTGGTGAGTTCAAATGAAGGAAGACACGTGGAATCAATGAAATGAAAGTTTCAAAATAAAACAGGAAATGTGTGGTGAGTTCAAATCAAAGAAGACATGTGGAAGCAATGAAATGATAGTTTCAAAATAAAACAGGAAATGTGTGGTGAGTTAAAATGAAAGAAGACACGTGGAAGCAATGAAATGAAAGTTTCAAAATAAAACAGGAAATGTGTGGTGAGTTCAATCAAAGAAGACATGTGGAAGCAATGAAATGAAATTTTCAAAATAAAACAGGAAATGTGTGGTGAGTTCAAATGAAGGAAGACACGTGGAAGCAATGAAATGAAAGTTTCAAAATAAAATAGGAAATGTGTGGTGAGTTCAAATGAAGGAAGACACGTGGAAGCAATGAAATGAAAGTTTCAAAATAAAACAGGAAATGTGTGGTGAGTTCAAATGAAGGAAGACACGTGGAAGCAATGAAATGAAAGTTTCAAAATAAAACAGGAAATGTGTGGTGAGTTCAAATGAAGGAAGACACGTGGAAGCAATGAAATGAAAGTTTCAAAATAAAACAGGAAATGTGTGGTGAGTTCAAATGTTGGATGCATCAGGGACAACAGCGAAGACGAGTACAGGAGTCTGATACGTGACTTTGTGGACTGGAGTGAGAGGAACCACTTGCAGCTGAACACCTCAAAAACCAAGGAGCTGGTCTTGGATTTCGGGAGGTCCAGGACAAAGCCACGTCCAGTGTCCATCAGAGGCGACGAGGTGGAGATAGTGGACAACTATAAGTACGTCGGTGTGTGGATGGACAGTAAACTGGTCCTGCAACACAGACCATGTGTATAAGAAGGTTCAGAGTAGAATGTACTTTCTGAGGAGGCTTCGATCATTTAACATCTGCAAGAAGCTCCTCTGCATGTTCTACCAGTCTGTGGTGGCCAGTGTCCTGTTCTATGCTGTGGTGTGTTGGGGTGGAAATGTGTCCAAGAGGAGTGTCAACAGGTTGGACAGGTTGATCAGGAGGGCTGGTTCTGTGGTTGGAATGAAGCTGGACTCACTGGTGACAGTTGCTGAGAGGAGATCATTGAACAAACTACTGTCCATCATGGATGATGACAGTCATCCTCTCAGCACTGTCATCAGTGAGCAGAGAAGCAGATGAAGCACGAATGCTCCTACCCAGGTGCAAAACAAATAGACTCAGGGACTCATTCATCCCTCGGGCTATTAAATTGTACAATTCTGAGTTCGGGGGCAGGAGTGGAGTGAAAGTATCTGGATGTTCTGTTCCATGTTAGTCTTTGTATCTTTGTCTTTGTTGTTTTTCTTTCCTTGACCTATGTTCTTTGTCTTTGTCTTTAGACTTAGATTGTGTCATCTTGTTCTTCCTCTTTATGTTCTTCTTATTTTATTTTTTATGTATTATTTTTTATTGTTTATGAAAAATTGCTGGCTATTGGTAAAAAACAATTTCCCAAAGGAGACCTCCTGAGGGATCAATAAAGTTTTACCTTACCTTACCTTACCTTACCTTACCTTAAATGAAGGAAGACATGTGGAAGCAATGAAATGAAAGTTTCAAAATAAAACAGGAAATGTGTGGTGAGTTCAAATGAAGGAAGACACGTGGAAGCAATGAAATGAAAGTTTCAAAATAAAACAGGAAATGTGTGGTGAGTTCAAATGAAGGAAGACACGTGGAAGCAATGAAATGAAAGTTTCAAAATAAAACAGGAAATGTGTGGTGAGTTCAAATCAAAGAAGACATGTGGAAGCAATGAAATGAAAGTTTCAAAATAAAACAGGAAATGTGTGGTGAGTTCAAATCAAAGAAGACATTTTGGAAGCAATGAAATGAAATTTTCAAAATAAAACAGGAAATGTGTGGTGAGTTAAAATGAAGGAAGACACGTGGAAGCAATGATTGAAAGTTTCAAAATAAAACAGGAAATGTGTGGTGAGTTCAAATGAAAGAAGACATGTGGAAGCAATGAAATGAAAGTTTCAAAATAAAACAGGAAATGTGTGGTGAGTTCAAATCAAAGAAGACATGTGGAAGCAATGAAATGAAAGTTTCAAAATAAAACAGGAAATGTGTGGTGAGTTCAAATCAAAGAAGACATGTGGAAGCAATGAAATGATAGTTTCAAAATAAAACAGGAAATGTGTGGTGAGTTAAAATGAAAGAAGACACGTGGAAGCAATGAAATGAAAGTTTCAAAATAAAACAGGAAATGTGTGGTGAGTTCAATCAAAGAAGACATGTGGAAGCAATGAAATGAAATTTTCAAAATAAAACAGGAAATGTGTGGTGAGTTAAAATGAAGGAAGACACGTGGAAGCAATGATTGAAAGTTTCAAAATAAAACAGGAAATGTGTGGTGAGTTCAAATGAAAGAAGACATGTGGAAGCAATGAAATGAAAGTTTCAAAATAAAACAGGAAATGTGTGGTGAGTTCAAATGAAGGAAGACATGTGGAAGCAATCAAATGAAAGTTTCAAAATAAAACAGGAAATGTGTGGTGAGTTAAAATGAAGGAAGATACGTGGAAGCAATGAAATGAAAGTTTCAAAATAAAATAGGAAATGTGTGGTGAGTTCAAATGAAGGAAGACACGTGGAAGCAATGAAATGAAAGTTTCAAAATAAAACAGGAAATGTGTGGTGAGTTCAAATGAAGGAAGACACGTGGAAGCAATGAAATGAAAGTTTCAAAATAAAACAGGAAATGTGTGGTGAGTTCAAATGAAGGAAGACACGTGGAAGCAATGAAATGAAAGTTTCAAAATAAAACAGGAAATGTGTGGTGAGTTCAAATGAAGGAAGACACGTGGAAGCAATGAAATGAAAGTTTCAAAATAAAACAGGAAATGTGTGGTGAGTTCAAATGAAGGAAGACATGTGGAAGCAATGAAATGAAAGTTTCAAAATAAAACCAGGAAATGTGTGGTGAGTTCAAATGAAGGAAGACATGTGGAAGCAATGAAATGAAAGTTTCAAAATAAAACAGGAAATGTGTGGTGAGTTAAAATGAAGGAAGACATGTGGAAGCAATGAAATGAAAATTTCATAATAAAACAGGAAATGTGTGGTGAGTTCAAATGAAGGAAGACACGTGGAAGCAATGAAATGAAAGTTTCAAAATAAAAGGAATAATACAAAAACAACGAGACTTTTCAAAATAAAACAGGCAACGTGAAGAACAGCAGAAATGAAGAAAGAGATGAAACTATCAAAATAAAAGAGAAAAGTGATAGCAGGATGTTTGAGTGCCGCCGGGATTTTCGGGGCCCCCGGTTTTTTTTTGTGCCCCCCGGGTTGGGGGCCGCCGGGGTTTTTTTTTTTGGGCGCTGTTTGTTGCCGCCCCCCCCCTTGACAGCAGGATGTTTGAGTGACAGCAGGATCTGAGTGACAGCAGGATGTTTGAGTGACAGCAGGATCTGAGTGACAGCAGGATCTGAGTGACAGCAGGATCTGTGTTGGGGAGGGGTTTTGTGTGAGGTTTTTTGGTGGGGAGTGGTGGTGTTGCACGACAGAGTAGTGACAGCAGGATCTGAGTGACAGCAGTATCCTTTGTCACCACCAAACCCCAAAAACCCCCCCCCCCCCCCCCCCCTGAGTGACAGCAGCATCTGAGTGACAGCAGGATCTGAGTGACAGCAGGATCTGAGTGACAGCAGGATCTGAGTGACAGCTCAGCTGCTCAAGAAACAAAAAGACTTGACGTCCGGTTCGAGGTTAAATCCACGTCAAGCGGGTCTGACTGGACCTGGTTCTGCTGCTGCTGCAGGTCCGGAGATGGTTGTCATGGCAGCCGATACCATCGGAAGGAAGAAGAACTGAGTCGTGGTTTTGTTCTCACATGATCGTGTTTGATTGATGGTATCAGAGAACCTTGAAGAAGAAACATATTTACTGTGAATAAAAGTTAAAATGAAAATAATGTTGAACATTTTTGATTATAGTTGAAAATTGTTTGATTATAGTTGAAAATTGTTTGATTATAGTTGAAAATTGTTTGATTATAGTTGAAAATTGTTTGATTATAGTTGAAAATTGTTTGATTACAGTTGAAAATTGTTTGATTATAGTTGAAAATTGTTTGATTATAGTTGAAAATTGTTTGATTATAGTTGAAAATTGTTGGATTATAGTTGAAAATTGTTTGATTATAGTTGAAAATTGTTTGATTATAGTTGAAAATTGTTGGATTATAGTTGAAAATTGTTTGATTATAGTTGAAAATTGTTGGATTATAGTTGAAAATTGTTGGATTATAGTTGAAAATTGTTTGATTATAGTTGAAAATTGTTTGATTATAGTTGAAAATTGTTTGATTATAGTTGAAAATTGTTTGATTATAGTTGAAAATTGTTTGATTATAGTTGAAAATTGTTTGATTATAGTTGAAAATTGTTTGATTATAGTTGAAAATTGTTGGATTATAGTTGAAAATTGTTTGATTATAGTTGAAAATTGAACAGGAAGACGGTGGACGAACAGGAAGTCACTGGTGCAGAAATCTTCTCTGATGCAAAGATGATGGTTTTCATTGAACTTTTCTCTCAGGGATGGTTTTAGAAGTTCATAGAAGATGCATGAGCTTCATAAATATGTAATTTAAGAGCAAAACTGCAACTTCCTGCTCTGAGGTTCTTCCAGGACATGAGAGACTCTTCTGCTGCTCAGACTCTCCTCACATCGTCCTTAATGCGGACGAGCCGCCGGGAAATACAGTATCAGTGGCTGCAGGTTCTGAAGGTCATCACGTCTCCACGGACCAGGAAGTTCATGGTCACGGCTGTGAGAAGACTCCATCTGGACCAAAAGCTCGGCTCAACAAAGACTGATTCGTCTTGAAGATGATCAGATCCAGGAGGACGAGGATGTCCAGGTCGCATTAACACTGACTCACAATGAAAACACACTCTCTTCATTTCCTGGACTCTATTCAAGCTCCTCAAAGATCTGATGAGGTTCCTGCTCCTGGTTTCACGCTAATGATCATCTGAGCAACAATGAGCGTCACAGGCTCCACCATCACGAGCTTCGAGGCCTCAGAGGAACATGTCTAGATGCTGAGAAGATCGTCTTCATCTAACGTGGAAACATGGACGTGTTGATGTGTAAGTGTGTGTGTGTTGTTGTGATGTGTGACTCTATTGTATCATCAGTGTGTGTGTGTTGTTGTGATGTGTGACTCTATTGTATCATCAGTGTGTGTGTGTGTTGTTGTGATGTTTGACTCTATTGTATCATCAGTGTGTGTGTGTTGTTGTGATGTGTGACTCTATTGTATCATCAGTGTGTGTGTGTTGTTGTGATGTGTGTGTGTGTTGTTGTGATGTGTGACTCTATTGTATCATCAGTGTGTGTGTGTTGTTGTGATGTGTGACTCTATTGTATCATCAGTGTGTGTGTGTTGTTGTGATGTGTGACTCTATTGTATCATCAGTGTGTGTGTTGTTGTGATGTGTGACTCTATTGTATCATCAGTGTGTGTGTGTTGTTGTGATGTGTGACTCTATTGTATCATCAGTGTGTGTGTGTTGTTGTGATGTGTGACTCTATTGTATCATCAGTGTGTGTGTTGTTGTGATGTGTGACTCTATTGTATCATCAGTGTGTGTGTGTTGTTGTGATGTGTGACTCTATTGTATCATCAGTGTGTGTGTGTTGTTGTGATGTGTGACTCTATTGTATCATCAGTGTGTGTGTGTTGTTGTGATGTGTGACTCTATTGTATCATCAGTGTGTGTGTGTTGTTGTGATGTGTGACTCTATTGTATCATCAGTGTGTGTGTGTTGTTGTGATGTGTGACTCTATTGTATCATCAGTGTGTGTGTGTTGTTGTGATGTGTGACTCTATTGTATCATCAGTGTGTGTGTTGTTGTGATGTGTGACTCTATTGTATCATCAGTGTGTGTGTGTTGTTGTGATGTGTGACTCTATTGTATCATCAGTGTGTGTGTGTTGTTGTGATGGTGACTCGTGTGTGTGTTGTTGTGATGTGTGACTCTATTGTATCATCAGTGTGTGTGTGTTGTTGTGATGTGTGACTCTATTGTATCATCAGTTGTGTGTGTTGTTGTGATGTGTGACTCTATTGTATCATCAGTGTGTGTGTGTTGTTGTGATGTGTGACTCTATTGTATCATCAGTGTGTGTGTGTTGTTGTGATGTGTGACTCTATTGTATCATCAGTGTGTGTGTGTTGTTGTGATGTGTGACTCTATTGTATCATCAGTGTGTGTGTGTTGTTGTGATGTGTGACTCTATTGTATCATCAGTGTGTGTGTGTTGTTGTGATGTGTGACTCTATTGTATCATCAGTGTGTGTGTGTTGTTGTGATGTGTACTTATGTGACTCATGTTGTGTTGTTGTGATGTATCATCTATTGTAATCAGTGTGTGTGTGTTGTTGTGATGTGTGACTCTATTGTATCATCAGTGTGTGTTTGTTGTTGTGATGTGTGACTATATTGTATCATCAGTGTGTGTGTGTTGTTGTGATGTGTGACTCTATTGTATCATCAGTGTGTGTGTTGTTGTGATGTGTGACTCTATTGTATCATCAGTGTGTGTGTGTTGTTGTGATGTGTGACTCTATTGTATCATCAGTGTGTGTGTGTTGTTGTGATGTGTGACTATATTGTATCATCAGTGTGTGTGTGTTGTTGTGATGTAAGACTCTATTGTATCATCAGTGTGTGTGTGTTGTTGTGATGTGTGACTCTATTGTATCATCAGTGTGTGTTGTTGTTGTGATGTGTGACTCTATTGTATCATCAGTGTGTGTGTGTTGTTGTGATGTGTGACTCTATTGTATCATCAAGTGTGTGTGTGTTGTTGTGATGTGTGACTCTATTGTATCATCAGTGTGTGTGTTGTTGTGATGTGTGACTCTATTGTATCATCAGTGTGTGTGTTGTTGTGATGTGTGACTCTATTGTATCATCAGTGTGTGTGTTGTTGTGATGTGTGACTCTATTGTATCATCAGTGTGTGTGTTGTTGTGATGTGTGACTCTATTGTATCATCAGTGTGTGTGTTGTTGTGATGTGTGACTCTATTATATCATCAGTGTGTGTGTGTTGTTGTGATGTGTGACTCTATTGTATCATCAGTGTGTGAGTTGTTGTGATGTGTGACTCTATTGTATCATCAGTGTGTGTGTGTTGTTGTGATGTGTGACTCTATTGTATCATCAGTGTGTGTGTGTTGTTGTGATGTGTGACTCTATTGTATCATCAGTGTGTGTGTTGTTGTGATGTGTGACTCTATTGTATCATCAGTGTGTGTGTTGTTGTGATGTGTGACTCTATTGTATCATCAGTGTGTGTGTTGTTGTGATGTGTGACTCTATTATATCATCAGTGTGTGTGTTGTTGTGATGTGTGACTCTATTGTATCATCAGTGTGTGTGTTGTTGTGATGTGTGACTCTATTGTATCATCAGTGTGTGTGTGTTGTTGTGATGTGTGACTCTATTGTATCATCAGTGTGTGAGTTGTTGTGATGTGTGACTCTATTGTATCATCAGTGTGTGTTTGTACAAAACTCTCTTTTCATTGAAATATTGACATTAGAAAATGATCTTAAGCTCCGCCCACTGCAAACTCTTTGTTGTTCTGGAGATGAAATCTTGTTGACCATAACCACACCCACTCTGCTGTGATTGGTCAAGAATGTAGGTTTGTCACCGCGCGTCATCAATGTTCTCCACCTCCAAGCGACTCGTATAAACAAAGCGTGATCACAGCTGGAGGAGGAGTGACCTCTAGGGGTCAGTAATGTACGAAGACAAAAAAGAACAAAAACCGAAGGATCGTCGACGACTTAAAGTTCAAAGTTCACCCAGAGTTCAAACGAATCAACAACACAAGACATTACAGTCGAGCAGTTTGAAGGTTTGATGTTGTTCTTCACAATAACATGAACATGTTGGTCTGTAAAAGCACAGATTAAAATAATGGACATCAGTCGACACGAGTAGAAAACCATCATTTCATTCATAATCTGCCGGATGTTGAAAAAACACGTTAAAAAACTCAGAAACTCAAAACTACAGTCAAACGTTCTCAAGGCTCGTCTAGCGAACCTTCAGCAGCAGATTTACAGTCATTTGTAAAAGTTTTGCTGCTAAAAAAACACAGTATTTCCTCCAGAACTTCTGTGATGGATGTGCAGACGTGACCGTCGGCCGAGGGAAGGACGGCCAAGTTCTGCCGAGCGACCCGGAGATAAGGATTCACTGTCCGGTGCTCTCGCTCCAGACTCTCCCGTCATCTCCTGTGACTCCGATCACTCCAGGAGTGACTCCGATCACTCCAGGAGTGACTCCGATCACTCCAGGAGTGACTCCAGGAGTGACTCCAGGAGTGACTCCAGGAGTGACTCCAGGAGTGACTCCAGGAGTGACTCCAGGAGTGACTCCAGGAGTGACTCCGATCACTCCAGGAGTGACTCCAGGAGTGACTCCAGGAGTGACTCCGATCACTCCAGGAGTGACT